>CM077103.1:13318229-13348575 GCA_039619505.1 Cimex hemipterus | reverse complement strand
TCTGTATAGAATCCATTGGTATTGTTTGATGGTTTGAAACGTCCTCTCAATACATGATATTTAATTTTATTGTTGAAAAAACAACTAAAATAATTGCCAAATTAAAATGATTTGGCAGGTGGAAAAACGTACAGAAATATCATACATCTTTATAGAATCCATTGGTACTGTTTGATGACTTGCTGAACACTCTCAATATATAATATTTCATTTCATCAGAGGAAAAACAATTAGCGTCGAATTATGAAGAACGGTCACATAGTTTTCCTTTTAAATTTTCAATTAAAGTGACCAAGTCTTGATGAAGTGGATTTTCCTCAAAGGCGCGATGAAAGAACTGTGTTTCATTTTTTATATTGGTCCTAATAGTAATTAAAAATAGTACTTGTAGCAAAAAAAAAAACAAATGTTTTTGCTAAATGTGTGTTCGCAAACAATGATTATTCAGAAATCGTGAGATGCGATCTGGCGAGAAGAAGGTTTCAGAACAACATTTTTTTTTTATCGTGCCAACGTTTCGATCTTGTTGAGAACATCTTCACGGCCTGGGATTTAGAAACCTGGTTTAAATTTAACAAAAACATGTAGTTTAAAAAAGCTGAACTTATACAATGTAAATAAATAGTTTTTATATATTCAATCAAAGTATTTCTACTCACTCAAAGTGTTTGTTTTCCGTGCAATTGTGTCATTCTTGCGTGTTATGTTGAAAGTGCGACTGAGATATTGCTGTTTTACGTTTATATACGTACATCATACAGCATCTCACGATTTCTAAAGAATAATCATCGTCAAACGGTCACTAATGACCACACATTTGCCAGCAATGTTGAATTGTTTTTAAAGAAAAAAAATTGAAATTTATAAAATAAACTTGCCCAGTTTCATCCTTCTTAACAGAACGATTTCCTTAAGCTCCCCAAAATCCGTGGTACAACCTTTTCTTCCAATTTCTTAAAGTGCTCTACCCTTTAATGAGAATAATAGCAACGAATTGTGAAGGAGATGTCTTGAATAAAAGTAAGGAAAACTTTTAAAACAGATAAAATTACGAAAATTTCCAAGGGAGTGTAAAAAACCATATTTATTTACCCCGTTTTGAGCTCGTACATTTATCCAGAGATAAATAAAAACAGAAAGAGAAATAAAACTGTGCACTCCTCAGTAAAGTTGAGAAAGCTATGCAACAATGTGGGATTTTCGTCAGCCCTAATCCGACACGAGTTGTTTCTCCCTCTTAGAACAAACAGCTATTACTTATTTCTTTCGAGAAAAATGTATTCCCTCTTTTTTTCCTGTAAGCTGGTATTTTTTTTTAACTTAATTGACGTAATTCGGAAAAGTCTAAATGGTATCAATGGTTATTCAATTAGCAGTAAATTGTACACATCTTCGTTATTTCTAAGGGATGAACTTGATTGATCCTCCAATTAGTGAGATCAAAGATACCGTCAGAAAGGGCTATCACGGTCTCTAGTCGGTGCTAATGAGGACGACCCCGTTCAACCGTTGAAGTTGATATAATACATAAATAAAAGATAACGAACTAAAATTATTCAATATCGCATTGTTACTTTGTACTTTTATCGTTAATTACTGGCATTATTTTTTTTAACTTTACCATAAAAATACCAGAACATATTTCTCTACTGTTTGGTCATTTATGATCTCCTTTGAGGCATTATTGATCAAATATATACGTACCATATATATTTTTGATTGTCAGTAGATCGTTATACCTTCCTTTATGTACTATTTATCATTTATTGGATGGAATGTATTTATTAGCGTGAAAGGAAGAGGTATCTCTAATTGCCCCGAGGAATAACTATAATTCTGGGATAGTTTACATGAATGTGTGAATGTAATTTACCAGTCTGGATGAAAAGTCTTATCTCTCTACCCCGAGGAAAATCGACTACTTTGAAGTACTGTAGTCGAAGTCGAGTATGTGATTTGAATTTATTAGCCTGAATTCAAAGGCTATCACGATTTTCTCGATGGAATATCTAATAGTCTGCGATAGTGGGAATGTAATTTATTAGCGAGAATGAAGGGGCATATCCCAAATTAAACCTAAGGAATATCTGTTATTCTGAGAAGTGTGAACGAAGTCTGGTGTGGGAATGTAATTTATTAGCGTGAATGGAGGGGCATATCTAGTATTCTGGGTAGTGTGAAAGAAATCTGGTGTGGGAATGTAATTTATTAGCGTGAATGGAAGAGCATATCCCTAATTAAACCTAAGGAATATCTAATATTCTAGGTAGTGTGAACGAAGTCTGGTGTGGGAATGTAATTTATTAGCGTGAATGGAGGGGCTTACCCACGATTACCCCGAGGAATATCGTATACTCTGTGGTAGGGTGAAAAGCAGACAATCATCTCTTTATGTTGTTACTGTGTTTCTAAAAAAATAATCTTGGTTTTATCTGTCATATGATTTGGCATTTCAACATCTTCGGTGGTTGGATTTTCTGTTATTTTATTCTACTTTTTTTATACTTTTGTACCACTGAAAATGAAGAAATATCATCGTGACGTTCAGATCAGAGGAGCGAGGATGGACAGATCAGGAGGTCACGTTACTTTCCCAGTTTGATCCGGCTCCATTACGTTTCGGTCATACACGTTATTCCTTCACGCCCGCCTCAGTGAGGAAATGCCTTACAAAAAGAAAAAACAATTCCTCACTGAGTGACGTGGTGAATGTCTTTCAATTTATCGCCGTACATTTTACACCTACATCATATATCCCATAATTAAATATATCTGAAAATTTATTTCAAATATTTGCTTTAATTTACTCGCCAGAACTGCTAAGTTTGTTGTTGTAAGACTTTTTCGAAAGAAGTTGACGAAACATCAGCTTTAGACTTCAAAATTTTATATCACAAATAATGTTTAAGTTAAGCATGTTTCTTATATGACTATTTACAAAATTAATTATTAGATACAAAACATTCCAGGTTTATGGAATCGGCGAAAAGAGGAACGTGGCCTCTCTGGCGAGAGGGTTCTCGCTGCCTCAGGGCAAGAGGAACATCGCTTCCATCGTACGCGGAAAGAAAGATTCGTTCGAAGAGACCAACGAGGACAAGCGAAACCTGCCGTCCATCATCAGAGACCGTACCGAACCCCTGGGGGAAGGGAAAAGGCACATCGGTGCATTCGTAGCGAACCACGGAATCCCATTCGTCAACGACAAGAGGAACGTCGGAGTCCTCGCCAAGAACCGAGACTATCCATATGCTCTAAAATTCGGAAAAAGGGACGTCGACGAGGAAATCAACAAAAGGTGAGAACACAAACATCCAGAAAAGGCTAAATGTACAAACACTTTTATTCTCAACAAATATTTTATTTCTGTAATTTTTAAAACTGTTTTTTATAAATGAAACAAATATTACCGTTTTTTATAACCACTCAAAAGATTAGAGCAGCGGCGTATTGAGCCGAAGGTCTTGGGTTCGAATCCCGCACGTGGCACTAGCTTTTTTATTTCAACCAAAACCATACATAAAAAAATCAATTTATTGAATGAAGTAATTAGATTCTAATCCTCGATCTTTTTCAAATTTTCGTATTCGATAACATACTACCCCATCAGCATATTATAATTAAATATTTTAGTATTGCAGAAATATTGATTGAATATATATGTCTGAAGTTAAACTAAAACCATGACAAACAATAAAATTTTGATCGATGATCTAAATAACTATTTATATGCTGAACACATAAAACCAAATCATAAGATATTGATTTATTTTGATAGTTCTCATTCGTTGTGCATTTATTGCAGACACGTTGCTACTTTACTGAGACAGGCGAGGCTCTCGGATCACCCAACGGAAGCGGACGATATCTCCCTCAAAGAAACGGCTCAGGACGACTTGAAAGAAGAGATGTCGCAGATCACAAAGGACGACATGGAACACACCCGTACTAAAAGGATGGCCCGCGAGGAACTGGAGAAGAGATATTTCGGTGAGTTGTCGTTCTTAGGCCCGCTACTCTCAAAAACGTCCCGATCGCGATACGCCCAGAAAAACGGCAAATTCCCAAAAGCAAAGTGATAAAAAGCCGAAATCGGCGAAGCCCTTGGTGTAACGTCGAAATGGCGTTTGCAGGATCTTTGGCCCGGAGCGGATGGCTTCCTCATGGACACTTTCGGAGAAACCACAACCGGATGACTAGATACCGGTAGATTTTGAGATTTTTAGCCTTTCTTTATCATCTCTCTCTAATTTTTTTTTATAAAATAAAAAAACCAATACGTAGGTACTCAGTTTATACAGTTAACCCTCTCTTGCTTAGTTCCTCCCAAGATAGCTGGCAAAAATGCATCTCTTACAAACAATTATAAAAAAAAACTTCATTTTGTAAATATATGTAGTTAATCTTTTCTTCGACTTTTGAGTACAGATTTTTTCTCACTTAGATTGCATGACACATAATTTCTATTTGAAGTAGTAAAACTTAATCTTTCTCAGATATGCTCTAGAAAATTTGTAAATAGAAATTTGAACCAGAGTCTAGGTTTTTCATTTCATGTTAATCCTTTTAAAGGATCATTCACAACATACGTTTAAAACACAGCTCTTACTCTTAAGATTTGTGCATAGATGGTGGTACATTATAAATGCCAACAGAAAACATTTCATTAGTTTTATTTCGGTTTAATTGAAATATAGGATTGTCATTGAAAATTGTCTACATAAGCAAACATATTTGCTATTTTGAGAAATTCATCCAAGAAGATGGCTTTCGGAGGATCTGACTCGAAGAGTCATCTTTACCCGGTTAAGAATAGGACATGGTTTTGGGCCAAAGCCCGCGTAGATTCCGGCATGCAGAAGAGGGTTGATCGATATGTCCCACCAGATTCTGGGTGTAATTCTTTGGTCCCATATAGAGAACCTGTAGGAATACGATATACGAACTCTGCTTGTGTACGACAGAAAATATCTGTCTCCTGTCCTGATTCTTGAGTGAATCAAGGTTGTTTTATTGTACATTGTTTTGGGTATAGAGTGAATGCATTTATTAGCTTGAATGTGCAATGTGAGAGGGCGGATGAGTACCCCATCAATCCTTAGGTTTAAAGGGTGAAAGGCCAGGGCATAGGGGAATTTTGGGTAATGAAGAAGCAGACAGACTGGCCAGAGGAGGATCCGCAAGACCATACATAGGCCCCGAGCCTATCCTTGGGATATCCAAAACAAACGTAGAATCCTCCACCGCAGAATGGATCCAAATAAAACAAAGAGAAAATGGATAAACTCTAGCAGTCCTGGACACAGTAATCTCATGATAAAACAACCCTCACCAACAACACTGCTTCAAATTGGGGAGGGCAAATCTCAGAGGAGTGGTGGGACTACTAACCGGCCACTGGCACCTGAGAAAACATCTACAAAACATGGGCATATATAATAGTGATCCAATTTGCAGACTATGCAATGAGGAGGAGGAAACAGCCACTCATATCATCTTCGAATGCGGAGCAACGGCTCAATGGAGATTCAATCTGACGCACAAAAATGACTCAGAGAACCACATTGAAGCAATAACAGTCAATGACTTGATAATCCTGAACAAAAGGATCGAGTCTATTGACTAAACTAAAGAACTAGGAAGGTACAATAAGCCAGAAGGCTGCAGTGCCTGGGGCACACAAACCCCACCTCCTAGTACCTTTGCCACCTAACCTAACCTAACCTAAAGGGTGAAAGTGGAATATCGACTATTCTACCACTAATTGACTAAATGTATGTACAATAAATATGAAAGAATTTATTTAAGAATGAATGGTTTTGGATCCAACATCTGCGGTGGGTGCTGAGTGACCTATTTGTTGTTGGTTCCGACAGTCTAAACCTCGGCGTCCGGACGGACCAGACCGAGGTCTGTCCACGGACTGTCAACACCCTAGGTGGGTGATTCTCAAAACCTGCACATATGTGTATCTATGTGCATAGTCCGAATTTGAGCCTACCTAAATTCAAGAAACGGTTTTAATTTTACGAAAATAAAAATTTGTACTGGAAATACCAGTTTCGTCTGGCTATAGGAGGTTTTCTTCGAATAATTAATCCATTTTATTACTCGTAATTGTTAATTCCGCTACAATTAATGTAATAAAAGCGAAGTTGTAATGTGAAATGTACGAACATGTTCAAATGTTATACATCTAAAGAAACAGTTACGTTTGAAACTGTACTCAAGTTAGCAGTCCAACATTAACATTATAATTTGATCTTACAACTCCCCCTGTTTGTTTCGTAAACATGGTAGCACGGTAAAATAAACCCACAGATAGAGTATACTGCACCTTTTGCTGCATGAATGAAACTGGGTTAAGCATAAAGGCCTCCTTAATGTAAGTACTCGAAAGTTAATTTTACAACGATTACCCATTGTGGTAGGAATTTCTCTTCCCTTCTGAGTATTCAAACGGTGTTTGCCATCAGTTTTCATTTCTGATGTTTACACGCAATCTGTTAGAATAGAGACCAATATTGTTACAGTATCCGATTGTTACTTCAATCACCCTTTCTTTCTTTTGGAATAAAAAGAAATAATTTATTTGCGTTTTTCAAACCATCCATTGATGTACAATGGTTGGTTTTAAAAAAAATAATGAAACTTTTTTGCGTTTTACCCATATTCTGGGTTCTTTTGAAGATTGAAAGCACGAAAAACGATTTAATTTGGCTTTCTTCCTGTCTTTTTCCGCCTCCTTGCGCTTTTTTGCTCAGGTCCATGATGGCGAAGTGCCAAAATGCTTCTGACAGACAAAAGTAGCAAGAATAGACAGACTAGAATGATCTGAAATTACCAAACTACAAGTTCAAAGTACGGATCCATCTCGCAGGATTCTCCCAAATGATACATTGGATCGAATATGTTCCGGTATTTTCCTGTCAAATGAAACTTTTTTCGCTTTAATTGAAACTTTTTCTCTTTTTAATTGAAACTTCTTTCTTTTTAATTAAACATTTTTTCTTTTAATGAAAACTGTGGTTTTGTCAACATGCCTGCTATTGTACGGTAACAAATAGGAAGTATATTACATGAATTATTTTAATGTAGGAGCATCCCCGAAGCAGAAGTTCGTATGCAAGCATAACGTCAATGACTAAGTTGGTTCAATATCCTTGGATGAGGTAGATCACGCTGCGATGAATACTTCAGGCTGGTTTTGTAATTCGTCCGGAGTAGTCACAATTTATCCGGAAAAGTTTTTAATCTTTGAGATGTTCCGAATGGTTTAGAAACGGTGAATAAGGAGGAAGAAATTTAATTACAAAAAGAGAACCCTATTTCTTGGACTAGTTCCGTTTTGTGGTTAGCGGCTTTATCCATGAAAAGTGTCGGATTGTTAAGGGATAGTTCATTGAGCTTTAAGCAAAGTTCTTGTACGAAACAGAAGAATATCACTCCATTGCAATTTCAGGGTAGTTATTACTGTATGGCGACAAATACATTAACGGCCAACGTAAGTGACATATTCTGTTGGGATTGTGACGACTGCGCGGGTCTTTTCTCTTGATAGTGCTCGACTCGTAAGTGAAAGTCTGAATTCATCGATATAAATGAGAAGAAAGATTTGCAAGTGCCCGTTCAACAATGATTAAGGAAAACACTTTTCTCACCATGACTAATAGTTTAAAGAAACCAGTGCAAGGCCGGCACCACACTAGACGGAATGCGACGGAAATTGCAGCTGCACAAGCTTACATCAAAATACGTCTAACGACAGACTAGGCGGAAATTCCGTAACGGAAAATGTTCGAGCTCCGGAATTTTCCGCTGGGTTCCGTCCAAGAAGGTTAAACAGTGCAAAGTAGAAGGGTGTACCACACTGGCGACGGGCATGGGTAGAACGGAAGAGGCAGGCAGGCGGACGGAGAAAATCTGATATGGATGGACGTAGACTATTTTATTGTGAAAGTTCAGAGCAGGCCCTGTCTATGGAATTTTAAAGGCAGAATGTACAGTATCAGGGTTGCCAAGAGAAAAGCCATACAGACAGTAAAGTACCAGACCAAGTGCTATCCTTTTCATATTCAATGGATGAATCCAATCTTTTCTCTTTCTCCTCTGCTCCTCCATATCTTGCTTATCCGGTCGTTTCAGTTATTCCCGTTCATTTCCCCTGTATGTATGATTGGTTTGGGTTGGGCGGATTTTTTCTCGCGGAAACTTCCGTCGTATTCAGACTGGTATGGTGCCGGGCCTATGGTATGGTATGGTAAAAAAGAATACTAGGAAGCAGGGGTTTGCGCTCCCCAGGCATTTCAGCCTTCTGGCTTAATGTACCGTCCTAGTTCCTAAGTTCAATTCAATAGACTCAATTTTTCTCTTTAGAAGTATCAGGTCATCGACTGTCACTGCTGCAATTTGATTTCCTAAGTTTTTTCCGTACGTTAGGTTAAATCTCCATTGAAATGTTGCTTCGCATTCGAAGACGATATGAGTGGCTGTTTCCTCCTCCTCATTACATAATCTGAAAATGGGATCATCGGTTTACATACCTATTTTGTGTAGATGTTTGCTCAGATGCCAGTGACCAGTTAATACTCCTACTACTCCTCTGAGTTTGGCCCTCTTCAATTGCAGCATTGCCAGTCTTGGTGAGGGTTGTTTCATTGTAAGTTTACTTTGTCTAGCACCGCTAGAGTTTATCCACTTCTCCTTTTGTTTTGTTTGGATCCATTCTCCGATGGAGGATTCTATATTTGTTTTTCTTATCCCAAGTATAGTTTCGGGGACCGATGTATGATCCTACTTTGGCCAAACTGTCTGCTTTGTCGTTACCCAAAATTCCCCTGTGCCCTGGCACCCAGGATACCGTTACCTTGTTGTGTTCCCCCAGGTTTTGGAGATTTTGGATGCATTCACTGACGAATTTTGATGTAATCCTTGTGCATGCCAGTGTAAGGTTTTCCAAGGCATAAGCATTGATAGAAATGTTAAATGATGGGGTGAGTGTGGTGTTCAATACTTTCCAAAAGGATAGTTCCTACTCACAGTAAGCTTACTGTAAGTAGGAACTATCCTTTTGGAAAGTATTAAGCATTGATAGCTTATATTTTTGCTTGAAGGTCCGAGGTATTCTTCTCTCGCTCAAGTGTTGGGCTTGTACAGAGAACGCCTTATCCGGTTCCTTCGTTTGTTTTGGAGCTATCTGTATACCATATCATTGGATCTGATGCTCTCCTTTATGGTCCGTTGAAACTTTATAGAAACTTGTGAAGAATGTTTCCGGTATCATACAATCAATCCCAATTTCTAATAATGAGTGTCTGATGGTGCCGGGCCTGAGTCCTTTTGTTAACCCCAAGAGTAGAGACAGATTTCGTTTTTCCTTAAGTGTCAGTCTACCATTTTCTTCGACCATATGCTCCAAACTTGTCAGATTTCCCACTTTCTTTGGTAACCACCTCTTTCCTTGACCTCTGTTTTGCTATTTGTTCATTTCCCAAGGTTGTACCAGTGTTGACGTTTTTATTATTCCGGTCAGCAGCATATTTAAAACTTTCTCCGTTCATTTCGTTAAAAAAAAGTTTAAATTAAAGCGAAAAAAAATTCATTCGATCCAAAAATACTATATTGTTATATAGTTTTACCGTCTTAAATATAACTAAAGCGAGTCAAGCTGTTGAAAATTTGAACCATAAATGAAATGATGTCCAATTCTGAAATTTGGTAAAACAAAAACCTAGCCAAACGGTTTTCAATTTGTCAAAACGTTTATAAAAATATATTTCCAATCTTCTATCTTCTATCAAATCAAAATTATTTTTATCTGTTACAGCTAGTTTTTAGGTGCAGTCGCATGTCAGGGAAGGTAAACACCTTTGATTTTATTTCCACACTGAAAGCAGTCGAACTAGGCCCCCTCACTGCCCTCCTCCCAAAGTAGAACGTTGTTTAGTTATTTATTCTTCCCTTCACAAATGCACAGAATAATATTTTATGCACAAGCTTCAATCAATTATTTCTTGCCGATTGTGTTTATTTTTTATTTTTACTGGATATACGAACAATTTTAAACGGGAAGTTCAATTCAACTGGCAATTCAATTTTTTCTCTGTTTAAAAAAAAATAACACCCATATAACAATATGAATATATCCTGCTGTTTTTGTACTAGGCGTTATTACCAATTTCATTTCCAACCGTGGGAGAAATTGAAACAGCAGTTGAGTTGAATGCTGTTATGCTTTTGTAAATATTGACCTTTTAATACCTAGCTACTACAACGTGTAAGAATAAATATTTCAACGTTTTGTTGGCTTAATATAAACTGGCATTTATATATGGTTTGCCTTACACAAACACCACACCTATACGAGTACAATAAATATAAAAAAATTTACTCCTTCGAAATTGGGTAACGGTTAATAAATTTTGTCAGGATCATTAAGGCAACGAATTTTTGTTATCATAATCATGGTTGAGTAATATTTTTAAAATGTAATCAATATTATTGACTTATTTTCACTTTTTGTACTGTTTTGTAATTGAATTATGACATTGTCTCAAATGCTTTTCGACCATTGATTCACAACTCGTTAATGCAGATTTATTGACTATAAACTTTCTTATTTAATTATTTTTTTATCGGCCAAAGAGATAAAAATCTAACGGGTGAGGTAGTAAACTCCAACAACGTATATTATGACTTGAGTTGTGGTGTGAAACGACTCCATTTAGGTAATGCTCTTTCTTGATAGCTGTATTTAGTCGGTTCTGTTAAGAACAGTATTTGATTTAATTGACCGTTTCATTCTCAGGAAGCAGGCCCAACTAAAGGATACGAGCCAATCCCATACCAAGAATACCAAGATAGTATCTTCTATGGGCTAAGTTCGCCCTAAGAAATGGTTAATGGACGTTCATTTGGCGTTACTCGTGTTCCCTGCCTAACGGTACGGTTATTCAGATGCCGATTTTCATTCCGTTACATTTTTTAACTTTTAAGGAATGGATTTTTCAAAAGTATATCATAAAAGTATATCAAACCCAAGTGATAAAACATGCTATAACCTGAATAAAATGGAAACAAAATTTGTCGGTGATTTGACTCATCTTTGTGATTTTTAAGTATTGTTTGACATTACAAAGCATATCTCCTTCAAAATTTTGATGCAAATTTGACAACCAGTGAGCAACGAATACATCTCTACATATTTGTTTACTTATCCCAATTAAAAAATTATAAATATCAAAAATCTTCTTTTCTTATTTTATATCAAAGAGAGAATGCTTTGAAAAAATTTGCTAAAAAAAATAAATTATAAAGTAATTTAAAATTTTCACTGCCACAAATAGAGAGGGCTGATACGAATATTTATCGGTCAGTGGCATCTGAAAAACATCACATGAGCATATTCAATGATGATCCCATTTGTACGCTATGCAATGAGGATGACGGCCCATTTCATTGTCGAATGGGAAAATTAACACGTAACCTAGCAAGCAATATCCAGGGGGAGTCGGTGGCCGCAATTGTTTAGGCGTTGAAACGGCGATCATCACTGTAAGGTCAAGGTCCCGGGTTCGAATCCAGACATACACTAATGTTTTTTTTTCCAAAAACACCGTACCCCGAGGTATATAACCTCTGCTGTTGCGAACACTCGTAAAATAAAAAATGTTAAAAAAAAGAATACCTAACGAAAGGAATTTTAACGACAGTCAGTGTACCAGAGGCCATTCTTTGGGGAAGGATCGAGTCCATTGCACTGAACTAAAGCTGCGTATTTAGAAAGTACAATAAGCGTGAAAGCTGCTGTTCTTGGAGTATAAAACCCCAAATTCCTACTATCCATCATCGCCAACATCATCACAAATCGGTAATCTGTTGTGTTCACCTCGTGACGAAAATACAATCCAGTTTTCTCCATACCCGACTTTTCATTAATCTCTTGTAATTATGAATTAAGGAAAACTACATGCGTTTAGGAAGTAAATTACGTAGTTTAGAAATCACCTTGTTAGACTTTAAGGGTATTAGATGAAATGAGATTAATATATAATTTGGATTAATCAAAAATAATTGTAATTTTTTTAATTATTACAATTATTTTAATAATGTGAGAAATTTAAAAATAAAAAGCGCTGTAAAGGAAAACCAATTTAATTAAACTTAATCGTTTCTTATTTTTCAAAATCAAATTCACACTTTTTAAAAAAATCTTTTAAACTTAAATTAATACAAAAAAATAAAAATCAATTCACTTGTAATAATATATAAAGAAAACAAAACTTAAAATATAATTGAGATATAAACTAAAATAAACGTATGCGCAATCCCCAAGGAAATAAAATCTAGGAAATGTGGAACAGGAAAGAACACACAGGAAGAATGGCGTTTTCTTGATGAGCTGTGATGAGATGTTTTTTAACAAGTCCAGTTGAAGCAGATACGTATGGTGTGGATCGTTCGCTGTTTACCAATCGAGTGTCCTCTGTCCACCGCCTTTTAGCCTTCCTGCCCTTTTGCCTCCGACAGGTTCCAAAGTCCTTCTCGTTCCTTTCGATTTGTTTGTTACAACCTTTGGGCCAAAATTTGAAAAAACAATTGATGTTTGAGGTTATCAGGATTTAGATTATTATGAATTATCATCCTTTGATTTTATTGCGTATGTATAATAAAAATAAATTTTACCCACACACAACAAAAACGATCTAATTTAAATCTGTTTTCCCATTTTTTTAAAGTTGCAAATACAGGGTGAATTGCTACTCGTGCTACAAACTTCTCCAGTAGATTCTTCACCCTAAAATGAACAAAAAAGTTCATATTGACCATGGTCCGATTCTCAACCATTTCAGAGTAATTTCGCTTTTTATCGATTTTGAAAGATATCACGTCCTGGGGTCGGAAAATCGTGATATCTTTTAATCTAAACATTTCTCTGAAAATCTAATAGCACCGTTGAAATTCCCGTTAATTTTTCAATAAGAAGATGACGGTGGCAAAATGTTTGGTCTAATTTTTTGTGTTTTATTTCAGCCAGAACTACAAAAAGAGTGGAAAATTGTGTAAATCGGAAAGTGTATAAAGTAATCCAGAGTTTCTAATTTTAGTCTCAGAAGGCAGCAAATTTGAGGAAAACTACCTGATTTAATAACGCTTCCAACGCACTCGTCATTTTCTTATTTAGTGGTTGTGAGACCAAGATGTTGATGACAAAAAGAGAAAAACTGTAAAAACCACAAAAAGTTTTTTCACTTTGTTTTTCTCTCAAAATCATAATTCCATTGAAATTTTTTAATTTAATTTAATGCCCATTTAGTATGTAATGCTTAAGAAGTTTACAAACAGCTAGAAGGTCAAGGAAGAAAGACCCAATAAGTATTTTATTTACACAATTGGAATTAGGATTAATACCTAATAAGATAATGGTGTTTACTCACAACGAATGAAAAGATTTGAATTTTGTTCATTGTCTAAAGGGTACTCGTGCAGTTAACAAAATTTGTGATAATGTCTACATTTTCGTATGAAGAGTATGCAGATATGCATCTTGTTTATGGTTTCTGCGGTTGTAGCGCGAGAGCAGCGCGTCAAGAATATGGAGTTAGGTATCCTCACCGACGTTTACCTAGTATCGGTGTTTTCATTAGGCTCCACGAATGTCTCCGTAGAACAGGTAGATTCCCCACAAATTTACGCGAATTAGGTAATCAGCAAACTGATGTTGGTTTGGAACAAACGGTGATCGATCGGGTAATGGCTCAACCAGATATCAGCACACGAGACCTCGCGAGAGCATTCGGGATCTCCCAGTTCAAGGTGTGTGAAATTTTGAAAAAGGAAAAACTATATCCCTACCACGTTCAAAAGAGTCAAGTATTGCATACTGGTGACAATTATCGTAGGAAGGAATTTTGTTGCTGGCTCGTACAATCTGACACTGAGGAACATCACTTCTTTCATCGAATTTTATGGTCAGATGAATCAAATTTCACCCGAGACGGAGTATTTAACACCCATAATCTGCACCAATACTCCCATCAAAACCCACATGCAAGTCGTCAGCAACATTCCCAAAGACGTTTTTCAATCAATGTTTGGGCGGGAGTTATTGGAAATGTCCTCATCGGTCCCTACTTAGATTTTCCGGAAAGATTAACTGGCCCAATTTATTTAAATTTTATCCAAAACATGCTGCCCACCTTGCTGGAGGACCTTCCTTTACAATTGAGACGAAACATAATTTTTCAGCACGATGGTGCGCCTCCACATTCCTCTAGATTAGTTCAGGCGTATTTGAATCGAACATTCGAAACATGGATCGGCCGTGGTGGGACAGTTCCATGGCCACCAAGATCTCCTGATCTGGATGGATTACTTCGTCTGGGGATATCTCAAGGAACTAGTCTATCGCACTGAAGTAACAAACGTCGACGATTTGAGAGCAAGGATCTTCACCGCTGCTGAAAAACTTAGACGTGTTCTCAGTTTTGGTGTGACAGTTGGAAGTATGAGAAAACGGGCACGTTTATGTATTTCGGAGAACGGTTTTCAATTTGAACAAAAACTAAAATGAATAAAAATAAATGAATTTTAAAAATTATTGGTGAGTTTCTATGTTTTTTCCAATCTAAAAAGTTGAACTCTCAAACATTAGCAATCCTTGAACCACCATTTTTTCTATTTTTGTCATCAACATCTTGGTCTCACAACCACTAAATAAGAAAATGACGAGTGCGTTGGAAGCGTTATTAAATCAGGTAGTTTTCCTCAAATTTGCTGCCTTCTGAGACTAAAATTAGAAACTCTGGATTACTTTATACACTTTCCGATTTACACAATTTTCCACTCTTTTTGTAGTTCTGGCTAAAATAAAACACAAAAAATTAGCCCAAACATTTTGCCACCGTCATCTTCTTATTGAAAAATTAACGGGAATTTCAACGGTGCTATTAGATTTTCAGAGAAATGTTTAGATTAAAAGATATCACGATTTTCCGACCCCAGGACGTGATATCTTTCAAAATCGATAAAAAGCGAAATTACTCTGAAATGGTTGAGAATCGGACCATGGACAATATGAACTTTTTTGTTCATTTTAGGGTGAAGAATCTACTGGAGAAGTTTGTAGCACGAGTAGCAATTCACCCTGTATATGAAAACATTTGCTTTAAAGAATATAAAATAGACACAGAAGAGAAAATAGTTTTTAAAAAAATATAAAAAAATATATTAAAAGAAAAAGCATTTTCTTTATCATGCCAACGTTTCGATCTTTTATTGAGTTCACCTTCCAGTGAGTGGCACTCTCAACACGGCACGCAAGCATGGCACAAGTACACAGAAGACAAACACTTTCAGCCAGATGTTCTCAATAAAAGATCGAAACATTGGCACGATAAAGAAAATGTTTTTCTGAAACCTGCATCACACCAGACCGCATCTCACGATTTCTGAATAATTATCCATTAACGGTCACTAATCTCTACACATTTAAAAACAGAATGCACTGGTTCTGGTGAATCGTATGCTGTCCATTTTATAAAAGTTGCAAACATTTGCTTTGATGAAGATACAAAAGACACAAGAAAGAAAATGATTTAAAAACAACATGGGCTGGTTCAGATGATTCGTATGGTTTATTACCTCATTAGTTAGCCTCATTTCTGATAATATTTATTAAAAAATGAATACAATTGAACGCTTCTCATTAATTACGTCTGGCGAAATCCCCCAGAAAAAGGTGAGAGTTTCTAGTAGAAATATCCCATTTGAATTGTTCAGTAAAAAGTCAGTTTTGCTAGCTTTATTAGTAAGTAGAGCCAGCCAGCTTATCGATGCCTTGTCCTTTTGTTCTAACTCTAGTTTACTATGATTGATGGCTTATTTGGCAGTACCGTCTGATGTACTTTGGCGATAATTATCGAAATACCAGCCCTAGGTCATTACGACTTGCAATAATGTTTAATCTGTGGTAATCTCACAACGACAACAACCTAATTGCCTCGTTCTCAGGTGTGTAAATTTTTGATGAAAAGATGTTAATAAACAGTTAAGTTTGTGTATTGATAACAGTTTTTTTTCTGCGAAAACAATCTTTTCTAAATTTCCCAGGGGTTGTTTACCGACGGGACCTGTGAGATCTTAGGTGTGCCGAATCGGCGGAACGTACTAAGCCCAGGATTGCAGGAAACGTTCAGCTCAGGGATTAATTAAATCGACCGAATGTTGGTAATCAAAATTCCTCGGGAAATTAGAAAAACGCCCGACTCCCCGAATGTTCGAGGCCCGTGATTGCTTTTTTAATAGGGCCGTTTCTGTCGTTCTTAGCGCCTTGGGATTCCTAGGATTCTGCTGGAGCTCAAGGGGTCATTGTTCAATTTAAAACCCTATCAAACTTGTCAGTGATTTGTCTCAGAACTGCCAAGAGTGCCTCCTCGAGCTGAAGTCTTTTCTCCCTTTGAAGACAAACGATTACGACATTACTAGGATAATGTATTTTGGACGGTAGTTCAGACATTCTTCTAATACAGTAATCCAGGATGTTTTCTAAAACAGAAATAGTTTAATCTTTTTTACTTTATATACTTCCTTTATTGATACTAAGTTTTAAAGAACGATTTAATCAATGTCCAAGTCGTCAAACGTCAAGATTGGCCATCACACGATCCACTTTTTTTATTTGATTTTCGTTTCCAATTTCTTCGTAGAATTTTCATACAGAAAATAATCTGAAGTTTTGAACATAAATGGTCAAAAAATAATTCAAAATTTAGGAGGGAAAATTCAAAAGGTGAGGTTGAGATGGGAAGTTAGTGTCCGAGTGGATCGAAGTCACGACAGCTCAAGTGGTAGAGGAGCGGCGTATTAGCCGAAGGTCCTGGGTTCGAATCCTTGTGTCCCTGACTTTTGTATCTCAACTAAAACCTTAAATACAGATTAATTAATTGAAATATATTATTTGGTCAAGCGGACCAGGAAAACAAGTGAATTCAAAATTTTAAGTTATCAGTATTATATATAGGCGTGATGGTAAAAATCTAAGGCTTGAAAAAATAGATTTATTTATATGAAGTAGTTTGGTGTATCCGAAATTGTTTTCCAACGAATCAACACACAGCTGATGTTGGTAAAACGTCACTCCTGTCTATTTGTTCACGGCAGGATAATCCGAAATCCCGTCCCAGGTCACATTTCCCAAGTCACATTGGGAGACGGTGGCCAATTTTCTTGGCGTAGCTTATAAAAAGATGCATTGATTGATTTGTACTGTTTTGGCTTGTTCCTTGTGGTTAGAACGTGTTTGTGTGTGTGCAGGAGTCCGCGTTGGAAAGATACCCGGAGGTCGACTTCCGAAACCTTCCAGGTCGAGGAATAGGCACAGCTCTAGGAGGAGATACTAGACGTTTCCAAGCAAGAAATAAGAAAACAACAGTTAGGAGGAAAATCGAAATATTTCATATTCGAATAACGAAATTTACGAAAATCAATTTCAGTTGTGTTAAAAAATAATTATTAAAGTGAAAAATGTAGACCCAGTAAATCCATTTTAATTGTAACCAGTGACAATAACTGTTAATAGCGAATTATTTAATTATTTTATTTCAAACTCCTTCTGAGCCGTTACATAATCACGTTTTTTATTACATTTATTCCATGTTAACAATTACAAAAATTGTAATAAGTAAAATATGTTGAGTTTAAATTATGGCCAAAACAAAAATCGGCTGGTATGTTTTTGAACGATATGTTTTGTCTTTTAAATTTATTTTTCTTAATAACCGACCACTTTTACTTTATTATTGCTAATAAAATAATAAACGCTATTTTGAAGATATAACTATTTTCGCTCAGTTTGTTTTTCATGCAGTTTGTATTCTCATTCGAGACGAATTAAACCATGATCGAATTAATTATAATATAAATGTTTAAAAAAAAGTTGGAGTCATAGTTAATACCCATTGATAAATTTATTTAATAGCTATTTTAAATAAAATAAAAACCCAAAAGCTCTTTGTTTTCTTTTCCCAATTAAAAAAAAAACAAAACAAAAGTCTTATCTTTAATGTTCATTATTATCGTACAAATTCATGATTAATGTTTGCAAAAATAAGAACAAAATATGCTTAATAAAAATGTTCCCAATATCCTTTTACTTCAAGCCAAACATTTAGTCCATTATTTTTTTTCCCCGTTTTGCTACAGCAGAGGCTATGTCAATTATGTCAACCCTCGGAAAAAACAAAAAAACATTAGTGTATGTCTGGATCCGAACCAGGGACCTTGACCTTACAGTGATGAGAGCCGTGTCAACACCTAAACCGTTGCAGCCACGGACGCCCACAAATAAATTTCTATTATTCTCTTTCAGCTGATCTTTGAATCAAAAAGTTATTCCTAAACACATTTTTACTGGCAATTATTTTCTTTTCCTTCTTAACACTGTTGTCATTTGACGCTCATTAGGGTTTTACTGTTTACTGTTACTGACATTTTAAAAAGTTCAACCTTTTTTTTCCAGAATTCTAATCACTTTGCTTGTTTAGACAGTACTCATATTTTTGTCTAGCATATTTTTTTTAATATCTCGTTAGTTAATTTTCATTAATCTAAAAACATTGTGTGATTTAATTACACAATATTTCAGAATAAATATGATTTTGGCTAATTCGGGTTATTTTACTCAATTCAATTTTTATTCTGCTTGGAACATAAAAATATTGCAGAATAAATAAATCAACTACTGAACAGGTTGCGTAACAATAAGATTTTAAAATACGATAATAAACTTAACTGATCATCAATAAAATTTCTCAAAAAAAAAAAAAAATACAACAATTGTTGTCAGGTAACGTTAACTTAAAACTAGCCCTTTTACAAAATAAATGCGGTGACATATGGCTTTTATTGACACGGTGAAAACGCGGCATCGTATTTTTTTTCCAGAAAATTGATACCATTTGATGCCAGGATGAAAAGAGCAAAGAAAAAAAATTGTTCGAACTTTAAAGTGTAAGGTAAGTGGCAGCATTTTCATCATGAAGATAGCACATTAAATTAACTTTTTCTGACTTGCTGATAGAAATGTAAAAATGGGCTATTTTTAGGGACAAAAAGTTGTAGGAATGGCATTCATAAAAATATATGTTAACGATAATAAATCCAACTACAATATAATTTAAAAGTACCCAAAGTTATGCAACAAAATGATAAAAATACCAATTCTATTTTTTTTTTCTTTACGCGTTCCTATTCATCCAAGTACATAAGTGTTACTTTATTGAAAACATCCACTATTTTTTCTCTTTATTAAAATGATTGAATTTTTTTGGTAATAACTTTTCAGCGGACGATGTTTTATTGTTGAGTGTTATTGGAATTTCCTCGAAATTTATTTTAATACAAAAAGAGTTCTTCGATGAAATAAAACAAATTTTCATAAACAAAATTATGCACGTTAAATTAAATTAGTAAGAATGTGGTTGTTTTGTTGTGTTTTATAGAATAAATGAATGAATCATAAAAATTATTCCGTACAGATTTTTATATTATGATTATATATTTATAAAGATGTTTGCAATGTTATGGGTGTTTTAGATTAATCAAACTGAAACACCTTAAAATGTTTAATTAAATAAAACATCACAATGTTCTATGATTATTTCATGTTTTAATAGTTTGCAAAAGACAAAAACGAGGTAAGTAATTATTTTTCTCCATGCACAGGGTGTTCATGTAAACTTCTATAAGATTAAGTTGAAACATGTTTGAAATACACCACGCATTCTCCGGGCCCTGAACAAATATTTGTTCTTATAATTTTTATGGTTTATGCGTTTGTGTGTGCAGGAGTACGAGGCGGGAAGATCCCCGGAGGACGGGTTCCAAAGGTGATATCAAGATCGAGGAACAGGAACTCGAACAGCGGAAGGAGGCGACATTAGATCATCTTAAACTCAAACGACGATACGGACCTTATCTGTTCTGAGGACTGACCCGAAACTGAATTCCAATTAACTTTATACTTATGGGATAAAATAAAAATATCAACACAAGGAAGGTTCAAATTAATTTCATTAAACCCTCCCTTTTCATATCGACATCTACTGAGACTTGACTCCTCAACTGGAAACAGAATTTTCAAGAAAGCGACTGTGAAAAAAACCAAAAAAACCAAAATGATGTGAATTTGCTTAACTGTACCAGTTTATCATAAAACAATTTTAAAATAAATATTTATTATAAGGATTCAGTAGTTTTATTATTGGCTCTTTTCCGAATTCGCCTTTGGATAACTTCTAAACGGATTTGCTTACTGAGGAAGATTACTTCAGTAAGTGCTAATTGTAGGTCTTCAATAGTAATAAAAATCCCAGTTCATTGGGTTGTGTGAGATTTGTTGAAAATTTTAAAACCAGTGTTTTTTCTTTATTAAAAATTTGACTATATTTCTAATTTAAAAAGCTATTTATCAGGGTTAACCATAATTGCAAGGTTTTGCTTAGAAATGCATAATTGCATTAGCTATTTCAAGTCAGAAAAACCAGGCAGTTTTCAATTCGTCTTTAATATTTAGTATGTATGTATAAAAGCCAACTTACCACTTAATTCGCTAGTTTTCGTGGTCCGCTTGACCAATTGATATCATTAAATTTACTAAGGTTTTTAGTTGAGATAAAAAAGTCAATGTCACGAGCGAGATTCGAACCCACGACCTTTGGGTTGTAGAGTCAAGTTGTAGAGTAGCTGCGTATTAAGCAGAAGGTCGTGGGTTCGAATCCCGCTCGTGTCACTGCTTTTTTTATCTCAAATGAAACCCTTAATTAATTGAATTACCTATTAATAATTTTTTAACTTAAGTTTCAAAGCAATCACTAGTAATAATACAATACCACATTTGAAATTTTACATTTTATTAATAAGCATGCTTTTTTAAAATATTAGATATAGATAAAATATAAAAATAATTTTTCTTATATTCACTAATTTTTCTCTCTACCTTTACTTTTTCTTTAGTAAGAAATACTTCTACAAAAATGTGAAAAAAAGTATAGAAACTTCACACAAAAGAAATTTTATTCTTTTCAACCACAAATTTTCTCACTGGTTATTTTTGTGTGCAGGAGTCCGAGGTGGGGGAAAAATTCCTGGAGGCCGACTTCCGAAGGTGAGCACAAGGAGGGGCAATCGGAATGAAAACAGCGGAAGAAGGAGACATTAGGTGCCCCTGTGGTAGCCGTCAGATCGAAAAATTGAAAAATCAAATAAATAAATATAACTGAAGAAACAATATAATTTAATGTCTTACAAAATGAGGTTGGAAATTAATACCATATAAATGTTTACCTAAAATATGTAGCGACAGGTATAAATTCGGCTTTATTCCTATAAAACAAAAATATTTGCAAAAAAAAAAATAAATATTTACAAAAAAAACATTCATCGAAATATATCCATTTTATGTCTCGTATTAACCGGCATGTTGGTAAAATTCCTTGAAAACATTTGTGACAATATGTTGCTGTGAATGACATTAAATTTAGAATTTATTTTCTTAAAAAAATATATATAAAAATATCAAAATGGGCCATTTTAGAATGACTCCCGTACAAATTGGAAAAATTCTGATTTCGTTCCGAATTAAGTGAGGCATTCCACTATTGGTGTTTAACTCCCTGTAATTTATCTAAGTTTTTGTGCAAGTATATTTACTCAAATGATTATCGTATTTAACAAATGACATATAAAAATATATATTTAATTAATAATTATTATAATAATGTAAAATCTTAGTTGATATCTATTTGCGTATTTATTTCTTAACTGTTTTAAATAAAATCAAATAGAAAGCAGTTGTCTTTTTATATCCTAATACGGTCTGAAAAATTAAAATTACATTACATTTTGTGTATATCAATTTAAAAAAAAAAAAGTTCAAAGAGTGCAACTTCATTTAATTACTACCTAATAGACAGATATAACAAATAAACAATTTTAATCAAAATGAAACACAGACTAATTGGGCAAAATATCAATTTCAATATTCATATTTAAAGCTCGCCCTTGACACATGAGTTATGATCCTCGTTCAAATTATTATTTCTTTTGGATTCGAACCAGGGACCTTTACCTTACAGTGATGAGCGCCGTGTCAACACCTAAACTGTTCCGGCCGCCGACGCTCCTTATTTCCTTTCTTCTCATAATGCTTAGAGTCACCGAAAATTCGCAACAAAAATTATTAATAGTATTATTATAAATTATATATTATGAATAGTATATATATAGTTCTAATGTATTACATTTGACCCATCATTTTGCCAAATCTGAAGAAACAGTCAACACTAGATGAAGGATCGCCATTTCCGACACTCCTCCTAGCTATAAATAAATACAAGCAGTTATGTTAATTCAATTAAGCAAACGTTATGTAAGGTAATGGTTGAGATAAACAAAGGCAGTGTCACGAGCGGGATTCGAACCCTCGACCTTCGGCTAGATACAACGCCGCTCTACCACTTGAGCTATCGTGACATCGATCCACTCGACACCAACTTCCTATCTCAACCCACCATTCGCATTTCCCTCCTTTTGGTCATTTTTCAAATTCCGTGTGATCTATATTGGTTGGGATAAAAAAAAGTAGAAATGGCGAGTTATGGAATGAGTGCGGTGTTCAATCCTTTTTTTTCCAATGATCCGAATATCGAACCCTTAGCTCATCATCAGGTTGAAGGATTTCTATAACCACCTTTCTCGACAAGAATTGCCAAAGAAAACTTGCTGATACCCCCACCAACGCAACGTTCCAATGAGAAGCTGGTTATTTTATGGCGCTCAATTTGAACATGGAAAATACGGGTATATAACACCAGTAAATATTGTAATGGTAAATACTGTAAGAAATGAATTATAAATTAGTTATTACAGATAAAAAAATAAAAATTAGAATAATACCTTAATATTATTAAATTATTATAAAAACGATAACTTAATTATTTGGAGGTTTAATATTATTTATGTGCATGTTTAAAATGATACTTTGTAACACTGTTGTATTTAAATTCCCTGGCTTTCATGGCCCACTTGAACAATTAATATATTTCAATTGATTAAGGCTTTTACTTGAGATTAAAAAAATTGAAAAATGGCAAAAAAGAAGAAATATTCAAAGTTTGGGTTGAGATGGGAAGTTTGTGACCGAGTGGTTCGACGATAGCTCAAGTGGTAGAGTAGCCGCGTATCTAGCCGAAGGTCGTGAGTCCGATCAAAAGAAAAAAAATTAAATTAAATTAATTATTAAATTTCAATTCAAATTTAAATACCATTTTCAATTAATTAAGTTTTTTACTTGAGATAAAAAAAGTCAGTGTCACGAGCGGGATTCGAACCCACGACCATAATCCATTCGGATATCGACATCCCATCTCAACCCTCCTTTTTGGCATTTTTCTCATGTCGTGTAATCTATTCGATTCTCGGCGAAAAATGTCCGACCAGCTGGTCAACCCATGTCTATCTATGACTCATCGATTGATGAAAAATTGACCGATTTGGACAGTATGAACATTATTACAGGCCTCTTTCTTGGACCATGGCAAAATTAGTAACAATATAGCCACCATTCCTACAATGGTCATGGGCTTTTCCCCACCAACTGGGCCGATGGATAGTCCAACCCTTGGTACAATGGCCTATAGTGATTCTGTGCCGTGATGGATATCGAGGTCGAGGGCTTTAGCTAAAGTATAAGGCCAGAGTATATTTTACATGTTATTGATATAATACTAATTGTAAGCATTAGTGGCCGACCAACGTGGTTCAGTGTGTGGATACATCAACTATTTATAATTTCTATTCTTTTGTTATCATATTACAAAATGATATGTAGTGAATCCACCTACAAATCCCATGTTCTCCAACACCCTTCTCAACCTCGGCCAATATGGGCCATCCTCCTCTACACAGTGGCTCCAACTGTCAAAATTCAAAACACTACTCAAAAGTAGCAAACCATGTTTAATTAATGATTATGCTAAGAGAATATGTATATGTATTTCACACGCATTGATTACAATTACCATAATACTTTGCGTTATTTGAATCGTCATTTCCGGGGTAGATGGCCCTAATACCTAATGACCTACTCTGTCAACTGATCTAACTCCACTTGACTGTTTTCTGTGGGGCCATTTAAAAACCTTCAATCACAACCCGGCAACCTCAATTGAAGACTGCATAGCAGACAATAGAAATGCTTATCAATCCATCTCCCGTGACTCTAGGCCCCAGTAAAGGAGTGGTCAAAAAGAGCGAATCTTTACAACTTTAAGCATGAGTGGCAGTTCGAACATGAATTTTGATTAATACACAGCAAACCAAATTCCTGTTTTTTCAAACTTTTTACCATAACTTTGTCACTTTTTGGCCATTTCAAAATCCGATTGCACCATTGTTTTCAAGGTAAAATATTTTTTGAAATATGTGTCAGGATATATAGGGTCCTATTTGAAATTTTGATGTTGAACTGGACCTCAGGCACTCTGTATAATTTTTCTACAAAAAAAGGTAAACATTTGAAACTACATTAAAAATATAAAACTCGTATTTTTGTTGATAATGTCATATTTCTAAAAAAATTCAGCCATACTTCTAAAAATGATTCTCATATAAATTAAAACATGACTGTTAAGTCATGCAGCTTTAACATAACAAAGCGCCTTATTGCCATTCCACATTTGTTTATTAAAATAATTGATTGTTTTTCTCCACCTTAACTATTTTTACCGCTTTTATTTTGTTATTTACTCAGTTTTTTTTCTTCCAAGGCTTGGCCTCATTTATCCTCATTCAGCGCCTTGCAACCCAATTTAGTTTTACATGGAAAGGAAGACACTACTGCTCATTGATGACCTGACAAACTGTACGGGCGCGAACGACATTACCACCTTTTTATGTGAAGACGTACATATGTTAATGCAAGCATGTCGTATGAAAATATACCATCTTTGGGAAATTTCTCTACTCCCATAGATTCGTTTTCCCGTTGATTGATGCTGATGTCATAGCTCCTACACAGCACCTAGCAGCCCAGTATTAGAACCGGTAAGCCGGGCCAAGTAAAACATTTCTCGGTATTTAAATTAGTGACTGGTACATTAACTTACAGGTCTCTAGACATAAATTGTAATATTGAATCCGCCAAGAGATGTTGAAGCACTTGTTTTGTTTTGAGCCTGGTTAATTCATCCAGTCTGTGGTCACCTGATCAGGCCCTTTCTCATTTAAATTGTTCACCTCCGGTCCAAAAGACGTACGAGCTGCGCCTGCTTTTGCTAGTTTCAGTTGTTGTTTTTTTTACCTTCAATTCCTTGCAATAATGGTACCCACATCATATTTACCTGATTAAGTTTTACAGGCGCTGGAGATAGGTTAGGCATTCAGTTGGTTGTCTAACAAACTGTATATTCATTAAAAAAAAAAAAAAAAAAAAAAAAAAAAAAAAAAAAAAAAAAAAAAACATCTTTTACAAAAGTTAACAACCAAAGATTGGACGTCGGTAGCCGCAACGATTTAGGGTACTTTATGTTGGAAATGTGATAAATGATAAGAGTAGCGATCAGAGCCACAGCTCAAACTTCATTTTTACGATATGGCTTGAGGGGTGACTTATTATTTAAACCGAACCAATTAATTGAAAATATTTCCTCAAAAAGGAGAGTTTCTGATAAAGAAATATTTTCAACTTGAAATGCTGTTAAATATTTTTTATAACTACCAACGAAATGCGCAAATTATCCCATTAATACCCAAAAGTAAATATTTGAAGAATTACATCTGTCTTTATACACAATCAAGGCAATATCCCACACAATTTATGAATTATGTGAGAATCGGATGTTACGGCTTCCTTACTGTGGCTGCACGTACGTTAGCGGTAGCCTGGTGGTGAAAGAGGGGGGGGGGACGTGTTGAAGGGTGAGACAAGTGATGGTCGGTGGGGGTGCCAGTTTATTTACAGATGTTATGTTGAGTGCCACGGTATTTTTGGAGAAGGATAAATACCGAACCAGGAAAAAAAGAAAAGAAAAGTAGAACAAGCGGAAAAAATAGAAACAGAAAAGGAAGCACAGACGACCGATTTAGTGCTTCTTGCTTCTCTTCCTGATGAAGGGGCGCTTCCAACCAGGGTTATAATAAGGGAAATAAATGATGAAGTTCTTCCTTCTTGGACTGGAGTTCATTCGTTACCCGAAGATATCTTATACTTAGGGTTTAAATTATGATTAAAAAAAAAATTGGGTACAAATAACAACTATATATGTATATTTATCACTAAATTTACACATTCTTTTTAAATTAACAATAAACGGAATCTTACACCAAATGAATTTAGTACCGAATCATCAGGCCTGATAAGGAAATTGGAAAGGATCAAATTCACAAGATCACTCTTCCACTCAGGCTGTGTCGTGTCCGCTGGGATCAGCACCTTCTCGTCCGCAGATGAACAACAACTAGGATCACACCCGAGACGCCACACATTCTTTTTTTCAGTATTTTCTTGTCCTCACGGAGACCCCCCCCCCATCTTACTCATCTATCTCGAACTGACCGCCGCTTGATTTTTTTCCCAATCTTATACCCAGAGCGCACTAGCCTCGAAATGCTTCCTGCTTCTCGTCCTGGTTTGTCCCGCCACTATTTAAGTTTTAATAATTTTTTCCTGAGAAGAAAAGAAAAAATGTAATAGAGAACAGATACCTATGATTACATACTTTCTCACATCCCAGATGGTATTGAAAAAAATATGGAGAACTTGTCATAGTAGACCAATTTTATCCGAACAGCGGCCAATGATTACAATTAAGTAAGTAAATGTAGAGAGAGTAAAATAAAGTAAACAAGAGAGTGTAACACTAACGCTAACAAAAGAAAAACAATAAGAAATGAACTTAGCTCAAATAATATTGGAATATACCAAGCTGCTGAAAATATTCGCAATTTATTTAAAACCATTCTTTGTCGCACTCCCTTTTAAATACTATTACTATTATTAAACAATTTTCTTATTTTAATTTCCCTATTAGTACCTAATTAAAGATTTGATTCATTTTTAATATTTCTGTTTTCATGTTGCACTCAACTTTGCAGCTATTTCGTCCCAAAATTTGACGAGAACAAATCGTTCGAGCCCCGAGTTCGAACCGCACTATAATTTTTTTTCAAAAGCATAAGGTGGTTCATATAAATAATCTCTTAGTCTAAATACCCTCTTAAATAAAAATAAATAAATAAAAGTTTAAAGGTTATCGATAATGGGAAGAGGGAGAAGAATTTTTTTTAAACCATTTATGTTTGATTAAGCTTAGATTGTTTTATTGGAACGATCAAACAATAATAAATAAAAAATAAAAGTGGATCCGTAAATCAAAATGTTTGTTTGTAAACCGGCGCATCTTTTTGGTTTTTCTTCTACTGGTATTAATCTCACTTCTTCTTATCTATCCTACAGAACACAAGAGAGTTAAAACTTCGAATTCCTCTTCTCTCTCAATTTCAACTGGTGTACACCAAGGGCTCATTTCTTGGATCTTTACTCTTTTCTATGTTCTAAATGATCCTCCTCCGTTAGTTCTTAATCCCTTTCAATTTCATCTTTATGCTGACGACACTAAACTTTACATTAAATATCCTATAAGCAACATCTCTGAAGCTATCTCTCTGTTGAACCGTGAATCTTTAACAAATGGTCAAGTAATAACCGCATTTTCAGGCTTTAAAAAATAACAAGAATCATCTTTTCTTCCTTCTTCCTTCCCCCCCCCCGTTTCCTTTTGTCCTCTTTGTGATTTTCTCATAACGTGGCTTCATCACTCGATTATAAATAATTAATATTAAAACCAAATATATATTATTGTCATTATTGTTTTGTTTGTAGTAATAGCAATGCGTATTTTCTCAATTCTTGTTTTTAATTTTGTACATATATATTACCTTGCTGATTGTTACTTGTTACCTACTTGAATGTACTACAAATTTAAAAAAAAATATTGTTTTGCATATTTTATTATTATTGCTGTTATTATTGTTTTATTACTTTTATAGAACTTAATTTATTTCTAATATAAGTACAACCCATTTGTACCTTTGAAATAAAAAAATTAAAATCTTTACTCAACCACTCAGGTTTCGTTAAACCATTGTAAACACATTTTTGACTTAACTTTTTAAAGGAATAATTATAATTACAACAATATAACTATGTATGATTATAATTTAAATGTTTTAAAGATTTATACGAGAGAATAAAAAGGAATTCAGCCTATGAGAAAGATGACTAGATTTTCGATGAAGTTGGCACCACTGGAAATCGATACTAAGTAGGGCGAGCTGGAAGCGTCTCGAACTCTCGATCCCCGGTCATTCGATAAATAGCACTTTGAAACTGTGGACCTACAAAGGATTGACATTTGTTTTTAATTTCCTTTTGCCAACAGTTTGCCGTAGTTTACCCCGGGGAGCAGACAAACTTTTTAAAAGACTATTTAGATAGAAAAGAGCGAGACAATGCTTTACCTAGAGGATTATCTTGAGAGTAAGTGGCACTTTTAGGTTAGCCACCGTTTGTTTACGTACGGATTTGTTATTGTTAATTATTGTCAATTACAGTGATCGAGCATCTGCCCGAAGAGTTGAGGCGCAGATTTACAGAAATGAGGGAGTTAGATTTACAAGTTCAGAGTAAGTAGAGTGTATAATAATAGTCGTGTTTATAAAAAGCTTTTTTTTCATAACGGTCTCTCGACAGCTTTCGGCAGGCTACGCTTTCCTTACGACAAATAAACGCCTATAAATCTAATAAATTGTGTCTCTTTATTCTAATTTGTTGATTTTTATCGTCTAATGACAATATTTGTTGAATCGAGAAAATTGTCGCGTTGCCGATAAACTTCTGTCGGTTGATATAAAATTAAAAGCAAAAGACCACCCATGCGACCATTTTCAAAACAAGCTAACCGAAATATCAAATAAAATACATTAGAAATTTAGTGAATAACAGCTTGTTAAATAAGTCCGTCGCGTTTGTCAATCATTCAATTCGATCCCTTTTGTGTACACACTCTTTGAAAGGTGTTTTAATTCATCAATATCGTTTGCGAACAAGGTGTTTTGCTAATGTAAAATCAATAACAATATAATGCATTTTTGACGTTACATCAAGGTGAAAACCACAGCCTGTACTGCTAAGAAGAGTTGTGATATGTATGGTAATGATCGACAATTGCGAAGAAAGCACCATGTGTAAGTGCTTCATTCAGAAACAGAAATTTTGATTTGGATGAGGCGAAACGTTCTGGTCATCTTTCAACTATTGGCAATGACCAAATTCAACATTTAGTCGCAAATAACACGCTAGCATTAGACACTTAACAAGTCCTGTACCAGCTTTTCAACGAACCTGAAAATAGGTGGATTATGAGGTACCGCACACATTGAGAATAATGTAATGGGCTGCATTTTCCTTGTGCACAATTTATAAAGATTAATAATTGGGGCTAAAAAGGGGGTTTTGAACAGTAATGTTCGTCAAGAGGAATCCTGGCGAAAATTCAGTGATAACTACTTAAAAAAAGTTAACTAAAGTGCACATCAAGTCATCCACTGAGTGCATTTTAATGTGAATGAAAGGTGGTGCTTTATTATTTTCTATCAACCAAACAAGTATATTGCATACAATTGGAGCGATTAAAGTCACCAATTGACTAAAAACGACCAGCATTGACTAATCGCCAATGATACGCTTGTCCTGTTGGCTTTGCAGGCACTTCAGAATTTATTGGAGCTTGCCTACCCCATCCATGGTGGATTTGCTTGATATTTTTACTTTTTGAGAATCTACAAAACTACTACTGAGAAAAACTTTGCTTCTCTCGATGACTGTAAAACCCATCTGGACCATAACTCAAAACCTGAAAGGTTGGAATTACAAAATTAAATGGACAGTATCGACAAGTATTGGACAACATGGTTCATTAAATTAATTTCCTAGAACCTGAAATTTTCATTTTGGTCTGCCCTATGTATTGGGTTGTCCGGAAAATAATGCAGGATTTTAAGTTTTCATTTAAAAAAATCTATATAAAATATTCTGTTCACGTTTACAGGATTACTCATTTGTATGAATGTCAACACTTATTAATCCTCTTCCAAATGATATTGTTTGTTTACCTCTGTAGCATTCCGCTACTTGGAAATAATTCAGTCATCCTTATAATGTCAAAGCGAGAATTTCGTACGACTTTCTTTTACGAGTTTAAACTCGGCCGAAGCGGAGCCCAAACGGCTA
>CM077103.1:13296743-13309406 GCA_039619505.1 Cimex hemipterus | reverse complement strand
TGTGTATAAGAGACAGAGAGAGAGAGAGAGAGAGAGAGAGAGAGAGAGAGAGAGAGAGAGAGGGAGTGTGATTTTAATTAAAGTAATAATATTTAAAACTTTCAATTAATTAAGGTTTTTAGTTGAGATAAAAAAGTGAGTGTCATGTGCGGGATTCGAACCCACGATCTTCCGGATAGATACGCCGCTCTTCAACTACTTGCGCTATCGCGACCTCGATCCACTCGGACACTAACTTTCCATCTCAACCCCAATTTTTGAAAATTTCCTTCATTTTGCAATTTTTTAATTAATTGTTTGAAGGTTATTAATTGGTCAAGATGACCACGAAAACTAGTGAATTTAGATTTTTATTGAGATCATTTTCAAAGTGTGTGCAAATACTTCGACTGTTTAAAATTTCTAGCGTTGTATTAATTCGTTTTTCATACCCAATATGTGTTTGGATACTTTAAACAATGCTTATAAACCCCAGGCCCTGAAGATGATCACAACAAAGGTTGAAACGTGGCATCTTCTTGGCCTTGGATTTATAAACATCGTTTGAATTATGCACATGCATTTTGATTCAGTCTAAAATTTCTGGCATTGTATAAATTCATTTTTTCACATCCTTCATGTATTTGTATATTTTAAACAGTGTTTATATAAATCCCAGGAGCTGAAGATGATCTCAATAAAGATCGAAACGTAGGCATGATAAAGAAAATGGTTTTCTAAAAGTTACGTCAAACCAGACCGCATCTCACGATCTCCAAATAATCATAATAGTCACAAACACTGCACAGAATTGTTTTTACGTTCAACTAATCTATATTTTCGATTATAGTTGCTCTGTCGTTTATTTTCGTAATACTATTTTATGCAAATCATTTTTTTCCTTCTACATGTGTTATGGTTTCCCCCAGGTCGTAAGCTCATCACGCTTTACTTTATTACTCTTTTACTTCCAGTGAATACAGTACTTCATTAATTCACATTTTTCTTCACTGTATATTTTCCTCAACTGCCATGATAAATTTCATCTCATTCGTGTTCTTCTAATTCTACCCATTCGTTTATACTTTTTCTAAATTAACATCGCCGTGGGATAGTATCGCTGTAAATTTTGTCGGAAGAAAATTTGCACAAATTACACACAATTGTAACAACGGATTACAGACAAAACTCGTTTTATTTTGTCGATAGGACCGCTTTCATTTTTATCTTTCAAGTCTTCCTGTCACTTCAGCGTTTCTCGGCGCGCTAAGTAGTTTGCTTTTAATGCCAATGTTATTTCTATTGAAGAAATATTTGAACGACCGGCATTTTTCCGCTGTGCAATACTCCCTTTTATTCCGTGTTTAAAGATCCCATTTTCAAAGGATATTTCGTTGACCTGTTCCATTTTCTCACCATCCATCAAAATGTCTTCTTTAGACCCCGTTTGTCATTTTACCTTTATCCCTTTTTTTTGTCGTGCTCGCCTTTTAACCAAACATCCTACAGTTGATTTTGTATTTCTTTTCGTGCCCTCGAATATTGTTTTGTTGAGAATTACCTTGGTAATGTCCTGGAGAAATGGTTTTTGAAGTATAAGATTTTCCTTGCCTGTACATGTAAATGAAACAAAGCATGGTTTCAATATTTACGAATTTATATTTTCAAACAAAAGTGATTGCTGCTAAAAAAAAAAAGTGTCGAATCGATATAATATCTTGCGAACTTAGATAGAAAAAGTTCTATATAAACAATTAACCTAGTCTAAACCGTTTCACCAATTCATTTTTATATGCAATTCTACTTTAGTTGTTTATAAAATTAACACCAAATGATTACGGAACTGCAATGATATTTCCTATACATGACGATAACTTTAAACTTATCTACCAAACTATATAAAACTGTATTAACTCTCTCTCTCATTTCTCACGAGATGAAAGAGATAAATGGTTATTCAGTTTTATTTACTTCGGAAGATACATTTAAAATAGAAATAATTTCTACCAAAACGTAGCATACGTAGCAAGTAAAGTGGTAGACGCGGCATAGGCATATTTTTCACTTTGACAACTAATGCCGAGGCCGACAGACAGATTAGAGAGTAGAATGTTAAAATATCTAATTAATCGATTAGTATTCGTGCTCCAATTGATCAAATAACGTCTTTCAATTAATTAATCTTTATGTACGGTATTGGTTGAGATAAAAAAGTCAGTGACACGAACGGGATTCGAACCCACCACCTTCTACTAATCTACAGCTTGAGCGATACCGTGACTTCGATCTACTCGGACACTAACCACCTATCTCAATCAACTTTTCGAATTTTCCCACATTTTTGCCATTTTAAAATGTCTTGTAACGGAGAACTTGAATGAAAAAGAATAACTTTCCATGAGGTTTACCCTAAAACTATACCTTTCCAAATATTTTAGTATAAAAGAAGGTTTCCCATGGGGGATTTCTTAAAAAGATTTATTTTTATATGAGGTTTAGCCTAAAACTATAGCTTTCCAAATATTTTAGTCTACCAGACGGTTTTGCATGGGGTTTTCCTTAAAAAGAATTATTTTTCACGAGGTTTAGCCTATAACTATGCCTTTCCAAATTTTTTAATACAAAAGAAGGTTTTGTATGAAACGAAATGTTGCCTGAAATTTAAGTGTACAACTTATTTTTTTATATTTTTGGTTTCACGTAACTGTTACTAAGGTGGAGGCTAGAGAATTCCTCGAAATGTTTTCAAATAAAAACGTATACAATAACGCTGGAAAAAAATTTCCACAATCATCTACACCTAACATTTTGAAAAATGTGTGGAGATTAGTAACCGATAGCCCATGATTATTCAGAAATCGTGAGATGCGGTCTGGTGTGATGTAGGTGTCAGAAAAACATTTTCTTTATCGTGCCAACGTTTCGATCTTTATTGAGATCATCTTCAGGGCCTCGGATTTACAAACATGTTCAAATTGAACAAAAACGCGTACGATGTGGAAATAACTGAATATAAACAATGCAAAAAATATTTTTGTATATTCAATCAAAGTACGCAGAAAAAAAGCCACAGAGTGAGTAGAAATACTTCGATTGAATATACAAAACTATTATTTTGCATTGCAGATATTCACTTTTTTTCCACATCCTACATATATTTGTTCAATGTAAACATTGTTTGTAAATCCCAGGCCCAGAAGATGATATCAATAAAGATCGAAACGTTTGCACGATAAAGAAAATGTTTTTCTGAATAATTATCGATTAACGGTCACTAATCACCACACAATTTAGTAATACGGACAAGTAATTAATAAATTATCAATTAGGGGATTACAGCTGGGAAGAGAAAGGGCGTGGCGGTTATAGTGAAGAAGTGAATTTGAGAGGTGGATGGTGAAGGAACGACCGAAATTCGTAGTTCTATGTTTAGGAGGTGAAAAATCAAAAGAACAAGTACGACTTCAGTGCTCCGAAGATCTAAAGATTAGATCATATATTTAAGGAGGAGATGTGGGAAGATTTTAATTGGTAAAGGAGTAGTCAAGGAGTTTTAACCTGCGGTGGGCAAAGTATAACAACTTCTACTACTTATCCCTCACATTGGACCTCCTTGAGGAGCTGAAAAAAACGTTCAAAATAATCATTAAACGCGTACGTCTAGATTCTCAGTGAGTCCCTAGTACACGACACTTCTATAGTCAATGTGCGGATGAATAGGAAAGGAAACCAGGAGTTTACGGATGCTAATGTGAAGAAGGTAGCTGGCACGACGGAACTGATGAAGGTGGGAAACGAGCGGCATGAGATCTGGGTTATGCTATAGCGTAATTTTAGTGCATTTATTTTTGAGATTTTATTGCACAAAGTTTTGTCCATTCATTTATTTGCCATGAGATCCACAGAACCAATGGTGGGATCGGGATGAGAGGTAGCACAGCCTTGAAAAGATGCAAAGATAGTTAAGGTGTAGAGGAGGTAAAGGATCGGCTCCAGTACGCCGCCTTGACATACCCCGCTCTCACATCACAACAGACGGAATAGACTAATTTTTGGCCGATTCTGTCCAGTTTGACAAATTGACATTTAAGACAAATGACAAATTTTGATTTAAGAGGCGCTTAGGTTTATATATCGATCATATAATTCGTTTTTGGCTGAACACTTTATGACGGTCGTACCAAATCAGTCCAGAAAATAATGTTTTCAACTGATGTAAAAAAATCTTTTATAATATTATGGTTTTGTACGCAAGATTTTGTGCATTCCACGTTGAGATTCGGATGAAAAATCTTGATACCGTGATCACTAACACCAAAAGAAAAACATTGATATTTATAAGATCGAAAAAATTAGGTATAAATTTTCATAAATATCTAATTAATTGTGAATAGTTTTAAATAATATTATTATATTACAACGTTGATAGAGTAAAAAGATTTTGCGGTTTCGGGGACAAATGTGATTTGAAGATCTCTGAGGATAGGAAGGTTGAATATGAAGTAAGAATAAAAAAGAAAATAAACTTTATTCTCGGGCTTAAAGCCCCCTTGAATAACTAAAGTAATATCCTGTGCTTAGGGGAAAGATCAGAAGAGCTAAAACGAGTATGACGGTGGTGTACCGAATACCTAAAGGTTAGGAGATTATATAAGGAGGGGAAATGGGAATAAATTGTTCGGTAGAGGAAGGAACCAAGTAGGGGGGGGGGCAAGCAGGGGTACGAAAGGTATAATCATGTCAAGCTAAAGTACATATTAGTCACGTGAAAATTCCTTGGATCGAGGAAAATAAAGCTACAAAATAATTCATTAAGCGCTCGCCTATTGCACAGCTTCCCAGAATGACTCCCCGTTTACCATACATCCATAGTCGAAGTGTCAGAGAATAAAAGAAAAACTATGAGATTACGGGTAGTAATGGAAAGAAGGTGGCTGGCACGACGTAATTGATGAAGGGTGGAAAAACGGAGGCGGGAGATCGGGGAAATTCGAGGTTTCCAAGATAAGATCTGATCAAGTACAATCCCAAAGTTCTTGACGGTAGGGCAGAAAGAAATAGGGTGATTGGTAATGGTAAACGGAGGGCAAAAGGTTCAGTTAGAAACGAGATCCAAATATATTAGCCTGAGACTTTTCTAAATTAAGGTTAAGCATATATTTAGGAGCGCAGGGGATAATTCTGCGATTAACACACAATTTTACATCAATTCAATTAATTTTTCGTTGTTCATTACTGTGGTTCAATATGAAAATTTTAAAATTATAAAAACGCCACGGAAATACAAAAGCTCGGATAAAATAATGCATATTAAGCGTTGCCGGTAGCCGCAACGGTTTAGGCGTTGACACGGCGCTCATCACTGTAAGGTAAAGGTCCCGAGTTCGAAGCCAGCGACATAGTTTGGACAAATGAGCTTTTTTTTTCAAAAACACCCGAACCCTGCGGTTCAATATAGCTTCTGCTGTTGCAAACCATCGTAAAAAAATATATACATAAATAGGCGTGTCAATTGCTTCAGTCACAGAAACGCGTTAACACAGTTTAAATATTCTTTTCGGTAAAACAGACCTTTGCTGCGTATGTAGGTACACGTTCCGCTCAATATCTGGAGAACGAATATTCAAATAGATAACGAAAGTTACAATTTTTAGTGTGTCTTTGTTGGTATGCCGGACACTCTACGTGTTGTCATGTATGAATGGTATTTAAAATAGGCAGTTTTCTTTCTTGTTTAAAGACGAGCAGGTAAAAAAATGACTGGCAGTATGATCATAATTATTATTCAAAAACTGAATTTTTAAAACGTTTTGGTGGATAAATTCTAATGTCCGGACAGACACGTTTTCTCAGTTAAAATATCACGTTAAAATAAAAATATAGAAATTCATGTATTCCCATCGGAATTGTCGTGAAATCACGTTTCGGGATGGAAAAGCAAACGGAGAAAGAGCAAACCCTTTTAATCCGCCAAGGGGAAAGTAAAACGAATGTACACGAAATGGAACTTTTGGAATGGGGTGAGGTGGGAAATGAAATATTACTCGGCCAACTCCAAACACAGGCTCTTACCCGGGACTATGGCCGCTGAGAATGCTCGACCAATTACAAAACCTTACAAAGTTTATAGAATAGCATGACAGAGTCGAAGGATTAAACCTAAACCCGCTCCTTAACTTTGAAATCCTGCCACGGGGGTCGGAGGGTACCCGTCGGCGAAACCCCAATCCGGGAGTTTAACTTGTTTAAAATTTCATTAGTGCTGTTTCCCGTTTCCCCGGCTCCTTTTTGTCATCTGCAGTGTTTAACTATTGTTATAACTGGAGCGCTTATGGGGGAACTCGTTGAACCTCCATGGGCATGTTTATGCCTCAACTTGCCCCGAACTTGGATTTTATTGCCGATTGTTTAATCCCCCGCATGTTTATGACTTCACCGACTAGGGTCACATCTGGTATTCGATATTGTTTCAAACACATTCTAATTACCCTGGATAAGCGATAATAACACAGTTGAGTTTTTCCAATATTCGTTGAGACTGTAATTTCAGATGCGACTCGATCAAAACAGACCAAGAGAAAACATAAATATTTTTCCATTCAGAGCGAATACAATTTTATTTTTCTGACAATCGTAGAAATTACTGAGATGGCTTGAGCCGTCATTGGATTTCGTCGGCATGAAATTGGTTGAGCCCTTAAAGCCTTAATGTCATACCCATATTTTTCAATCGAATCTGTATAAAAACCCCATAAAACCGACGCTCGCGACTTTACTGAGCGATAAATAACAAAACCGGGCCTCGTTATTCTAAAAATACGAGGGCCGGGCCCAAAGGGTTCATTGATAAAGTCTTGATAAAGTTGTTCCCGTCGGTTGGTTTACTGCCGACAGTAAACTGTCGCTGCGTAAAATTCTCCCCTGAGAAGTACTCAGCCCCTTCCATTTACAAGGCCCCATCACCTCGCAATGACAAACGGTTATGCCGTGTTCGCTTTACGAGAGATTCCCTTTGTTAACGAGCTACGATGATAAGCGAGCAAAAGAGTGTTTCAAACGGTCGTATTACATTTAGAATAAAATATTTCAACGAGGAAAGTCGGCCCTAGGTAGTATCTTTTTATACCAATCAGTTTTAAACACATTCAAAATGTCCTGGTCTGCTTAGGATGGTGTGAAAATCACAACAGAAAAAAAAAAAGAAACTTGTTAATAACAGAACTATGTAATAGTTAAACATAAACAGTTAAATGTTTAACAAAAATCGATGTGAGGTAAAAGTTTGAGAAAAACATTTTCTTTATCGTGACGACGTTTCGATTTTTATTGAGATCATCTTCAGAGCTCAAACTGTAAAGTTTTCGGTTCTTGTCGTGTTGAATATCTCACTGACACTCAACACTTCACAAGAATGACACATCTACACGGAAAACAAACACTTCGAGCTCTGAAGATGACCTCAATAAAGATCGAAACGTTGGCACGATAAAGAAAATGTTTTTCTCAAACCTACATCGCACCAGACCGCATCTCACGATTTGTAAATAATTACTTGTAATCAATTTATTCTACGATGCTGGCTTATTGTGGATTAAAGGATTGAAAATATACCTTGAAAGTCGGCAAGATAGCCCAGATAGGGGGGGGGGCATACTGTAATTTTTTTTGATTGATTAACCTTTTTATGTCAGGTTTTGGTAAAAATGTATATCTATGTAATGTATCATATTCACTTTCTTCCACATCCTACATGTATTTTTTAAATATAAACTATGTTTTAAATCGCAGGCCCTGAAGATGGTCTCAATAAAGATCGAAACGTCTGCACGTTAAAGAAAATGTTTTTCTGTATCCTTTATCACACCAGACCGCATCTCACGATTTCTAAATAACAAAATTTATGCTTGTTTTTTTCATAAATGAATTGCTTTTTGCGTACATATCAGCATTAAAGTATAATCAACAATTTCAATGGGGAAATTTTGATTCAGTATTGGGCAAAAATAAGTCTCGTCTAATGATTACTGACTGATCACTTAGGCTGTTAGTCATGATTGGTAGTAAGTGACTAATTTACTCATGTGATTGATTACAAAATTAGTTATGACTAGTAATTAAATACGGGGCAAGACTAATTTAGTCACAATATAGTTAGTCATGAATAAATTTCGATAAATCATGTTCAAATCGAAAAATACGCAAGTTCATCACTTTAAAAAAAAATTCTAACAGAAATTTATTTAATCAAAACGAAAATCCTTCAACACATTATTTAAAAATAATCAATCTTCCATTTATAAGTAAAATATTAATCAAAAAATCCTACAATAAGCTGCTGCGCTTTGAAAGTAAATATGTTTATATAACAGAACAATGAAAATATATTTCTTTGAATTAAAATTTATTCCGTTCGAAACGAGAGATTTCTACATTATTTGGAAAGCACACCATCTAGGGATCTTAGTTGTAATAAAATAGACATGTAGAATAATTATGTTTATCCGGAGTCAGTTGAATTTTGGTAAGTTGGTAATTGTAGCAAAATCTAACTAATTCAATCCCTATTAAATATTTTGATTGAACTTTAAATCATGAATGAACTTTTCATGACTAAATCATATATTGATTAATTCACTCACGACTAATTCAATCATGATTAAACTTCAATCATAATCCCGTGGCGGTCGTGAATAAGTAGGTATGTCGAAATTTTCATTTTTTCAGTAGGACCGTTTTATGTTTGGCGTAACATTGAAGATACCTAAAAATGCACATCTCTATATCCAGGTTTCTATTGGGAATTGAATTTACCGACTTATAGACGACGTAAAGCTATAAGGGAACAGTCTGACACTACTGTTAACTCATTTTCGAGTTAACTCGACTTGCCTACTTATTCACGACCGCCCCGGAATTATTCAGATATCGTGAGATGGGGTCTGGTGTGATGTAGGTTTAAAAAAAACAAAAACATTTTCTTTATCGTGCCAACGTTTCGATCCTTTATTGAGATCATCTTCAGGGCCTGGGATTTACAAACATTGTTTAAATTTAAAATATACATAAGAAATACATTTAGGATGTGGAAAAGTGAATTTATACAATGCAAAATATGTGTTATATTCAATCAAAGCATTCTACACTATCAAGGTGTTTGGCCGGAAGATGAACGAAACGAAATCAGACCGCATCTCACGATATCTGAATAATTATCGATTAACGACACTAATCTGTACAACTTCAATCATAATTTTTAATCATGAATGAATTAGATTTTGCCCAACTCTATTCTAATTCCATGGTCCCTAAGCGGAACATAATTTATTTTCGACATTCCACTTTCTTAACTAACGTATTACTCATGTTCTTGCTGAGTGTTCCAACCTGGTTGAATCCGTGGATTCCATTTGAGCTGTTTCTAGCCTAAAATTACCTTGATTAATTTGCATCGAGCAAAAAACCCGAAAAGAACTGATCCAATATGCCCTAACGAGTAAATTAAAAATGGGAATTAATCATACAATTAAATATTTGTTTTTCTGGATAGATTTCCTTTTTTAGTTTTTATTTTTACGTAAAGAGTAATGGATTATTTCTCATAATTTGTTAAATTATGTTAATTTAATTTATTCTAATGGATATCGATTTACTTTTTTTTTTTCATAATTGTATCGCTCCCGGATTTATTCATAACCAATGTTGAGTTCTTCCTTTTTCTTCTTTCTTTACATTTTAATAAGTTAATTTCCATATACAGTTTGTGCTTTCGCTTCTTCCAATTTCCTTATAATTTTTAGTAAAAAAAAACGTTTATATTAAGCCCGCTTGATCAATTAACGTTTTTCTATTAATTATGGTTTTTAGTTGAGATGAAAAAGTCATTGTCACGAGCGGGATTCGAACCCAAGATCTTCGGCTAGATACGCAGCTGCTCTACATATCGTGACTTCAATCCACTCGGACGCGAACTTCTCATCTCAAACTCACCTTTTGAATTTTCCCGGCTTTTTGCCATTTTTTTTTTTTTTCAACTTTCGGGTAATCTCTTTGATTCTCGGCGACAAATGAAATGGCGACTCAGAGCATTACCGAAGGTATACTTCATTTAAACTTATTAATTTCGCTAGTTACGTTGTCCGCTTGTCTAATTAACATCTTTCAATTAATTGAGGTTTTTAAACGGTTAAAAGAAGGGAAAATTAAAAAAAAAAAAATGGGGTTGAGATAGGAAGTTAGTGTCAGAATGGACCGAAATCACGATAGGTCAAGTGGTTGGAGTTACGGCGTAGTTCATGGGGTCGAATCCCGCTCGTGACATTGACTTTTTATCTCAACTAAAAACCTTAATTAATTGGAAGTTGTAAATATTATTACTTTAAATTAAAATCTCTCTCTCTCTCTCTCTCTCTCTCTCTCACTTTTTCAATATTTTTTTCTCTCGCTCTCAATAAATAGTTCAATTTATATATCCATATTTTTTTCCATCTCCATTTTTCTGTTCATTTAATTTATTCTAATGTAAATCGATTTCCTTTTTGGCATAATGTATCGCTTCCGGATTTATTCATTCATTAAACAATATTGTTGAGAATTAATAAAGGTTTTTAGTTGAGATGAAAGAAAATGGCACGAGAAGGATTCGAAACCACGACATTGGCTAGATACGACTCTGTTCTACCACCTGAGCTATCGTGACCTCGATCCATTCGGACATCAACTCCCCATCTCAACCTCACCTTACGAATTTTCCCTCCTTTTGCCATATTTCAAATGTCGTGTAATCGGTTTGGATTCTCGACGACAGATGAAATGGCAAACAGAGAGCTTTAGTGAAGTGTACTTCATCGCGTAAGGTGCGTTTGAGATGGGAAGTTGATGTCCGAGTGGATCGAGGTCACTATAGCTCAGGTGGTAAAGCAGCGGCGTATCTAGCCGAAGGTCGTGGGTTCGAATCCTTTTTTTTATATAAACTAAAACCCGTAATTAATTGTCATATATTAATTGGTCGAGCGTATCACGAAAATAGTAAATTAATATTGTTGAGTTTATATCCTCTTTTTTCTATCTTTTCTTTACAGTTTAGCCCTACCGAAGGCTCAATATCAGAAAACAATTTTTTTTGCCTTTATGATTTCATCCCTCATCTGAGTTTTTACGATTAGTATTTCTAATAATATAGTTTTTAGAAACGGTCGAAATCTGTGTTGACCTTTTTGTCCGTTGTACTATAGACAGCTTTCAATCCATGATTATTGAGCACAAAACCATGTCTGCAATCAGTATAACCAGTATTCTAGTTATTAGCTCTTATTCTCCTGGCTGTGAAATGGAATCGGCACGCTTCACTGAGTTAGCTTTCTATTTCCCCAGAGCCTTATGAAACGGCAGTAATTATTCAAGTATAGCCGTGTCCCCGATGTTGTGCTTCTTGAGTGTTCCTCTGAGTACACTTAAGCCATTTTGTCATATTTTATTATATACACTATTATTTGGCGTCTCGTGTGAAGTTGAATTGATGGCACCAAAAATTCGTTTGAACAGAAGAGTGAATAAGTGAGTGCCTGTCTAATCTTGTTTCCTTAAATAGAAAAAATCCTTGGTCTTGGAAAAATATATTATTTTTTTATTTTCTAGTAGTGTTAATAAAAAAAAATTTAAATTCGGATTTATTTGTATTAAAAAACAGTGGTGAAATCTAAGTAACTTATTAAATTTTATGAAATTTACGTAAATTATTTCAATTTGTATTTTAATAGAAATTTCTAATTTTTTCATTATAAAAATAAAAATAAAATTTAATTGCTTAAGTAGATTATTACTATAATGAAACAAACTATGAAATTAACCAACCAAAATTAAGAAAACATTTGACCATCGCTCATAAAACTGATTTCTAGCAGTGTTTGGCCAAAAAAATAGTTTAAAATTATTTTTCTTGAGTAAATTTCAACTAAAATATTTAGGAAACATTAAATGAATTTTCTATTCCGATTTAAATATGAAATTAAATTGAAAGCTATAAAATGTTCAAGTAAATAAGTACCTGCAATAAGTGCTATACTAAATAATAGAACAGACCTACATTGGTTAGTTTAAATTGAAATAATTTTAACAATAAAACCTAATGGTTTTGTAATTTTTAAATTAAAGAAAATTAAATTGGATCGAGGTCTATTAAACACAGTTAGAAACTTACATTTAAAAATTAAATAAAAATTTTATATTGATAATAACAAAATAATGTACAATTGTTATATCATTATGATTGAGATTTCCAAGTTATTTCACAACGTCAAACTTTTATAAATTATTTATTTAAGAAAGTAATGAAGTAATATTAATGCTTCATCGTTCATCGTTTGTCTCTCAGAGTCTTTTATGGGATGTTTTCTATTATCAATGTTTCCATACAAACAAAATACTCTCTCTCTCTATCTCTTTTATCCATATTTTTTTCCATCTCCATCTATCTATTTATTAGACAATTTAACCTATCTATCCATCTCGCTCTCTCTTTCTTACACTCTCTCCTTTCTTCAACATTTTTTTGCTCTAGCTCTCAATAAATGTCTATATGTATGTATATATATACATTTTTTCCTCCATCTCTATCTATGACTATTTAATCTATCTATTCATCTCTCTCTCTCTCTCTCTCTCTCTCTCTCTCTCTCTCTCTCTCTC
>CM077103.1:13249270-13296343 GCA_039619505.1 Cimex hemipterus | reverse complement strand
TCTCTCTCTCTCTCTCTCTCTCTCTCTCTCTCTCTCTCTCTCTCTAGTAACAAATTTTCTAAACTACTTGGCTCGCTCAAAAAAGAAAAAAACATGTTTGCGTCTAATAAATAAATGTGTTGAGTGCCTCCGTTTCTCTTTATTTCTCTTTATATTATAAAAAAATACGGACATAAAGTATGTGACTATTTTTAAAACATGCTTTTCTTTTTTGATGAAATGACGCTTGGAGAAGTGTTACGGGGCGACTATAGACGATTTGAAATGTTTTGAATGTTTTACAGTTTCATGTTAATTTGTAACAGTTTATGCCAAAATTTAAAAACAGCATGGAAATAATTATCTTTAAAATAGATTTTCCCCACGAGTCTTGCATTAGTCCTTAGTCATTTATGAGTCCGAGAAACTTCAAAAATGTGCTGTTAATATCGTAACAATAACTGTTGCAAATGGAACTTTCTCAAAATCTATGACAAATTTGAAGATGTTCAATTACCAAAATATCTGAATTTGTTTACTGTCAATGGAAAAAAATTGGTTACTTTGCTACAACTAAATAATAAACGTACATCTTTTATACCCTAAAGTGCATTTTTTACAGAAAACTGAACAAATTTCAATAATTTAATCATTACAATGCCAAGAAAATAACAAACTTTTTCCTATTGAATTTTTATTGTGTTTTTTTTATATATAAAATTATTCTTATTTACAAGGAAAATTTTTGAGACGCGTTTCGCAGGCTAATGAATCATTATCATTGCGTGTGTTAATTATTTATGAGAACAAATTTCTCAAGTCTTCAATTAAATTGGGATTGTTTCGTCCAGTGTAGGTAGACCTAATCAATTATTGATAGAAGTTGGCCGGGCAGCTTGTCCGTCGACGTGCAACCCCCTTGAATATGGAGACGCGGCCGATTTACCAAAACTTAGTTTGTCAATAGAAGGACTATAATTCTCGAACGTTCCTTGTTGTTGAAACTTGCCCGGCCGGTCGCCGGCAAAACTTCAGGTAATCGGAGTTAGAAGTTGCGGTCCAGTTACAGTGGCCTACTAAGTTTACAAAACCGGCTCCCAGACCGTCACCTCCCACTAATCTCGCGCGAGTGATTACCCCGAAATGCCAGGGAGTTCCGAGACTCCGCAATTGTTTAAACGTTCTAAAATACAATTTCAACGAGATGAAAACAAAAAGCGGCCGGGGGTCTTCTCGGATTGATTCGTCTGTGCTTTGAAGTCTCGCGAGGCGGGTTTCGTGCCGGGGCGAAATTATAATACTACGCTTTTATCGGTTTACCAAAACCTGAGACAATTACTATGTTTAGTTCCTTCCACACGCACAATCGAAACACGGTCATTAGTAGGAATGATCGCCCTTATTTTAAATGCTAATGCAACTTCCTTTTACCTCCAATTCCGCCCTAATTGAATCTAAAATGCGCAGAGGAGGCTATGTTATCTCGCGATAGAGGAAATTGGTTGAGGCCTTGAATGGAATAAATCCTATTCAAAGTCTTTATTAAGCAAGACTAGCAATAACCAAACGTGGATTCTTTTACTAACAATACGTTGTGCAGCCATTCATATCAGAAGAATAATAAAGAAATTTATTTAAATTGGAGAATAAATGATGATCATTTTGATTTTAAACCATTGACCTTTTCGGCTTAGATTTAAATACTCTTTAATCTCATTTAAAAATCAATAATATTTATTCATTAAAAAGATTATATTCTTGTCTCTTCCGAAAAGCAGAATGAAATTAGACGATAAGGCTGCCTTATGTGAACAAAAGAAAACCTGAAATAATTGTTATAATTATATTTCATGTAGGTTTTATTGTTATATCTTATGTTTGGACTTATTAAAATAAAAATCAATATGGACCACTTGAAAAATCGTATTTTAGTCTCATCCAAAAAGCAGGAAAAAATAAGATGATAAAAGACCGCCGAACAAAAAGCGTAGATTTAATTAAACTCCAATCTCGTTGAAAAATCAATAATAATCACTCATTAAAAAATTTGTATTTTTGTTTCGTCCAAACTATATTTCCATATGAAAAATGTGAACAAGTGACAATGAAAAAATAAAATCTGAAATCAGTATTATAATTATAATTTACGTATGTTTTATTATTATAATTTATGTTTGTATCTAACGTGTCATGCTTCAAGAAATACCAGCATAAAACTGTGTTACAACGATAGAACGAAATAATTATTTTCATAGCTAAATTTTGACCGAACAAAAAGCTTAGGTAAATTAAAGTCCATTCAAAATTAAAAAAACTATAATATTTATTCATTAAAAAATTCGTATTCTCGTCTCGTAAAAAAAAGAACAAGATAACAGGACGAAAAAAGGCCGCAGTGTGTAAACAAATGAAAATGAAAAAGTAAACGAAATCATTATTATAAATAGATTTCATGCATGTTTTATTATTATTTTTTTAAGTTTGCATTTATTAAATAAAACATTTGCGTACGAAAAATTTATGTTGTCGTCTTTCAAGAAACACCAGCATAAAACTGTGTTATAGCGATAGAACGAAATAATTAGATTCAATAATTAATTTTGACCGAACAAAAAACTTAGATTTAATTAAAGTCCAATCTCCATTAAAAATCAAAATATATTTATTCATTAAAACGTTCTTCTTTTTGTCTCGTCCAAAAAGAACAAGGAAACAGGACGATAAAAGACCGCAGTGTGTAAACAAATGAAAATTAAAAAAAAAAAAAGAAATCCTGAAATCATTAGAAATTAGAAATTAGAATTGCGAGACCTCCTAGGAGGTCTCTGACCTCTCCCTGATAGGTCAGGGGGAGTCACACACCTTGGTGCATAAGCGACTCCTTGGTTGGGCTCTGGTCGGGCGCCATCGACTTCTTTGGTCATTTCTGCGCCTTTACGTTCCCTAAGACTAGTCATTCACACACTCACTCATACAATAAATACTCGGGGTACTCGATATTCCGCCCCGATCCGGTTTAAGAGAGCAGCGGTGGAGCTTTGAAATAATATGCTCCACCGCCGCCGACATACTTCTATTCTACCAGAAACCAACTACTAATCGTAACCTATAATCTAAATACCCCTCTACATACAACCCATAATCCCGATGTCTCTAAGAAACTTAAAAAGTTTGTCCTTGAGTTCGCTGCCATGCTCGAGCACTCTCGTAAAACCAGGCGGCATTCCACTATGGTCCCTATACAGCGCCAAGCCGCGGCATCCCTCCAACACGTGCGGCACAGTGAGCCTCTCTACTTGGCATGCCGGGCACTTAGGTCGACTCGTGCCAACCAACAGGTACCCGTGAGTCACACGTGTGTGACCTATCCGCAGGCGGGTCAGGACAACACTTTCCCCTCGGGACATCCCCTCAGGGCTCCACCGGTCGACCGTCGGCTTAACGGACACCAACGCGTCAGTCGAGTCGGCACAAAGACGCTTCCACTTGTCCAAAATCATATTTTTCACTATTCTCTTAGCGTCGTCAAGCCGAATCGGGGTGGTCTCCACAACGTCATTGTGAGGAACGAGAGGTCCCGTTTTCGCGGCCAGGTCCGCTCTCTCGTTCCCTTCCAGTCCGACGTGTCCTGAAATCCAGGCTAAGACCACCTGAACTCATTGTTATAATTATATTTCATGTATGTTTTATTATTATTTTTAAATTGGTATTTTTTAAATAAAGCATATTTGCGTATGAACAATTTATCTTGACATTCTTCAAGAAATACCAGAATAAAACTGTCTCACATCGATACAACCAAATAATTATTTTCAATTCTAAATTTTGACCGAACAAAAATGAATGAAAACAAACATTGAACGTGTAATAATTATTGTTTTGCGTTTTCCCTGTGCTAGCAAACTGAAAGTTATTTCATCGACGTAAATGAATAATTTCAACAACGATTGCTTGTATTTGAATTATTTTGCGCTCAGCGACACTACGCTCAACACTTTAAGGTAAAGGTCCCGGGTTCGAATCCTGATCGGCCCTGCTTTATTTCAAAAACACCGGTACCCTAAATGTTGATATGGCCTCTACCGTTGCGAACCTTCCTAAAATAATAATAATATTAATTTTGTGTGTGCAATTTTAAACAACGATGACATCATCAATCATCGACCATATTTATTTTCATTTTTATAAATAAATAAAAATTGGAATTGATTAATACACTGAACTGCTTGTCATATCGTATCGATGGCAGCAAGAAATTTTCCGGAAAGGCCAAAAATATCATTTGTTTTTTCTCGTTACGTCTATATCAACGTGGGAAGCAGGAGCACACGGCGACTGTATCGTGATCACGCGAAACCAGGATTTGTTTCCACCGACTGATCATATCGGCTCGTCTTTAAATTAGATCAATATCCCATTGAGCGAGATATTTTTCACTGATTCTGACGTCAATTTGTCGTAAAATAAATAAGCACTGATTGCCAGACATTAGTCTCGGTTTCTGGAGTCAATGATCCGAAGAATCGACTCCTGCCGCCGGCATAACTCACACTCATGGGAAAAACTTAGTACTTTGTTTCCCATTTGATTTATGCCTTTATATTTTTCGCCTGACTGCTATAAGGAAAACGAAATCCCTCGGGATTGGGCGTGAGAAAAAGTTTAGTAATTATACAGCGAACAAGCGTAACTTCCATAAACTAGTTTTATTTTACACTAGTGAGAAGAAGACATAAGACGTACACCTAAAAATCCTATTTATTTTTGTATTCGGCTCTTGGCACCAATCATCAAGCAGGAAAATAGTAGTTTCTAATGTATGAGCAATCAGCTTATGCATGTTAGAACGCGACCTATGAAAGAAATTTAGAAATTACGAAAAATATGCGTTATTTATACTATTCAAATAAAAACGACATTAAACATGTTAAACAAGAAACTTTTCAGAAAGCAACATGAAACTTTTTAAATTAACTCCACTCACCCACCAATAAAAAGTGTCTTTTTTTCAAAATCAGCCCATCCGGAAATGTTATAGTTGTTTTACTGTAATTATATTTTCTATGAAGCTCTTTGTGAGTCGATCCTTATTTCAAGTAGATTTATGTCTGCCAGGTAATATTAATGTTCTTATTAATATCATCATCCAGTTTCTGTACATATACTTTTCCGAAAGAAAGCTGCGCATAAATTTTATGCTCTATGAAATTTTGTTGATTGATTTGTTATTTTGCAATTTTCGCAGCTCAGTATGATATAGAAAATATAGCTATATTTTACATCATAATTGTCCCGAATAGTTTTTTTTAATATTAAAAATCGGTTTAAGAAGAAAAATTGACTTTCTGTAGAATTAACTTAGATAAATTAAACGTGTTAGTGAAATTTCATTCACATTCAATAACATAGGTTGATATTTATTTTCCTTTGAATGCCTTTTACCATGTTCCTGGTAATTTTTCATTTTTTTAGAATAATAATTTTTATATAATATTATAATGAAACGTTTTGAAAATACTGTTCATTTCATACAGGCTTGTTGCTTGTGGAGCAGTGCTAAATCCTTTGTTAGGTTACAATCAGAATACATTCAATCCTTTTGTGTAAAATTATGTATAAATATGTTAATAATATAGTATAAACCAATAATAATTTGATTAATCATAATGCATGAAAAAATAATTATAGTTAAAAATATTGAATTTTTCTTCTTTCACCCTAAGTTTTGAGAAAAAGATGTTTTTTTCCGAGGTTATTTCAACTACTAGGTTAAAAGAACCTGAAATGTGTGTGTGTGTGTGTGTTTCTACTTTTTTATTATCCAATTAATTGTTTACGCCGCAATTTAATAAAATCACTTATAGGTTTCTAATTGAATGACCTTATTTCCTCAAATTCTCTAAATTTCAAATTACTTCATAGACATCAAAGAAACACTATTATATACTAAAGCAATTATTGATGTTTCATTAAAGAAAGAAATAAACTTAAAAAAATAACCTATTTTTATCAAATTAAATAAACTTCTAAAAATTTCCATTTCTGCTTTAATAGTTGAGTTTCAAAATTATAAAATTACTGGAAAATAATTGTGGATTATTTTCGGGAAATCCTATTGAAATTTCATTTTAGCAAAGAACTAACTCTTGTTTTTTTAAATTAACGATTTCTAAGAAATTCATGCAGTTCGGTCCGCTTCAAACATGTTCTCTTCTCTCCCCTTATCAAAATTTGCACTTCTGGGCCCCAGTTTTTTTATTTTTTATTATCAAATAAATTTTTTACGCCTAAATTTAATAAAACCACTTGTAACCGTCTAATTGTATGATTTGATTTCCTCAAATTCCCAAGATTTCAACTTTTTTACAAGCATTAAAAAAAAAGTTATTATATATTGAAGCAATTATCGATGTTTCATTAAAGCAACAACAAAAATTAAAAAGGGGACCCCGGAATTGTAAGAAAAAATAAATGCATACCATTCCCATCTCCCCCTCGATGTGAATAACAAAATCAAGCTATACAGTTATAGAATAATAAAGCCACAGGTTACATTAGTGTAGCATAAATTGCAAGATATCATCTGATGAAGATTTACATGGCAAGCCGGAGTCCGGAGGTCGGAGGGGGAGGTATTCATGCAAACCGATAAACTTATTTTATTAATAATTTATATGTATTAGTATCTAAAAATAGTACAATTTATATATTTAATATTAAATTAATTAAATTTCTATTAACTCATCTTTAAATATTAATACTAATATAATAATTGTTTATTTTTTTATAATTAAAGTAGATTAATAAAATTTTATTATTAATATATTTAATTAGAGATATTAATATTGACAACAATTCATTATTTATGCTTAAAACATAAATTAATTAAATTTCATTAATAATAATTTATTCATATATTGATTACCTGTTTTTATTAAATTAAAAATACCGTTTAATTTTAATTTCTGATTTAACGGTTGAGTATAGAAATGATATCTCTTGAAAATAATTGTGATCATTTTCCGGAAATTCCAGCGAAATTTCACTTTAGGAAAGATCTAAATATATTTTTTTTTAATTAACGATTTCTAAGAAATTCATACTATTCGGTCCGTTTCAAACATATTCTCTTCTCTCTCCTAATCAAAATTTGTCCTTCTGGTACCCATTCCGACACAATAATAATTTGATCGGTCATAAACATTAAAGATAGTTATTTTTAAACATAGCGCTAATTTCTTCTTTACCCTTATGTTTTTGGAAAAAGATTTCGTGAAATATTTGTAACGAGGATATTTCAGCTACGAGTTGAAATGAACGTGAAAAGTCCGTTTCGACTTTTTTTTTTATTATCCAATTACTTATTTTACGCCTAAATTTAATAAAATCACTTGTGACTTTCTAATTATATGACCTGATTTCCTCAAATTCCCAAGATTTCAATATTTTTTACGAGCATGAGAGAAAATCTATTATATATTAACGCAATTATTGATGTTTTATTAAAGCAACAAAAAAAAATTAAAAAAGCAACTTATTTTTGTCAAATTAAACAAACTGTTTAAATATGTTCATTTCTGATTTAATGGCTGAGTTTAAAAATTATCACATCACTGGAAAATAACTGTTTTTACTTTCGGGAAATCCCGGCGAAATTTCATTTTAGCAAAGAACTGACACTTTTTTTTTAATTTTAATTTTTTTTTTGTTTTAATTGTTTTTTTAAATAAACGATTTCTAAGAAATTCATGCTGTTCGGTTTGCTTCTAACATGTTCTCTCAAATTTTCTCTTTCTTCGAATTTTCCTACAGGCATCAAATACTCGTTCATAAAACTAATTTTCAATTGTGAATATCGTGCATGCATTGAACAGAGGTATTGTACGTTTATTTATAAATTATTAAACCAACAAAAATTTAATTTCCCTCCATATTTGGAGAGTGTGTTTATAAAGGGTTCGTCATACTTTGCGGGCAATCATTCAAAGTATACACAGCAGTAGGCATTCCTTCCAAACATTTAAATTGGCAGGTGACCGACACTTGGGGCCTCAGGTGTGCTTTCATATGCACCATCGATAACATTATTTTCTTCTTCATGTTGTTATATTTATTATTATTCGAATTATTATTATTATTATTATTATTATTATTATTATTATTATTAGTTTTTAAGGGCGTTTTAACGGCTAAGGTCATTTCACGCCCTAACATCCAAAAATTCTATTTTAGGTTTGCTATATCTCTTCTGAGTGCTATAAAACTCTCACTCCAAACATTCACTCGTAACCTAATTTATCCTATTGCCATCCAAGCTTTGATTTTCTTTTCTTAATTCTTAATTCGGAAGGCCAAGTTACAATAAAATTAATAAAATTATAAAATTTATTTCTGTTACTTTTTTTTTTTTTAATTAAAATTGTGAGTTTTTTTTCATAAATTAAAATTTCCCCATAGGCTTGTATGGCTAATAATAATAATAATGGAGTCAGACTAGCAACAATCTCAGCGTGATTAGCTCATCTTTATCATTTTATTCTTCCATTCAAGTATGATAACTAATTCTACATAACAATAATAAGAAACAAAACACAATAATATTTCTTTTTTTTTTTTTTTGAAGGAGCTATTTTTCTTATTTAAATTGCGATATTGGGCATTGTACTGTATTACCCCGCAATTTTTATTGTCTTCCATTTTATTTTTCCGCTCCGGCAGCCTCAAAAGCTTCTGAAAAAAGAAATCATGCACGCACAACTCTTATGCAGACATTAGCAGGCATTCAATGGTAAAATGGGAAAAGGCCTAAATTTCATTGTAAATTCCAACAAATTTGAGAAAACTGAAAAGCGCTCTTCGAAAGGAACCCTGGGGACCCAGTAACTCCTGTAAACTGCTCGAAAGGTTGAGCCTTTGCCTAAAGGGTTGTAAAGTGAGGCAGTCGACCAAAATATGTTTTACTGTCAAAATGATGAGTTCTCCACTTCGCGTACATCGAGGACAAATTGGAAGGTTGTTGCCTATTAAAAGTCTATTATGAAGTAACCTAATATGACCTATTCGCAATCTAGAGAGAATTACAAGTTCTTTTCTCTCAAGTTCTTCAGTTGGCCATTTATGTACAGCTGGCTTAATTTCTTTCATACTATCTCTACAGGCATTCCATCTTGCCGCCCACTTTCGTTTGATAATGTTTTTAACATAAGCGACTATATCATCCGGACGGAGAAGAAATTGATCTGTTCTTTGTGGATGGTTTGCAGCGTTTCTTGCCTGTTGATCAGCTTTTTCATTTCCAGAAATGCCGACATGACTAGGAACCCAAACAAATACCACATGCTTGTTGAGTGTTCTGAATTCACAGAGATATTTGTGAATTTCTAAGATGTAATATTCGAATTATTATTTATTTCTGTTAGGTAAGAACCAACCAGTAATTTTTAAGCAGTTTATTTTTACTTGGTATGTTTAGACAAAGCACGGTTTATTTTCCAAAATGTCACGTCCGGTACTATTTATTTTTTAAGCTTTTCGTTTTCATGTCACATGTCATTCTTACATCAAGAGTACTAACGATAAATTGGGCCGGGCGGTGACTTGCGGTGATCAATCGCCACGACATGAAGGACATGCCCTGGCACTGTATTCGATTGATCGCATCTGCCTGTGTCGAAACATTGAAAAATCGCGCTTTTAACGGGACCACACCTCGTCCGCCGGTTACAGGATTTTTATTTTCTAATTAAAACACGAAGTGAGAACGAGGAGGACGATTTACCTTCGGAGACCTTTTATTCAGCAATTAACATCAAGTACTCTTAATCCCCCGGCTGCTGGCGACCTGAGCATAGCACTTTAAATTAGCCTGCATTGCGGTTACCTCATGGTTTTCATCTTACGGTTTTCGGGATATACCGGTGAAATTTCACTTTATCAAGAGAAACGAACTTTTTTATAGGTTAATTACAGGCATCTAAGAAATTCTATTGTGTATTAAAGCAATTAATGTTATTTTAGTAAAGTAACAAAAATATATACTTTTTTGGATAAAATTTCATAAATGGTTTAAATATCTTCATTTTGATTAATGATTAATTTTCAAAATTGAGATTTCACTGAAAAATAATTGCGGCATTTCACTTTTCACTCAGAAACTAACTTTTTTCTAGTTAAATATCGACTATTGTAAGGAACAAAAGTATTTAAAAATAAACGTTTTAGCATAAAATTTCATAAATGTTTTCAATACCTTTATTGTGATTTAATGGTTGATTTTAAAATTTTTAATTTCACTGGGAAATAATGGTGATCAAAATCACATAAAATTAAAAAAATCTGATTTCGAGAAATTCGGGCGAAATTTTATTTTAACAAGAAATTAACACTTTTTTTGTTAATTAACGACTTCTTAGAAATTCTATTCTATATTAAAGCAATTACTGGTGTTTTTTTAAAGTAATAAAAAAATTAACAAACAACTTATTTTTATCATAGTAAATAAAATGTTTAAATATATTCTTTTCTGAATTAATTGTTGATTTTAAAAATTATGGCATCACTGAAAAATATTTGTGATTACTTTCGGGGAAATTCGGGCGAAATTTTATTTTAGAAAAGAATTAACTCTTTTTTGTTAATTAACGAATTGTAAGAAATTCTATTATGTATTAAAGCATTCAATGATGTTTTATTAAACAACAAAAAATTTTTAAAAAATTTTAAATGAAATTTCGTATACTGTTGAAATATGTACATTTCTGATTTAATTATTCATTTTAAAAATTATGATAGGAAAATATTTGTGATTAACTTGAAAGAATGAAATGACGTTTTCATTTTCCGATTTACGAGAAATTCTGGCGGTTTTTCACTTTGGGAAGAACCTAACTCTTTTTCGTTAATTTACGACGTCTAGGAAATTTGAAAGAATATTAAAGCAATAATTGATTTTTTAGTAAAACATCAAAAACCACTTTGTTTTTGTAAAATTTCATGAATTATTTAAATATCTTTATATGTCATTTAATGGTTGATTTTCAAAATTGGACATGGATTTCAACACTGGTAAATAATTGTGACTACTTAACGTTACAAAAAAGGTTTTCATTTTCCTGTTTCCTGGACACACACAACACATGAGACATACTATATACAATAAAAAACCATAATTCCCTCCAAAAAGCGGAACAGGAGACCCTGAAACTTACTGCAATGCTCGAGTACCTTCTTAAGATTGGATGGCATGCTACACGCTCCCTGTATGGAGCCAATGCATAGCATGTTTCTAGTATATGGGACACATTGCGCAACCTTTCTCTGCATAAGGGGCACCTGCGCAGGGCTTTCGCCCAAGAGCAGGTGCCCGTGTGTCAACCATATGTGGCCTATTCTTAATCGCCCAAAGACAATTCCTTGTTTCCGGCTCAGGTTCTCGGAGGGCCATTACGAATCGTGCTCTAGACGGGAAAAAGCCTCTCGGACGAACCGGCCCACTGACGCTGCCATCATTCTTTTATCATGGTCTTTACGGCTAGCTTGGGAGGGCCTGGTAGCGATGGTCCGGTCTGGAGGGCAGGACGTCCAGTTTTCTATTGTTATATACATATTAAATGTCACTCTTCATCTGAATTTCATATCAAATATATAACGTTTGTCGTAATAAAATGTGTTGGTAGACGTTAATCGTATTATCAATATATGTTGTCATTCGTCCTTTTATCGCTAATCTAATCTGAGACGTGTCGCATCAAATTGCTGTACATTGTTGTACATAAATTCTGAAAGGGTTGCCTGTTATATGCTAGATTTAATATATTACTATTGATTTTTAAAACTATTTTCTACTTGCTTGACCAAATGCTCAAGTTTTCGGAAACCGCTTTTCTACAAAAACGAGAGTAGATTAAGAGTATATTCTCAAGAGTTCTTACCTGAAACAGAAAAAAAAGACAAATTAGATCGAGATAAAAATAAATCGACAATAGAGTTTAAAAATGATCGGCCATTTAATCAATACCGAAGATAAATTGAACGTAAGTCGGATCTCATTTGAAAACAATTTCACCCCCTCGTCTGTGTTCGTTTAGCAAAGCGTTACGGACAAATTAGAATCATGGCTTACACGGCATCCTCCATGCAACAATGCCTCTAAAGGCTGCTCGACCTGATTGTTGTCCGTGCGGAGGGGATGGCCATTGTTGCTTGAAATTTCTTGCGGCTATGCTCAACATTAGTTTGTTACCTCGGGGGATTTTAAAACGGAAATTGGACGCTTTCCTATCGTAAAACCGACCGGTTGCCGTCATACAGGCCTGGTTTGGCTCTACGCAATGTTAAATCCATTAATTTTAGTGATCCGATTTACCAATTAATATCTTTCAATTAATTGAGGTTTTTACTTGAGATAAGTTATTGAAACAATTGATTCACGGCAAAAAGGAGGGAAAATTCAAAAGTGGGGTTGAGATGTGAAGTGTCCGAGTGGATCGGTGTCACGATATAGCACAAGTTGTAGAGCAGCCCGTACCAAGCCCGAAGGGTTGTGGGTTCGAATCCCGCTCGTGACACAGACTATTTTATCTCTATTAAAAACCTAAATTAATTGAAAATTATTTATATCTTTTTCAGACATTAGATCATAAATATCATATTAACCACCACAGTTTCGCTCTTAATAATCAACGATTTTTTTATTCATTATGAGAAATGTTTCACTGAGATTCGTTGAAAAAATAAGTTGGTTATTTACCAAAACAACTTTAAAAAAGGCTGTGGTACATAAAGTACTCTATAAAACATACTATGTACATATAACATATAAAGGCAACTTTTTGCCTAATAAAATATGGCCGGATTGCCAGATATGCGTTTTTGTACATTTTCTTCAATTTTAAAGTTACTCTGTTAGACATTACTCGCCGGATTTTGGGCCTTCTTTTTTAAAGTGACTGCCATAAAAATTTGATAGGGTGGTCATTTTTGTGAGACTGTGAGAAATGACCATTATCAGTTTTTCTCTTTTAGTATAATAATATAAATTATATTTGTATTTTGATGAAGCGTCAGTTATAAATTATTATTATTATCATTAATTTTTAAGGGCGTTTTAATGGCTAAGGTCGTTTCACGCCCTAACATCCAAACGCTCTATGTTATTTTAGCTATATCCCTTCTGAGTGCTTTAAAGCTCTGACTCCAAACATTCACTCGTAATCTAATTGATCCTATTGCCATCCAAGCTTTAATTTTTCTTTTTAAAATTCTTAATTTAGAAGGCCAAATGTATGCAAAATTCCCATTTTAAATTACAGGAAATTTAATATACTTATACAATTTATTTCTTTTTCTTTTTTAATTGTGAGTTTTTCCATAATTTCAAAATTTCCCATAAGCTTTTATGGCTGATAATAATAACAAAAATAATGGAGTCAGACTAGCAACAGTCTCAATATGAGCATAGGCTCATGTTTTGCTTTGTGGTGAATGGATATCACCTCATTTAATCTACCTCTTCACATATTTCATGTCTTATAATTTTGTCGAATTATAATTGGTCGAATGAGTTTGAATGTAAACATGTTTTGTGACAAAATATCCAAATACTTGGACTGCCTGTTACGTAGGTTTAGTTTTTGGTGTGGGGTATGAACAAGGCCATTGCGGGACCTGTATACGTTTTAAATTGTAAATCGTTTAGTATATAATGTATTAGTATTAATGATTGATAATCTCTTGAATTTATGATGAACAATGATGATGGATGTTTGGCTGTGCGTGGTGTTTTATGCTGTTTTCGTGTCAATGATGATCGGATACTACATGAAGTACCTAACACGGTAGCCCGTCATTTGTATGTTTTATGTAGGAACGATATATCGATACAAAAATTGTTGTGATGGTACAAGAACTGTCCCAAGTTTAAGAAGATTACAAAAAAACGGAGGATAAAACATGCAGAAGAGTGAAATAACACGAATGAGATCCGACCTATGACCTTGCTGTTGGGGGGGGGGTAAAATAAAAAAAAGCAATTAAACAAATTTGAATTTTGACTGTTGTAAATTTTGTCCGTCATGTAATGATTGCCAGATGCGGCCAAAATGAATTTTTTAGGAATAATAAATTATGTTTTTCTTAATCTGTGTGGCCAAAATTCGACATATGATATGACAGGTTCAGTATTCGATAACCTTTCTGTTTTTTCACATTAGCTGACCTTTCAAAAATTATTTATGTTTAAATTCCGGTCATGTATGAATATTTTTGTGGTTAATAATGCTATAACATATTTTCAATCGTGTGATTTACTTTACCCACTGTATTACTCATAAATGAATTAGGCTAAACCTGAAAAATCAATCGGATTTACGCAATAGCATTTTCAGCGCCGTGTTTGTTTAATGACAAAACTTTGATCAAATTTATTATTGTTTTGTTTTGGTTATCTTTTTGTTTGTATGTTTGTTCAAAACGTTTTAATTCTTAAATAAATCACATCTTGTTTGGCTTTTTATCTGGAAAGTCTGAACAGCAAAAAATTATTTATTGAATTACAATTAACGAAGGATTTTAGTTGAGATAAAAAAGTCAATGGTACCAGCTGGTTTCGAACCCACGATCTTCGGTGAAAAGGATGGAAAACTCAAAAGGTGCGGTTGAGATGGGAAGTTGATGTCCGAGTGGATCGAGGTCACGACAGCTCAAGTGGTAGAGCAGCAATGTATTTAGCCGAAGGTCGTGGGTTCGAATCCCGCTCGTGACGTTGACTTTTTATCTCAACTAAAAACCTTAAGTGTAATGTTTTAATCGGTCAAGTGGACCACGAAATTAGTGAATTTATTTATTAGACATTCAAATCAAATGGATTTCTTTTTCAGAAGAAATATTACTAGAAAGATATTTTAGTAAATAAATTAACTAAAACGCTAAAGACGAAATTTTCTGATAAAAGTTTCAAAAATTCAACCTCTTGCCTAAATACTTGTTGTATTGATTAAATATACTCAAAACTATTATACGACAATAGATCTAAAGAAAAAAATGGACTTTCAAAATAAGCTCAATTTTAAAATTGCAACCTAAAATGTGTCCTTATAAGTAGCAAGAGTAGATAAAGCCCACGGCTAATTACGAGACATCTCGTTAGATTCAAAAGCCCCTGAAAGCGTTATCTTGGAGATACACTTACCCCCCCCCCCGAAGCCTTTGTTTAACAGCCAAACGTTCTGTATTCATTCCAGGCATTGAACCTTTTGTTATTCTCCAGGAGGGAGACAGCCCTAATCCTGCCCCCTTATTTCAGCTTTTCCACCGATCCGGAATTGAATATTATCCACTGCGGCTGGATGTAAAGCTATAAAATTTCATAAGGTCTTCTATTACGACTTCCTTTTGTGTTATACCTATCCCGTTGGCCAGCTTTACACTCCCTGAGCTGGCGACCGCCAAGAAATAATGGTTTAGTAGTTTTATTATTATTTTTCTATTGCATTAACCAGCACAAAAAAGTAAAAAGTTTAATAGTAACATTAAAACTACCTCATTGTAAAAAATATAATAAAATAAACACGATAGAAAAAATAAAATGATTTAAAAAAACATTTTTTTCGTTGTCTTAATTTACCTTAACTTCAATGCTGAACGAGCAGGATAAGAAATGAATAATTTATTTTCCGGTAATTATTAAGGTAGTCATACCGAGATTGAAAAAGTTGATCCAAAGGGATAATGTTTTATTAAGCAATGGAGTGATTAATGTGGTGAATTTACTTAATTGTATAACTATCTTAGAATTTTCTTTGAGAATAATTTGAATAAAATATGGTAAAGTGGTCAGTCACTGAGAAAAAGTAGTTGCGGCAAGACCTTCAGTATGACAGGAATTACTTTATTTTAATCGATATTTCTGATACACTTCCACTTTAGAAGGACTTATTTACTATTGGATAACGTGTTAGAAGTTGAGGGTTGCTTAAATCGAAAAATTCCTTGCTATAATGGGCAGAGGGTTTGAGGCCGGGGCGGAGTTAATAAAAAAGTCTGAAAGCAGGGTTCGGGAGGCCCTTGCGACCGGCGAATTCGGAAATGAGGCTTTCGGAATCCCTTACCGCCGCGACCTCGTCCCCCGACCTGGCTTGCGGTAAAATATCGCCTAAACGGGGCGAATTCACAATTCACGGCGGGGATGGGGCTCGGCATTCAGGGGGTTGATTTACCGCGGAGAGACAATCGGGGAGGTTAGCTGTCCGGCTCTCCATTCAGCCCATCTCCGACCTAGGTGCCCTGCCAACGAAAGGAGGGCGATAATGGAAATCTCCTCGAAAAACAACGCCACCTTCACAAAAAATCGCAAGGGCCACCTTTCAAAAGAGCCGTTCCATCTGAGAAAAGGTTTTACAACATAAAGACAATGGTACAATGGTGGTAATAAACAGTAGATCAATGGAAAACAAGGGAAAATATTTTTTTAAATTCCTACACATAATAAAGAATATATCAGACAACATGCCTATTGTTCTAAAACATAAAATATAAAATCTATTCATATTTTTTGTTTGCCCTTATTTGCCTTTAAACATTAACTTATATTTAATATCTTGTTGAGAAAATTCATAATAACTCAATTGTTTAATAAAGATTTTGCATTTTCACAGTCTCCCATGATTCTAATCCATTTCTCTTGATTTTGTCAGTCGCCTATCAAAATATTGATTAAAAGATGAAAATACAATCGGTTACTTATTAATCTAAAACTTGAATCAGTAATTTTATAAAAGACCAAAACTGTCCGTGATTTGATGGGAATAAAATAGTTGAAGGTATAGAATTCACATGATTTCATGCAAGTAAAAAGAAAAACAACCAGGCCATGATTACGGTCTATCAAACAGTTTCAGTACATATTCTCTTTGCAAATATTTTATATAAATACATTATAATTATTTTTTAATTAATTTAGGATTTTAGTTGGGATAAAAAAATCAGTGTCACGAGCGGGATTCGAACCCACGAAAACCCTTTCAAACCGGTTCAAAATTTAGTCATAAATACGTTTTATTTGCTGTGCATTTTTTCCATGGCCCACGACTGACCAACAATTTTATTCCTCAAATTTTTTCTTCGCAGTGCGGTTCCTCATTGGTATCAATAAATATTGCTCAAGTCAAAAGAAGCGCCATTGAAGATTGCGAGAAGACAAAACTATCAGACAAACTAAAACCGGCGAACATATGAAAATGACTAGAAGACGATTTTTCTTTGACAGACGTTTAAGTATTTATAATAAACAATTGCTAAATCAGAGTGATAGAACATTTGAAAAAGTGAAATAATATAAAATTCCCTTTCAGCAAAGAGAATGCTAAAACTGTTTAGTAACTCGTATCAAGACTGCAAAGAAACTTGTGTATTTTGAATGAACGAGACCCATTAAGTCACATCCTTTTTAAGTGGCCCTAATTATTCGCCCACGAGACTGTTTTATCTAAGAAAATATAGTAAGCATTGCTAACCTGATCAAGAAGGCCTTCGACTTTCCCTCCATTTAAAATAAATGACGTGTTGCAATTAACTTACTTTTTTTTAAAATTGAACAGAAAATTTATTATCATGATTGTTTTATTTTATAAATTAAAACTATTATTATGTGGAGATATAGTTATTTTTTGATTATCAAATAAGGGAATTGCTAAATTCCTGAAAATTCTGTATGTATATTTACCATAACGTTTTATATCTATCTCTGTAGAAAAATTACTATAAGAAATGACAGTACATCTTTGTTTGTACATAAGGAGCTGAAAACTGTATGCCTACATGTTCTCTATAAGGAGCGAAGTCATGAAATGTTTCTATTATGTGGGAATGCATCGAGCAACATTTTGCTTCATGAGCGCAAACTGATCCAAGAATGGATTGCGCTTGTTTCAAACGCATATGGCCTATTCTTATTCGTACAAGGACGGTTCCTCGTTTTCGGATCAAGTTGCCAGAGGAGGTCATCCACAGGTAACACCAAAAACCTGTAGGACAATCCCATTTTTATAATTAAAACATTCAATAATCGAAATATCAATAAATTTGTTCTGATTGTAATTAGAATGAAATTAAATTTTTAAATAGTTTTATGTATGAGCTGAAATCCAAGTTTCCGAGATGAAACTGGGTTAAGAAAAAACAAATAAATCATTTTTGTCAATGAGAAAAACCTTTCCATTTTAAATTTACATAGAATTTTGGAAAGATTCACCCAAAACATTGACTTAAACTTATTCAGTAGCCTATAAAAAAGGCTATCAATAATCAAATAATAATTATTGGTAAAATACATTTTTATTTTTTAACCATTTAGGTTTAGGTTAGGTTTTGGTTGAAATGGAAAAGTTAGCGTCACGAGCGGGATTCGAACCCACGACCTTCTGCTCAATACGCCGCTGTTCTAACCTTAGGAGCTATCTTAACTTCTATCCTCTCCGCCATTGGGACATCACTCCCCGACTCAACGTACAACACTTTGAATTTTCCCTCCTTTTTGCCATTTTTCAAATGCTCGTGACACTAACTTTTTCGTTTCAACAAAAACCTTACATCAAAAATAATTATTCGGAAATCGTGAGGTGCGGTCTGGTGTGATGTAGGTTTCAGAAAAATATATATTTTTTTTTTTGCGTGCCTACGTTTCGTTCTTTATTCAGAAATCGTGAAATGGAATCTGGTGTAATGTAGGTTTCAGAAAAAGGTTTACTTTATCGTGCCAACGTTTCGTTCTTTATTCAGAAATCGTGAGATGCGCTCTGGTATGATGTAGGTTTCAGAAAAAGATTTGCTTTATCGTGTCAAGGTTTCGTTCTTTATTCAGAAATCGTGAGATGTGATCTGGTGTTATGTAGGTTTCAGAAAAAGATTTGCTTTATCGTGCCAACGTTTCGTTCTTTATTCAGAAATCGTGAGATGCGCTCTGGTATGATGTAGGCTTCAGAAAAAGATTTGGTTTATCGTGCAAACGTTTCCTTCTTTATTCAGAAATCGTGAGATGCGATCTGGTGTGATGTAGGTTTCACAAAAAATTTGCTTTATCGTGCCAAGGTTTCGTTCTTTATTCAGCAATCGTACGATGCGCTCTGGTACGATGTAGGTTTCCGAAAATTTTTTTCATTATCGTGCCAACGTTTCGAACTTTATTGAGATCATCTTCAGGGCTCAAAGTGCTTGTATTATGTGTAATTGTGCCAATCTTGCGTGTCACGTTGAGAGTGCCCTCTCAGAAAAACACTTTGAACGCAGAAGATGATCTCAATAAAGATCGAAACGTTAGATCGATAAAGAAAATGTTTTTCTGAAACCTACATCACACCAGAACGCATCTCACGATTTCTGAATAATTATCTATTAACTAACCACCATACACATTCTTACATAAGAAAGATTAATTAATTGAAAGAAGTAATTTGGTCAATAGACCACTAAATATAATGGATTTCTTAAGGATTAATTCAATAAGATTTCTAAGTATTATATTTGTACACAAAAATTTATTATAGATGCAGGTATTCTTTATAGCTGATAATCAGTACGCATTGATGTATGTATATTGAATACATATATTGATATATGTGTTTGCGACAATACATCGAATTTATTAGTTAAAGACCGTGGTATTTGTCCGTCGCATTTATTTCATTCACCGTAATCACAATTGAGCACATATTTTATCAATATGAAAAATGTCATGTTATAAAAACCAGTACTTAAAGTTTGGTAGTATGTCATCCCACAATATTTGACCGATTAAAAGCTTGGTCCATTACGTTGTGGAAAACGTGTACACTTGGAGGCAGTAAAAAAAGTAAACATCCATAAGTTTCATGTCATCAATTACAATACTCTTAAAAATATTTACGTATACTATTAAGAAAATGGAAATAAAGTTCTGAGTTAAATTGAATGGAAAGGAGGTTCTTTAATTGATATTAATATATACATTTAATTAGCTAGGCTTTTTATTCGGAAGAATACGCCTCGTCTTTTCCCTGATTTTTAGAGTAATTAATTTTTCAGGATTTGAACTTTTTAGATTTTTTTTTTCAACGACCACCCACATGTCATATCAGTTAACCGTTCTTCATGTAAATGTTTACTTTGTTCTGGTGCGGGGGTTGGCAAGTGGAATCCCGTTTAATAGGTTTTTTCCACCTGGTTCTCTTTGCTCCCCCTCTTTAAAAGAGCTCAATATCGCCCTGAACCAACAGCCTTATTTGTTTCTGGAAGGTCCTTTATTACTTAGGTTAACCAGTCGGAGGTGAAAGTCGGACAGTTCTTTTTACAAATGTACACAACGCCTACGCCAAGCCCTTCTGTGCGTCTGTTTCACGGAAAAAGGCCCACTCGATCACTCTGACACCGTTCATTTGACAACACAAATACACAATTCGCCGAAATTACTCGCGCCCCTTTTTTAAACACTTTTTCGATCTGGACGCCCAATTTGAATATCGACTTAGAAAGGGGACTGACCATACATTCGCATATTTGCATATTAATTATACAGGATTTAACTTCACCATCGAACGATTTAATCGATAAAGGTGAATTTTAACCGCGTAGTATTACTGAAAAAGTGAAGTCAAACATAAAATTGATTTCAACACAAATTAAATTTCAGACTTGGTTGACAATACAATCCGCTGTTAAAAGTATATGTTCTACCCGTTATCTCGGACTAAAAGAATTTTTGTTTATGTAACAATATACAGGATTTCAATTTACTAGTTTTTCTCCTGGATTTTTCAAATCCTACTTAGTCAAGGCAAAAATTAAACTTTTTTTAAATATTTGATGATGTGTATAATTAATTATATCATTAATACGAAGGGAAGGAAAATTTCCAACTTAAATATGATAAGTTGATAATAATTAGAGAGTCGTCCACTAAAGATGGCAATAAAACGTTCGATCAGCTTAAAAAACAGTCGATAAACTAATTCACACCATCTGCAAATGAATTTAACGCAAAAATCATTAAGGAGCATAAAAGAACCGAACGGGATGTTACATAGAATCAAAAAATGACCTAATGTTCATGCCGCCCAGAAATTCGGGAGACAGTGCTGGGGATGCCAGAGAAAACAGAAACACAGCAGGGAAAAATGCATCTTAAAAGAAATAGCAATCATCAGTTGACACGGTTTTTGATATATAGGCGTACAACATTCATGGCTAAACAATAAAAAAAAATTGAACAGAATTTTTTAACTACGTCAAGAATTTCGACATTTTTGTCCTCTGCGACAATTTCGCCAATTTTGAGACTGGATTTTCCCTATGGCGGTGATGTCTATTTGGTGGGGATCGTCTCGCCCTTTTAAGGCACGAAGTGGGGCCGAAGGCGGTATGGAAGCTCAGGTGGTAGAGCAGGAGCGTCTCTAGCCGAAGGTCGTGGGTTCGAATCCCTCTCGTGGCATTAACTTTTTTTGGTTTAATTGGTCGAGCGGACCACGAAAATACTGAATTAATGATTTAAAAATGAAGTACACTTCACTAAAGCTCTCCGTCGCCATTTCAATTGTCGTCGAGAATCCAAACCGATTACACGACATTTGAAATACGGCAAAAGGTGAGGTTGAGATCGGGAGTTGATGTCCGAGTGGATCGAGGTCACGATAGCTCAGGTGGTAGAGCAGTCGCGTATCTAGCCGAAGGTCGTGGGTTCGAATCCCTCTCGTACAATTAACTTTTTTTTCATCTCAACTAAAAACCGTAATTAATTGGAATGTAAACTCTGTTTGTAAATTCCAGGGCCTGAAGATGATCTCAATAAAAATCGAAACGTTGGCACGATTAAGAAAACGTTTTTCTGGAACCTATATCACACCAGACCGCATCTCACGATATCTCAATAATTATCGATTAACGGTCACTAATCTCTACACATTGTCAAAATTTTTGAAGAATGTTATTAGTTATCAATTATAATTACTTGTCAATACTAAGACTAGAGATTTTAGTTATATAAGTTTACGTGCTAGACTCCCTCAGACGGTTTTAAACCACGAGGAACATCTTTCTATTGTAGTTCTGTAATTTATACTGCTGATTTGTAAACTTTGCATATTATTAAAGATAAACGATATATAGTAGTAGTAGTATTAGTGAGTATCCCAGGGTAGGTCTGTGAGTCTGTGAAAACAACAGTTCAAACATTGGGTTACTTGTGGGTTCGCCAGCACTCGCGCGTTTTTGAATTATTCAATTATTTAGCCAGTTTAGTATATTAGTATTAGTGGTTGATAAATAACTGAATTTATTTAAGATCGATGTGGGCTGGGCGTGGTGTTTTATTCTGTTTTCGTGTGAATGATGATCGGTTACCAGACAGAGTGCCCAACCAGGTAGCCCGTGATGTGGGAAACTTGCTTTATGTATCAACGATATATTGATGCAAAAATTGATGATAGGAGAAAGGTACAACGTTTAAGCAGATAAAAAAATGCAGATGCTACAACAGGCAGATGAGAATAATACAAAAAGTGAACTAACATGAATGTGAGTCGATTTTGCTGTTTGTTGGGGTTCGGGGAAAAATATCACTTATCGTTATCAGTCAATCAACCCTAGATGAACCGTATTCAATAATAAGAATTTTAAAAATATTGAAATTTGACTGTTGTATACTTTGTGCGTCATGTTATGATTGCCAAATGCGGCGAAAATTAAATTTTTAGGAATAATCGATTCGGGTTATCTTGACCTGTCTGCCCAAAATTCAACATATTGTATGACAGGATTAGTATTCCATAACCTTTCTATTATTGCAGGTTAGCTGACCTTTCTAAAGTGATTTATGTTTAAATTCCGATTATGTACGAATATTTTTTATAATATAATAATGTACTTATTTTTAATCTTTGTGTGACTTATTTTATTCACACTATTAAGCCGGAAACCACCCGATGCCTTGCCACGTTTTGGTTGTGTGTGAACGATCCGACGCAAGTACAGTCCGCAGTTTTTGTCACAATGATCACGATCACGATCGCAACGCATCTTTCGTTCTTAATACACTATTTCGGGTAAAACCTTGTAATAAATTGTTAGTTAAATTTTATGAGCACAACCATCTAACAAATTGTTCGTTAAACTTAATTGTTTTATATAAAGTTACTCCTAGCCATCATAATTAAACAATGTTTATAAAAACTTATGCACTTTTGATTTCATTCAATTTGGTTTACATTAAAATAACATGCTGTAATTAATATGACGACAAAATTACATGTACTTAGTTTGAGAGAAACTACAAAAATATGAGTGTCCTGCTCTGATGCTACTAGATTTTTTAAAATTATTTTCCAACCAATTGTTAGAATTTACATTAATTACTTTCGATATTTGTAAAATTGAATTTAATTTAAATAAGATAGTTTTTCTTGTTTGCAGTTCTTGTCTGATTTAACGTGTTATTTTTACTAATGTCAAATTTTTGTTGTTGTCATTTTTATAAAATTCAATTTGCTCGATGATTTAACATTTGAAAATATAAGCTGCCATTAAAAAACTGTCTTTTTAAAAATACCAAAAACCCTACAATTATTGCAATGTTTAAAAGCGAAGCCAATTTTAAGAAAGATTTCTTTAAATTTTCTTAAGTTGAATAGTTGTCGAGAGAACTAGATAGGAATTAAAAAGTTGAAACCCTGCATTACTAACATTTTTATGAATCGATTTCCAAATGGTTTTGGACATTTTTCTTAAAATCGAATCGTTTTGATTAAATTAACATGTAGGTTTCCATTTAAAATTAAAAAATGTAATAATTGCAATGTTTGAAAGCAAAGCTTGCGTAAAAATTTTTTTTTTCTTACATTGTGCTTTCAAAAGTCCAGGAGAGTCACTAGTAATTTGACAACCTGAATTTTTCTGGATGACGTTTTAATTATCAAGTATGAATTCTCGAAACTGAAACAATTTAAATACTGAATATTGGAGATCTGACGTCCAAGATTTTCAGGAGACCGAGTCGTGTTTCCGCGTTTGAGTTTCTGAGTTCGAAACACGTCATAACCCTTAACCTTGAAAATACTATGAAAAATATTTGGAAAGTAAATCAAAACCCCTGGCACTAGACACCTAACGCGTAGGTTCAGTTACTCCTGTGACTAGAATTACAACTTTTTTACACTCCGCCGTTTCGAAAATGTTCAATTAATTTATAATAAACAATTACAATATTTAAGGGGCGTCGGTGGCCGCAAGGTTCAATCATTAATCTGGTGGAACAAAGCTCAACAAAAAGTAGCTACCCGTACACTAGGTAGCTTACAAAGACTAGCAAACCTATGTATCACAGGGGCAATGAAAACAACCCCTACAAATCCACTAGATACCCTGCTAAACCTACCTCCACTAGAAATATTCATACAGGGAGAGGCTAGGAAAAGCTCATTCAGGCTCCAAAAACAATTAAATTGGAAAGGAACCAAACAATTCGGGCACACAACCATAATTAACAAAATCAGACACCCATTACTAGAAATGGGGACTGACTACATGGTCCCGGAAACAATCTTCACAACCTCCTACAAAATCTCAACAGACTACAAAGGAGAGGAAGAACACAGGAGAACATCGGACACAATGATATGGTATACGGATGGCTCCAAAACAACTGAAGGAACCGGATCAGGAATTTTCTGTACAAGCCAAAATATGAGCAATCAAACTCACTAGGGAAGTACACCTCGGTCTTTCAAGCAGAAATACATGCTATCAATGCTTGTGCTCTGGAAAATCTTAAAAGAGGTTACACTGACAAAAAAATCCTCATAAGATCAGACAGCCAAGCAGCTATCAAAGCACTAACATGTACAAGAATCACATCAAAATTAGTCAGTGAATGCATCCAAAATCTCCGAAACCTGGGAAAACACAGCCAAGGCACAGGGGACTTTTGGGTAATGAAGAAGCAGACAGACTGGCCAGAGGAGGATCCGCAAGACCATACATAGGCCCCGAGCCTATCCTTGGGATATCCAAAACAAACGTAGAATCCTCCATCGCAGAATGGATCCAAATAAAACAAAGAGAAAAATGGATAAACTCTAGCAGTGCTAGACACAGCAAACTCATGATAAAACAACCCTCACCAAAACTGGCAAAAACACTGCTACAACTGGAGAGGGCAAATCTCAAAGGAGTGGTGGGACTACTAACCGGCCACTGGCACCTGAGAAAACATCTACAAATCATGGGCGTATATAATAGTGATCCAATTTGCAGACTATGTAATGAGGAGGAGGAAACAGCCACTCATATCATCTTCGAATGCGGAGCAACGGCTCAATGGAGATTCAATCTGACGCACAAAAATGACTCAGAGAACCACATTGAAGCAATAACAGTCAATGACTTGATAATCCTGAGAAAAAGGATCGAGTCTATTGACTAAACTAAAGAACTAGGAAGGTACAATAAGCCAGAAGGCTGCAGTGCCTGGGGCACACAAACCCCACCTCCTAGTACCTTTGCCACCTAACCTAACCTAACCTAAGGGGCGTCGGTGGCCGCAAGGTTAGGTCTTTGACACGGCGCTCATCACCGCAAGGTAAAGGCCACGGAGTCGAATCCAGCGGCCCTGCATTCAAACCCGACATCCTTACAAATGGGCTTTTTTCAAAAACACCGACACCCTGGGGGTTTATATGACCTCTGAAAAAAAATTTGTTATTAAATTAATAATAACAACAGTAACATAAATAACGTTTAATATTTTAAAATATGCCAATTTTTGTATAAGTTTTATAATTTTTACTGGCCATTTCCCAGTACTTTTTATTTAATTTTTATCTCTGTTCTTCATTTTGTACTGCGTTTTTTTTTTTGTCATAATTTTTTTTAAAGGCAATTAACATTGTACCTGAGTGTATAACATATAATCTGTTTTTAATATCTAGTAAGAACATTCTCGTACGAGGAATGAATTAAAATAACACTAATGAGTGACATCCGCTCGAGATGTAAACATTTTCTCCGAGATGGTGGGTGTATGAATAAAATGTCGCGCAGGAGCAAGTGCACATACATGGTCACGAAATTGGGGGCAGAGTAAAGGAAGGTATGAAGATTTCGCATAATTCACACCCGCTTGACATATATGCATATATTAAAAGGGGGAAAACACGAAAATGTCCTCCGCGTACAGAGAGCGTGAGCACATAATAATATACAATAAGAAAATCAACGCCGAGATGAGACTCACGGTTAAACGATTTTCTAAAATATGATATTACACTTTGAAATTCCCTTTTCAACATGTACTTCATTATTTCTAGACATATAAAAACAGGTTAAACCAAATTAGACAAAAGTTGCATTTTGTACGGTTACATTTCGATTTTGGCCTTGTACTCTTTCAATTTAATTTTTTTTAAACGTAATTACGTAAAAGGAGTGATTACTTTTATATTTTTTAATTTTTAGGGTTAGAAAACTGCTTTGATCATCGCCAGTCCTCTCTTTTTTAAGCTTATTGGCTAGTTTACATCCAAATTTTAATTTCACAGTGGACAAAGAAAATAGTAAACCATTATCGTTCCTAAACCTGACCATGAGAATTTCAGAAAACAAAATTTTCCTTTAATATTTATAAAAAAACATAAATGTTCTGATCCATTAAAATGATTACTGAATGCATCCAATGACGCAAAATATAAACGTAGTAAGGAATATGGTTAAAAAAAAAATGCATGAGTTAAGTGATATACCTTTTCACAAGTGTATTTTGGAAACAATTAAATGAATTAAAACAAAATTATAGTTAATGTTGAGATAAAAAATTTTGTGTCACGAACGGGATTCGAACCCAAGACCTGCGGCTCGATAAGGCGATGCTCTAACATTGAGTCCCACGGTAGCTAAAGTTACTAGAGCGTATTGGTCCGAAGGTCGTGGGTTCGAATCCCGCTCGTAGCATTAAATTTTCATCTCAACCAAAAACCCTAGATAAAATAAATACTTCATTGGTATAATTAATATGGTCAATTATAGCCGATAAGCAAATATGGATTAATATTGGTAGTAAAGGTATGTGAATAAAAGAACTCACTGATGACTGATTTTACTGTGTTTTATCACATGTTTACGTAAAGTGACCAGTGTCGAGAAATTTCAAACTCCACACTGGAGAAACTATTCCAGCGTAAAAAGTGATTAAGTTGTTAATAGAAAAATTAATTGAAATTTTGTTTCTTTTTCTGTCAATAAATAAAAATAACTGCGAGCAGACTGCTTAACTCATTTTCTTTGTACTTGGTCGCTCGAGACAGGAAAACCAAAGGTTTTTTATGAGTGCGTGAAATTTCTAACGTAATGAAATCTAATCGAGTTGACACGGAGTATGAACTCGGCCGGACAATAAACTTGACTAACTGCTGACCCTTTCAAGATGAATTACATCCGGGTGGAATTGTCTACGTCCTCGGCTCTGTTCCGAATCTGGATATTTGACTCCGATGAGAAATTGGCCGGTTCAAAAATGACTTCATTCTTCACTATTAGTATCCCAAGCGGGTCGTAAAAAGGATAAACGGGGCCCGATGTATTTTTCACGGCTTCACTTTTTACTTTACCCCTCTACCCATTTTTTTTGGCAGATCGTTCATTTCGACGATTTATCCGTTCGGTGATCCGGTGCTTACAAAAACGTAAGGTTTTTTTTTCAAGGTGGTTACATGATTATCGATTACTGCTTGCACAGTGGACAAATGTATTAAATTACTTTAAAGATAAAGTTCAGGTAAAAAATAGTCAACCTGGAAGGCAAGTGTTTTTCAGAATGGAAGTCAATAATTACAAAAAAGTTAGGAATGCAATAAAAATTTAAATTACAATTTCACAAATTAACCTAATCACAAGTGCCAATTAAAAACTTAACAATTGAAACGATTTTACATAATCAAGGCAAATTCAATGTTAAATTTCGTTATAATAATTCTAGTTGGAAGTTAGCCTTATAAGTTCCCTTCTGTGGAATAGGAATCCACACTATTAATGAATATCTCAGACAGAAGGACAAAAAGAAAATAAGGGAACTCTGGAATTCGCTTATTGGACACAAACAATCCAAGAATTTTCTAACCAATTTCGGAAAGAAAGAAATCACGGAATGTGTCAAAGGGAGCAGGAATAGACTGCGAATCCTAACAGGATTCCTAACTGGACACTGTAAACTAAATGGACATCTAAAGAAAATGGGAATAATCCAGGATGGCACATGCAGATTCTGCAAAGAAGCAGAGGAAACACCAACACATCTGCTAACAAACTGTGGAGCGACATTAGCCCGCAGGAGGAAGTGTTTTGGGACGTACAATGTGACCATAGAAGAGCTTCAACCAATAAAACCGGGCCTATTAATCAAATTCCTTGATGAAATAGGACTCACCGATGTGCTTTAAGCAGAGAACGGGGGATACAATAGCTCTTAAAGGGCGCAGTATACACACCCTGACATATCATTATCATCATCATTATTAGCCTTATAAGTTTAATAAAACACAAACAATTAAATTGTTACGAACCATAATATAATCAAATAATAGCTATATGAAAATAATTTTAATTTAAAAGAGTAAAATATTTGCTTGGATTGGTTAGTGAAAATAGAGTGTTCAATGACAAAATATAGAGAACCAGACAGACCTGTCATACTAGATAGGTTAGATATAGATTTTTTTTTATTCCGTGCGTACATGTATGCGTGTTGCTTTAATAGTGAATTCGGGGCCGTCATCACGTGTGATATGAGACGTCTATTAAGGAAGGAGCTACATGAGATGTGTCCCGCATTTCAGCATAAGGTAATCACCCATGTAGTGGCTACTAACCTAATACTACTAACGTGTAAGAGAAAAAAAGAAAAAATGGAGAGTAGCGCCATAGCTGTTTGCCGCCCAAAAAAAAGCATTACACACTAATTAGTCAGATATCGTGAGATGCGATCTGGTGTGATGAAGGTTTCAGAAAAACATTTTCCAGTTAGATAAAATATTTTTAAATATAATGTAGTGGAACTAATTTTTAACAAGATTAATCACAAAATCTACAATTGGGTAGGTAGAATCTACCATGATTTACATAAATGATACAATACATAACACAATGATAAAATACATAAAAAATACAAGATACCTAAAAAGCAGCTAATATCTTTTCCTTAACATTAAACAATAGTATTAATTAAATTTTAAGAAATTAGGGGTATTCACGTAACTAGCTCTTGTTAACTCGAATGGAGGAATGTCCAGTAAGATCGTGAACTTCTTTTCTTGGCATGTTAAATGTTAATTTTTCCGCAATGTGCGCGTGGCCATTGACAAAACCAAAATTAAAGCTATAACAGTCCTTGAAGGCTTGTTTTTTTTAATATATTTTCTTTTGTGTTAAATTGTAAGAAACCAGAAGTTATTAAAAATGGAAAAATTAATCATCTCTTTCATTTAAAATGCTATCTATCCACTCGCAAACTACTAACAAATGACTCGCTTCAATTAGTGCTCACATGCCTAAATTATATCCTAACGTCTGACCGCCCACAACTTTATAGGAAACGGGATGTATCTATTATGAATGAGAGTATAAGGATTGGTCAGAAATTACCAAAAAAGTATTGGTCTGAATTAATGCTTATTTAGCAATAAAAATACGTGTGAATAAAAAACAGCTGTTAAATTCGTGGCTGCCATTTTGGTTACTTACGCCCTAACGGACAGCACTGTCACTACATTTTCGTCCTAACACTTAACATTGGCTCTGGCGTGTTAGATCAAGAATTGTTAACTAGCCGATTCTTACAAGTCTACGTCATCTTTTTTCGACCTAACACGGACGTAACAGAGTTAACAGGGTGAACACAAAGATCATGAATTCCTCTATTCCATTTAGAATAACTTAAATTAAATCATTAAGTTAATCCTAACTAGAAATCTGAACAGCGACATAAATCAGTAACCCTTTTGATTAGAGTTAAACAATTTTATGAAGAACATTAGTATCTTTTAGCGCTTTCGTAAGGACGAATAATTATCAAGATAAATAGCTCTCAGCCGTTTCAATTTTAGAAGGAATTCTTCATCACTATTCAGCTGTATAAGTTGCCTAGACAGTATAATAATTCTGAATACCACATCAGCCGTAAAAATGAATATAGAGCGTCGTTGATAATCTCTGTCGTATTTTACATTAAATATTCGACAATATCCCTTCTTGAGCACATCAGTCGGAGAGACAAGAGCCGGCCGCCCCTTTAATCTACCCGGTTGCAAAATTAATCCCATGAATTATTTACATCCGTTAACATTCTCGCGCCCTTTTCTCCGCCCTTGTTTAAAACAATGGAGGTTCAATGAATTCGAAATTTGGGGTTGGCGAGCCCGCCCACGCACCAAGTTTCTCCGTAGGACGTATGTGTTTGTAAGACCGGTTTAATTGAGGTTTCTATTGTTCAACAATAGACTTTGCAGATGTGAGATAAATGATAAACCATCCTGTTGAAGACATATCTTTAACACATCTTAACCTAGCGGAATAATACGATAAAGCGTATGAGGATGTAAAATTTGAAGAGATGTGATGAATTTCTATTTTCAAATTGGACAGTCGTTAAAAAAAACATTTCGTGCTGTCAGAAATTTATATTCCAAGTTAATATATTTTAGGTCCAGGAAATAACACACAAATCTTTATAGTGCCTTTTAAATTTTTACTATTAGCTATAAACAAAGCGGTTTTTGTTCCTGGACCCAAATATCAAAACCTATGGAAAAATACACCAGTATTTTCCAGACTGAAGCCAAAGCAATGGAGAGATGTACCGAGTTTAATCTGAACAAAGGGTAAAACAACAAGAATACTGCTACCGTACTAGCTTACCAAGCAGCCATCAACGCACTAAGTTCAAACAACATTAGGTCAAAAATGGTGCTGAATAGCAAAGCTAAACTTAAAAAATTAGGCTGCAATGACGCTGGTAGGTCCTGTGCTGTGACATAAGGGAGTTACACTATAAACGAGTATCTTGGAAAAGAAACTAATTGAAGATTAGGAAACAATGGAATCCACTCATTGGACACAAAAAATCCAAGAACATTCCAGCGAATTTTTGGGGTGGTTAGGGAAACCTAACCTAAGTACCTCTAAATTTGGGAGAAAGGACCGTATCAGAAAAGGAAGCAGGACAGACTCTAAATCCAACAGGACTGTTATTATGATGACTACAGGCGCGAAGAAGATTGGTATAACCCAACAGGGGACGAACAGATTCTGCAAAAACAGCAGAGGAGACTTCAATGAACCTACTGCGGCTACACATTTTCCCTCAGAATGAAGTGTTTTAAGATGTTCAACTTATCCGTAGAAGAAATTCAACGAGTTTACTTCCCAAATTCCTTGATGAGCTATGACTGGTGCGCGATAAGTACAGCATGAGGGATAAAATATCTCTCCAAGGGCGCAGCACATCTGAATACTACATTGCAAATGTAAATAACTATTCAAGTTAAACACAAAATCAATTTTATTTGTCAAATTTTCTTTTCTAAGCTTTTCAAAAGTTTTTCTTTTCATGAACGTTCAATTGGACATTAAAACAATGTTTGATCTTGTGAAAGATATAAATTTCAATAATGGTTTTATGTAAGCAAATACCATTTCACGTGCTAAATCTCCGGGTGGTTTTGCCAATTTGGATTGTAACTCGTAATCTATGCGCAGGTTTTCCTTGCAAGAGCTTATATTCCGAAATCCTGCGTCACATCCGCCGATATTTTTGCCCGTTTCCATTACGTCTGGAATCTTTGATCAGACCGCGTAATAGGATCATAATTTAGAACCGGTCGTTATATCATCGAATGGCAGCTTGGAAAAGGGGATTAATTGAGTTTTCCCCCGGCCGCCCCTCGCTCGGCCTTCTGCCTTCGGCGGACGGCTCAGAACGAGTTTTCCGACCCGTCCTTTTAATACTTAAAGAAAATAGAATTTTAAAGCCGTAATTAAATCTAGGCTTTGTCGGGAAATGTTTTGAAAAACACTTCAAATATCTCTTTTGTACGCGGAAGAAAATAAGAGAATTGAAAATGCAACTGTCAGACCCATTTGAAAATGTAAATTTCAAACAAAATAATGAGGAATTTCCATTGAACTTATGTCAAATAGTTTACATGCTATCTGTACTTGTCATATTATTTTGAATAACATCTATGAATCAGAAGAGAGGATTAACCTGTACTGCGTTCGCTTTTAATGTGAGAAAAGTCTGTCAGAGTGTTTGTGTGTGTGTGTGTGTGAGAGAGAGAGAGAGAGAGAGAGAGCGAAAGGTGGGTATTAAAGCTACGCTTTTGGAGGGATCATACTCATAAACTTGAAATATCTCGTTTCTGCCAAGAAGAAAAAAATAATTTCTAAAATTCTAAATAATCATGATTTGACTAGTCCCGCTCTTTTGAAGTTTTGAACGCATTCCACTTCTTGCAATCTTATTTTTTAAAATTATTTTTACGAGAGTTCGCAACGGCAGAGGTTATATAAACCCTCGGGGTACCGGTGTTTGTGAAAAAAGCCCATTTGTAAGTATGCCGAGTTCGAATGCAGGGCCGCTGGATTCGAACCCGGGACCTTTACCTTACAGTGACAAGTGCTGTGTCATCGCCAAAACCGTTGCGGCCAGCGACGCCCCATCTTACTCTATCTTCAGTAGACACTTTTTTTCACTTTCAGTTCGCTATTTTCTTTTTTACCAGTGTAGAAATTCTTTTAATGGATAAGCAAAAGCTTTAAATTACTTTAATTAATTTAAATTAAATTACTTTCATGTAAATTTGTTGTAAAGGAATGGCTATAAAAATATCTGAAAGATATTCAAAAGAAGCTTTAAAACCACCTTCAATTTTTTAATATTAAAAAGTTTTAAATTCAGACGACTAATGAATTAGATTTAAATCCAGCTTATAAACTGTACTCTGTTTGATCAATGAAAGCAATTTTTTTAAGCGTAAATTAATATATTGTGCATTACCATTAATTTATAATGAATCGAAATGGGGGATTGGGCAAGAGAGAGGGAGAGAAGAAGAGGTGGGGAGAGAGAGAGAGAGAGACAAAAACAAGAGGAAGAGAAAGAAAAACAGTGCGAGAATATGAGAGGGAAAGAGAGAAAAGGATAATGAGATAGATGGAGGGGAAAACGACAGAGAAATTGAAAGTTACATAGAGAATAATTGTGGAATAGTAGATTGGTTAAATTCGCTTATAAATAAATGTAGTGAAAGAGAAGATTGGAAGATAATGACACAAAGAAACAAGCTGAGCGAATGAAAGATTTAAGAAGAAAATGAAAGAACGAGCGCGAAATAGAAAGAAAGGATACTGAAACTGTCAGTGAAACGGAAAAGGATATTAAGATGCCGAAAGGAATAACTGATCTACGCAGAGGAGAGTTAGTCAAGCAGCCAAAAATAGAGTGGACAGAGAAAGAGAGAGAGAGAGAGAGAGAGAGAGAGAGAGAGAGAGAGAGAGAGTGAAAACACAGAAAAAGATGCATAGATGATAGATAGATAGATAGATAGAGAGAAAACACAAAGAAAGAAAGAATGAAACAAGGATAGATGATAGATAGAGAGAAAGTGAGAAAGAAAACGCAGAGAAAGAGAAGGAGAGATAGCGAGTTAAATAGATAGATAGAAAGAGAGAGAGAAAAAACACGGAGAAAGAAAAAGAGAAAGAAGGATAGATGATAGATAGAGAGAGAAAAAAAGAGATAGATAGTTAAATAGATAGATAGAGAGAGAAAAAAACACATAGAAAGAAAGAGAGAAAGAACGATAGATGATAGATAGAGTGGGAGTGTGTGAGAAAGAAAACACAGAGAAAGAGAGAAAAAGAAGGAAAAGAAAGAGGAAAAAGAGAGAGATATAGATAGGTAGAGAGAGTGAGTGAGTGAGAGGAGAGAGAGAATGAAACTGGGGGGGGGGCAAATAAATGAAAACATAATCCATACTGACAGATATAGAGAGATAGAAAATACTGATTGAATTCTGAGATTTATTTACAGGAACCAACATGAAAACGTATTAAAAAAATCAATTTTCTTTATATTTTGATACATAGTAAACTTGTCCTGTCAAATATTTGAATTTTGATATACCTTGACCTAGATGTGATACTACAACTCAACGTGAAAAATGCAAATAAACATGGTTAATAAGAACGTTCATAGTCCGTGACGACGTACTTTTAAAGTCGATTTATACCGGCGTGACAATTGAAAATCTCTTTTTACATCTCTCGACAGGCAAAACCGGCTGTTTCGGGTAATATCATCGGCCATCGGATGAAGAGTGCCAGTTCTAGGACGGCACGTCAGCAAAAAACAAGCCAGGTTCTCATTAGAATTTGGCATAAATTAGCAGTTATGGCGGCGGTTAACTACGGGTCGGCGGTGTAACTGACAAGGGGCGAATATGTAATCGGTGGTTATACGTATATGAAGTGGTTTGCCGTCGACGTCGGCCATGAGTGTGCAATAGCTCACCGGCTCAAGCCTGCCCCTGTTTGGACATTAAATCTTGAATATGCATGACTTTCTCGTTTCCCCGATCCTCTGCCCAGACTGACCCTTTTGTGCTAGTAAAAGCTCATACCGCTCGTTGAAATAGACCCTGTTATCCGTCCCTTCAAAAATGGTGTTATAACCAACCAAATCCAAAACTGGCCAAAAAAGACCAACGATATAATAAATACAAGTATAATAAATTGGTCGTCCAGAGGTTGAAAGGGAAAAGTGAAAAATTGCAAAAAATATATTTTTTAAATTGTCTATTTATTATTAGAAAATTGTCAGTTATACTTGAATTAAAAAAGGTTTGTATGTAATATTTTTTTATTTTCAAGACCGCGCAGGTGCCCCTTACGCAGCGAAAGGCTGCTCGAAGTGTCCCACATAAAAGCGGCGTGTCAGGCCTTGGATCCATATAGAGAGCGTGTAGGCAGGCCGCCAATTTTAAGAATGGTTCTCGGGCATGATAGCGAGTTTCACGGGAGTTCCGTTTTTTAGAGGAATTGGGAATTTTTTTTTTTGTATATTGTGTTTGGTATGAGTGAGAGTATTTATTAGAGCGAATGGGGCGGGGCTGATGGTGGAATAGCATCCCCATCGCTACTCGAGCTCGGCACCTGACTTGGGTCGATAGAGGAATCTTCATAAAAGTATCCCATCAGCCCCAATCGGATTGATTTTTTTTATTTTTTGCAGGTGGATCTATGAATATTCAATTTTACAACTCAATTTACTTGTCTGAAAGTATACAGAATGTGTGCTGTGATATTTGTTATGCGCTCGAGGATAAAATGACCAACTTATCGGATTCCCCTTAACCAAATTAATGGCGAATTTATGATATTATATTTTGATCTACCAGTTTCAATAGAACAACGAAATTTATGATTATTTGATGAATAAAATGTGTACGTTTAATAATTATTAAACATTACGTGAAAGGAAGCAGAATTATTAAAATGTCCCGTAGGAATCTCCATCCAAAATTGAAAGTTATTCCATTTCGATATTCATTAATTATTCGTTGAATAAAGTTAGCATAGCCCATAAAGATTTGGAAGTTTCAAAATAACAATTAAATCTGTGTGAGAGAATCGAGTTGAAGTTAAATCGGTGAGGAGGTTTTCCAGTGCTAACCAATTGATTAATTAATAAATTATAATTCAACAACGGTCGAGTTGTGCGGAAAGTCTTGAAAGTCTTCAAACTGATTTCGTCTCAGTTGATCGAAAATATTTCAATTGAGTATTCCGTAAAGCCTTTAATTCAAGAAAATCCCTTCTGTTCAGTTAAAAATAAAAAAAGGGGAAGTATGCACTTCAGTTAAAACTTTGTACTTAAATTAATGCATTATAGAAAGTTGTATTGTTTTAGTTGGATTGTAGCTTTTTCATTTGTCAGGTTAGATTTTAGAAAACTTTAATATTTTTATTTTTAAAGTGGTTAATTCATCTACGAATTTATGCAGTGTGACTGGGGATAAGTTTCGAATATTTCAGGAGGTTTCTACTCATTTATGTAACAGAAACATCTTATAAATCCTAGTCCAAATCTCAATGGTAAAGAAGTAGTTTAAAGTTTTGGTTTTTTTAATTTTTCGACTTAGGTCTACTAAAATGTTTATAAAGTTCAGAATTACTGGCTGTAGAAAAAACTAAAGTTGACGCAAGTAGCCTATTTGAGATCTATATTATTCACAAAATAATCTATATATAGGAATATCCTGAAAGCTTTATTGTTTACTATTAATTAAGGTTTTTAGTTGAGATGAAAAAAGTCAGTGTCACAAGCGGGATTCGAACACACGATCTTCGGCTAGACACGACGCTGCTCTACCACTTGAGCTATATGACGACATCAATTTCCTATCTCAACCACACCTTTTGAATTTTCCTTTCGTTTTCGAATTTGTCAAATGTTTAATCGGATTGGATTCTCGGCGACAATTGAAATGGCGACGGAGAGCTTTAGCGAAGTGTACTTCATTTTTAAGATCGTGGGTTCGGATCCCGCTCGTGCCATTGACTTTTTCATCTCAATTAAAAACCTTAATTAATTGTCATGTATTAATCGGTCAAACGGACCACGAAAGTAGTAAATTAACTTTAGTGTTTAGTTGAATATAGTAGTTGAAAACTGTAATTATAAAATCACAAACGTAAATAATATAATTATTCGTGAGATGCGGTCTGGTGCGATGTAGGTTTCAGAAAAACATTTTGTTTGTCGTGCCAACGGTTGGATCTTTTATATAGATCATCTTCTGGGCATTGCGTTGTCTGCATTTCAGCAGAAAAGTTCTCTGATTGATGGCCGATGAGAGTTCCTTCTCATTGTTGGAGATATCGTTCAGAATACATTTAGCTGTGTATGTAGATGAAATTTATTCATAGAATCCCATATTCTTCGTTCTTCCCGTGTAGAAATGTAGAGATTAGTGGCCGTTGATCGATAATTATTCAGATTCGTGAGATGCGGTCTGGTATGACGTAGGTTTCAGAAAAACATTTTCCTTATTTTGCCAACGTTTCGATCTTTTATTGACATCATCTTCAGGGCTTCAATTTTTGCTGAAATTCAGACAACACAAAGCCCTGAAAATGATCTCAATAAAACATCCAAACGTTCGCACGATTAAGAAAATGTTAAAAACGTAAATAATGTAATATAAATCCAAAAATTGTGCAATTAGTTCTTATCATATTAACTCCATAATGGCTTAACAACATACGCTGACAACACCCAAGAATTAGAACAAGTCTACCGTTTTAAGACCCTTTGTCGTTGATGACAAAACCTTCGACCATGTCTCGACAGAGTCATAAAACACGGACACAACTGTTCGCACTTCGTTAACTCCAAGGAAATTTACAGGATAAATTCTTCCCTTACATTCCGACAAAAACACATGAGACATTTCAAGACCTTAAATACAAATGATCTTAGAAACCATGTTGAATTTAACAACTGCAAAGAGCAAAGAGTTGAGACGGGTTACATTGCCAGAGTGAACAAGGGGAAACAACTGGTATAAGTTAGACAGCGATAAAAATCTTAGAATTTATTTTTCTTGTGTTTATAATACTGAAATTATCTTTTTGTTTTCAATCTGTACCTTTAACAGTACAGAATTTCATCTCACTCAACTTTAAAGGGGGAAACGAAATTACGCAATATTTAATTAATTCGATTAATCAAGCTGGTATTCAGCTTAATTCTTCAAATTGTTTCTTGTTTGGATTATATATACGAGCGGAAAGAGCTTTTCTACTTTGTACAAAGTTTTTAAAGAGAAAGAATGGCGACGACAAACGGACCCCCTTTCAAAAGTTGAACGGCCGAGTTTATCTTTACAATCTATTCATTTCCAAGGCGTGTGTAGCGCTCAAAACTTGATAGGATCTTTTGAAAACGCGCGATGATACAAATGCTCCTCATCAAGATTTAAAATAAATCATTATACCTGTTTAGCCGAGTGTTAAATGCACAACTTGAAAGCAAGTGTGTCGGGAAAATTTAGATCTAAAAACAAAAATATCCACTGTTATGTTCATGGTTTCAAACCTTTTCAAACACAAAGGTTCAAAGCAGATGTAAATATAAACTGCATGCAACAAACTGCATGTGACATCTGTTCACTGAGGTTTGTATCAAATCGGTGCACATAATTTTCAGTATAATTGAATGTATTTTTAATGTTTTTCTTTGGATTCCCGATTTGATTTTCATGCATTTTTTATGCTGAAATATTTCGAGTGTTTATTTTAAAATCATCACAGCAAACCATTTTAATTAATTATACGTTTTTTTCTAAAGTTTTGTTTTGGGTTTGAGTATTGAATTTATCTGTAAGGTGGAAGCGGATCAGATTGAATAGAGTGAACAATGGTAAACGTTTGCGAGAGGACTATAATTTCAGCGAGAGGACAAAAGGGTGTTCCAAGCGATTTGTCTCAGGGGCAAAAAGTGCATCGGGTCAATCGGCTATATTGGAGCAGACAAAGGGGGTGTCGTTTGCGGGGGGTACTTTGAATACAAAAGCCCGCAGGAGCCTATCTGGCGAGTTTTGTGTATCAAGTGGCCAACCTCAGCCTCTGGGACATCGGCCATTTTTTATGAGGGTCGACGACTAGTTTCCCTTCCTCCTCCGGCCGCTGTTTAAACATACATTGCAATACAGGTCGGGTCGAGTGTTGCAAATTGAAAAAATCCGTGATTGACGATAGGTGAGATCCAGATTTTGAAAATCTTCCAATACTGCACCATAATTTATAAAGAGTCGAGATTGTTTTCTGTTATAAATCTAATCTGCGATTGAATCATTTTACAAAGTCGATTCGTCAATTCGCGATTGCATACATTTCCCTCATACCGGCTCATACACGCCTTCTTCAATGAGAAATGTGTTCATGCTGTTAATTCGTCATTTCAAAAAACCGTTTGTGTTTAGTGGCCTAACAGATCATAAAAAATATTTCAATTATTCTTTTTAAAGAAGATCTTGGTTGTGATGGAATAGTTAGTCGTCACGGCGAGATTCGAACCTACGTCCTTCTGCTCAACAAGCCGATGCGCTAACCAATTGAACTACCGTGACTTCGACCCACTTAGACAACGAATCCTAAACTCAACCTACAGCCTATCGAACTTTCCCTGGTTTTGCAATTTGTCATCTTAACCAAGACCATACATAAAAGGAACAATTAATTGAAAGAAGTAATTTGGGTCAATTAGACATAAATGGATTAATATTTAATAAGTGAAAGAAGTATCAATTAACAACTTCCCGTGGCCACTTCATAAGGCGAGATCGAAACCTGCTTACACGACATTGAGACGCTCGAATTGCTGCTTGTAGAAAAATAGGATTTTGTGTCGGTCCCTAAACTGTCCATATTATAATTATTGTACGGTCTTGGTTGGGAAGAAAAAGAAAAAAGTGTCACGAGCAGGATTCGAACCCACCGCCATAGGATCATTACCCCGCTACTCTACTTGTGCTATCGTGACTTCGATCTACTCGAACATCAAGTCACCATCTCAAATTTGAAAGGTTGTAGGTTAAGATCTTAATCTTGATTAAGGGGAAAAAGGTAGTGTCACGTGCAGGATTCGAACCCATAACCTTCGGATCATTACGCCACGGTTCTGACAACTTGAGCTATCGTGACTTCGATCTACTCGATCATCAAGTCACCATCTCAAATTTGAAAACTTGTAGGTTGAGATGAGTGTCTGGTGTCCGAGCAGATCGATTAGAGCAGAGACATATTGATCAGAAGTCGCTGAGATCATATTTGAAAAATGGAAAAAAAAAAAAAAAAAAACAGGGAAAATTCGAAAGGTTGTAGGTTGAGATGGGGAGTTCGGGTCCCAATATAAAGAAAATCTGAAAATGATCTCGATAAAAAATTTAATTCGTTAATTTTCGTGGCCTCCTTGACCAAATAGTATCTTTCAATTAATTAATTGAAACATGGCAAAATGGAGGGAAAATTCAAAAGGTGGGGTTGAGATGGAAAGTGTCCAAGTGGACCTAGGTCACGATAGCTCAAGTGGTAGAGGAGAGGCGTATTGAGCCGAAGGTCGTGGGTTCGAATCCCGCCCGTGGCACTAACTTTTTCATCTCAACCAAGACCTTCCATGATAATATGATGATAAGAATAATAATTAATTGAAGATTTAAAAAAAAATCAGGCATCATGTATGTAAGTTTGAAGAAATGAATTTTGGACTTTACCTATTTAAGAGCATAACTTATTTGTTATACTTCAATAAAATCAATAAATCACCTCTCATTTTATGTGGAGGCTTAGGAACTTAGATTATCTTAAAAAAAATTATAATTAGAGGCCGGGTTTGTATGAATATAATTTTTGCTAACACTTATGACCGTGGTGATCGAAAATATATATCCTAATTGTACTTAAGGGCAAATTTTATTCTGCATATTTACGTAATCTGCAAATTTTAAACGTTTTTGATTATCTTTCAATTAACTAAGGTTTTTAGTTGCGATAAAAATTAAGGCAAACAGAAGGGGAAATTCGAAAGGTGGGGTTGAAATGGGGAGTTGGTGTCCGATTGGATCGAAATCACGATAGCCCAAATGGCGTATCAAGCCGAAGATCGGAGGTTCGAATCCCGCTCGTGACATTGACTTTTTTTATCTCAAATAAAAACCTCAATTAATCGAAAGATATTAGTTGGTCAAGCGGACCAGGAAAACTCGTCAGTTTTTGATTATTTAAAAAAATCCTGATTTCAATTAATTTGCCAAGAAGAAAGATGTAAAAAATTAGACACAACAAAATTTTCCCGAATAATTGGCCTCTATTTCCGAAATTTCTATGTGCAATTTTTGCCTTTTCATAAAACTCTTTACAGAAAAATGTCTTTTGCAAAATTGCCAGTCTCATAGTGAGTCCTCGTTTATAATTTCAACCTAAAAAGTTTTCAAAAATATTTCGATTTTTCTTACGGTACGGCGAAATAAACACCACGACAGTTTCGCACAAATGGTACGGAATAATACTCTGTTCAAACAAGTGAAAATTCAAAATTTGGAAATAATACATTCACAAGTCAGGCACAGACAATCTACCAAATTTATAGCATCGCAAAAATTCTTAGAATCTCCTTCTCTGAAAATTATCATACTATTCCCCATCATGGGTTTAAGTTAATTTTGTCATAAATTGGCAATAACACTTTCTTACAAGATTTTTTTTTAAAGAATTGTACATATATGATAAATGTATTGCTTTCTATTATATATATATATAAATATTTTATATTATAATTGTAATTTTTCAAATTTAAAAAGGTTCATTACATATTTATGATGTCAGAAAATAATAATATTTGGTATTTTCAGCCTTTTTCATTCATAGTGGCCGTATTAATGTGATAGAAACAATATTTTTTCTTGCATTACTTTGATTGTGTTTATTACTTGACCATTTGAAATGTTACATTTTTGAATTAGATTATTTTTTGGGTACTTAGAAACTTGAGATTTTCTTAATAATTTGCTCAAAATATAGTTGATAAATGTACTGTATTGTATGGTGTATTGGCTCACAGTGCTGACCTACACAGGCCTTGCTATTGTGTTATGTTTGCATCAACTAGTTCAAATCAATTACCTTACTGGAAGACATGTGTTGGCCAGATTAAGGACGATTTCCACAAGGCGTAACCAAACGGAGAAGTCGATGTTTAAATAGGTTTTTAAAACATTAGTTTAATTAATCGGTAGTTAATATTGCTTTCATCACTCTAAATCGAATGTTCAGTTAATTGCGCGTAAAGTCATTACGGTTTTCAACCGACGGCAATCAACCGTGAACCCGGCCGCCTTCCGAATTGAAAGTCGAATTTGTAAATTTAATTATTTCGCGTTTTAATTTGAAAGGAATTTCCCCACCCGATAGATTTCGCCGAATCGCAGATCCCAAACGGGAGGGAAAAAAGGCCCAGAGGAAAGTTGGAGAAACTGTTCCTCCCCGAGGCGGGCATAGTTCGTAAGGATCGCGCCGGATTCCGGAGGGGCCTCAGGAATTTCAAAGGACCCGTCATCATACTGCGTGAGGGTGGATTTTTGGATGGGACTATAAATATCTGGGGTGGTTCCCGCCTGGAAAGGGCAACCTCTTTAATAAAGTCGTCGAGACTTCGCCGGTTCGAATCGCGTTAATTGAATAAACCGGCTAACCAAACCAACCGCTTTCGTGGCCACTCAGTTAATTATTACAATTATTAATTACATTCTTTCATTTCACAATTTATATCTGTTTAGTTGTTAGAATAATTAATTAAAAATATTAAGCATACAACTATGGATATTTTTTGGCAAAAATATTCATCCAAATGTATCTTTAAATCGGTAATATTATGTATTTGACTCCCTCAATACAATTTAATTAATTTTATCAAAATTATATAATAAAGTGTCTTTTTATTTCAAATTATGTTAATTTAAGTTCTTTACTACTTCAATTTAAAAATAATTTAAAAATCATTTTCAATCCATTATATTTCGTGGTCCGATTGACCAAATAACTTCTTTCGATTAATTAATCTTTATGTAAGTTATTTGTTGATATGAAAAACCTAGTGTCTCGAGCGAGATTCGAACCCACGACTTTCGGCAGAATACGCCGATATTCTAACAACATGAATTATCTTGAATAATATCCCACCATTTCCCGATCCCAACGTACAACCTTTCGACTTTTCCACGATCTCAATACCTCAAGTAGTTAGAGTCGCGGCATATTAAGCTGAAGGTCGTGGGTTCGAATCCCGCTCGTGCTATTAACTTTTTTTCATCTCAACTACAAAAACCTTAATTAATTGTAATTTATAAATAACTTATAATTAATATCTTTGTTGAGATCATCTTCTCCTTGTATAAATCCCAGGCCCTGAAAATGATCTCAATGAAGACCAAAACGTTGGCACGGTAAAGATGTTTTCTTTGAACGTCACACCAGACCTCATCTCACGATCTCAAAATAATAATTTATAAATCTCATAAAACATGACATGTGTAAATTTTTAAAAAAGCATACGCCAATAAACAGCTCAGATTTGTGGTTTTTAAACTTAGTTTAATATCTAGGATTTCCTCTATTAGGTAGAATAACAATCGTTTTTCCGTATATTCGTGATAGTATCCTCTTCAGATCTGTAATTATTTCATAATTACGACAGAGTGTAAACATCCAACTTGACGTATCGACATATTAACAAGAACAAACAAGTGAAACAATTTAGGAAAACAAACCACTTTTCCGCATTGGAATAATGATGGATCATCAAGTTAGACTGGTTTAAATTTGTATAAAGAGTTAAAAATTAAATATGGTGAGGAAATATATTAACTGTTAATAATTATTGATTTTTTGTTATTTTCTCGATAAATTAGCGTTAAACCACTTAATCCTTAATCCAAAGCAATGATAAGGGGTTTTTCAATGTTTCCTTTCTACGGAATTTAGAATGTTTATTCAGTGTCATTTTGAATTGTGAAGCAATAAACGGTTTTGTTTTTATCTTTGTTTTCTAAATTTCAATTTTTAAACCTAAAAATGCCACTTAGTGCTGAGGTTGTTGCGCATGGTATGACACTTATTGTCGATGGTCGTTCCATCAGCTATGCGGCTATGACCATCAGAGTTCTTTACGAAACTCTGCCAGAAGCCATTAGACGTTTTCGAGAAATTGGGTCCTACCATAAAAGGCCCCTAGGGTAGCACAACCACATGAAGACCTATTTTGACTTTGAGAATTTTGCGAAACAAGGCAGCTTACTGTTGTTCAAGCGATTCAGCAACTCTAGGAAGTTTGAGGTTTGCAACTTTCTGAACGCACTGCCGGAAGAAGCCCCGTAAGGGAACCAGAATTGACCAGAACAGACAGAGTTGCACGGAATTCGCTCGAGAACATAGCCATTGTTATTGGGACGATACGCGTTTTACAGATTGGTCCAGATTTGCTCTACGAACTCAGGATGGGCGTGAACGAGTGTGAAGAAGGCGAAATGAAAGGTACGAAGCCTGTGATCTTTCCCCAAGCTAACCTTTTCAACGTAGTTCAATAATGGTGTGGGCGGGAATTTCAATGGAGAGGCACACGGAGTTGGTTGTTGTTCGAGGAGGATCTTTTACGATCCCAAGCTATGTGGATGAAATTTTGAAACATCATGCATTGCCTATCCTCGATGAAATCAGCAACAATCCTAGTCCTGTCAGGGAAATGCCTGTCTACATGTCGCTCGCATAGTACAAACGAAACTTCAATAGCATAACATCAAGGTCTTAACCTGGCCGGTCTTGAACCCCATCGTACATTTATGGCATAACCTCAAAAGGCGAATAGGAGACGTCCGTCACTTCCCGGTACCCACCACGGTCTTGAAAGAACCCTTCGTTGAATAATGGGCTAACCTCCAGCAAGAAGGCTTGCAGACAGTATGCCGAGGCGACTTCGATATGTAATTAAGGTAATAGGAGGAAATACACAATATTGTAATCTAATTAAAACGCTAAACAAAAAATAAAACACATTTTATCTATCTTTTTTCTCTCTTAATAATTTACAATTTTGTTACTTTTTAGGCAAAGAAATTTTTTAAATTTTTTTTACAAGGGTTCGCAACAGCAGAGGTTATATCAACCCGTAGGGTGCTGATGTTTTTGAAAAAAAGGCCATTTGTATGTATGTCGGGTTAGGATGCAGGGCCGCTGAATTCGACCCCATGGCCTTTACCTTACAGTGCTGAGGCCGGGTCAACGCTTAAACCATTGTCGCCACCGACGCCCCCTGACTCATTAATTAAACATTAAAAAACGTGAAACTTTCATTAATATATAAAAATACGTACAAATCAATTATATTACAAATAGGTGGGACTTTTTGCCTGTCGGTGCATTATAGTCGTAACTGGAAGTAAAGGTGATGGTTTTCCACTCTGATCTTCAAATCTTTACCCTGCTCTGCTTTTTTAACGCAAGAATTGATTATTTGCTATTAATTTTTAAGTAGCCTGATGCAGCGATTGTCATGAAGACCAAACCGAGAAAAAATTAGACTCAGCATATGAGATATGGATTCACTGACTTGATAATACGGCTTGACAGCTCTGCTCTGACGCCTTCTTGCATATTCAAAAGGGACTTCAACCTACTCGAAGCCGAGTTAATCAAACAACTCCTGAGTTGGGCGTTTTAGGGTGAATGAGATCTGGCAAATACGGAATAATTTCTTGCCGGGGTAGATAGAGGCGATGCCGTTTGCTCAAGGGCGTAATGGGCCGGGTGATACACAGCAACGTACGCCGTATTAAACAGCCTCAAACACGCACGTTTTTAATTAAACGATATTTCGATGAATGAAGGACCGTGTTTTCAATGTTGTAACAGATGTTTGGATGGGTTGTTCGGTCAGGTATAAAAAAAACTAGATGGTTCAAACTTAACGAAAACAAAACTGGCCAAAGGTTACAAACTAATATATGTAATTTCTTTATTTTTTTTAATAATTTAACTACCTTCTGTATTGTTTCTAAACTTTTTTATGGAGCATCCGACAGCTTGGTTATTTCAGCTCTGAGCGCATCCGAAATATTCAAACACACACTTTTTTCAGAACATGCAAAACAACGTACTTGAAGAAAAGGTAGGTTATGTACCACGGTCATGATATCTTTGTTTCACCAACTATTTAGCGCTTAACATTAACGGAATTTTACTTGCGGACCCTTTGTGCCATCTTTTGAATCAAGCCTTTTCTGAAAGGGGTTTCCTTGTTGAATTAAAGCGGCGAAAATTGCTGGAATAGTTAATAAAGGAAATTATATTGTAACAGGCTAGTAATATCTTCAAAGGCCTTCATAAAAGACCTCTCTTAAATATGCAAAACGTTTTGAAACAATTAAAGTAAAGTCACCTTCTTAATTTTTGTACCAAGATAGGATTTCTTCAGTTATACAATATACAAAATAAAACATGCTTTTGAGGATAACACTGGAGTTAACGTGACACTAAGCGACCTTGAGTAAGAAAAACATTTGATCTTATCAAGCCCAAAATAATAATTGAAAGCTTAAAAGACTTTCAGTGTAAAAAGACGTGCTGTTAGATTTTTCTATTATTTTTCAATTGGCAGATCTCAAATAAGCAATTATAAAACTTCTAGTCCAATCAATTTGATAACGTGGTGTATCGCAAGGGTGAGCATTGAAACGTTCATTGCTTATTTTCAAGAAAGTAATGTTTATGTGTTAATAAATTAGATGTAAATGTCTCTAACGATCTATTACTTTGTTCTATTGGGTTGTCCGGAAAATAATGCAGGATTTTGGTATTAAACAAAAAAAAAGAAACTAGTTACTTTAAAGCAATGTTCTTTAATCAAAATAATTTCCCATACTCTCAATACATTTCTCCCAACGTGTTGGTAACTTATTAATTCCGTCTGAGTAGAATTCAGAATTTTTAGAATTGATAAAGTCAATAAATGCATTTTCCAGTTCCGTTTGATTTTTGAATATTATGTGTTGTAAGTAGTGGTCCAGGTGTCTAAAAAAATGGTAGTCAGTAGGCGAGAGGTCCGGAGAGTAGGGTGGGTGAGGCCAAGTTTCATAGCCAAGCTCCAATAATTTTTGTGACGTTACACGTGACACATGTGGTCGAGCGTTGTCATGCAACAAAATGGGCCCTTTCCGATTGACCAAAGAGGGCTTCATTACTGCCAATTTCTGATGCATGGTATTAATTTGGTTACAGTATGATTCAGCATTGATGGTTTCGCCAGGATTTAAGAAGCTGTAGTGTATTAAACCAAATGAAGCCCACCATAACGTAACCATTACCTTTTTTTGATGATTTTTTTCACTTTTCCAATCGCCTTGAGGTGGTCAGCGACGGTCGTTTTACTGACTGAGTTGCTCTGCAAGTTCTCGAACAGTTGTTTTGGGGTTTTCTTCC
>CM077103.1:13211041-13240712 GCA_039619505.1 Cimex hemipterus | reverse complement strand
GGATCATTACGCCACGGTTCTGACAACTTGAGCTATCGTGACTTCGAGCTACTCAAACACCAAGTCACCATCGCAAATTTGAAAGGTTGTAGTTAAAATCTTGATCTTGATTAAGGAGAAAAAGGTAGGGTCACGTGCAGGATTCGAACCCACCACCATAGGATCATTACGCCGCTACTCTACTTGTGCTATCGTGACTTCAAGCTACTCAAACACCAAGTCACCATCTCAAATTTGAAAGGTTGTAGTTAAAATCTTGATCTTGATTTAGGAGAAAAAGGTAGTGTCACGTGATGGATTCGAACCCACCACCATAGGATCATTACTTCGCTCTTCCGACAACTTGAGCTATCTTGACTTCGATCGACTCTAACACCAAGTCACCATATCAAATTTGAAAAGTTGTAGGTTGAGATGAGTATCTGGTGTCCGAGCAGATCGATTACAGCAGAGACATATTGATCAGAAGTTCGTGGGTTCGAATCCCGCTCGACACTAGCTTTTCTACCTTAATCAACATCTTAAATTAAAAGTATAATTGAGCTATCGTTTCATCTCAACCAAAGCAGAATAATTAATTGAAATAATTATCAATGACAGTTAGACCACTAAACACAAATGGAATAAATTATAATTATTATTACATTCTTACTCTTTTTCTTTAATAAATATACAGTATTATTTTAATCTTTACTATACTTTAATTACTATTAATTTAACCTGTGCAATCAACTAACAATTATTATTTGTACATTTATACGATTTGCATAAGGTCTGTTTGTCTCTTTTGTGGTTTGTCCTGTCGTTGCCACCGTTGTCAGGGACGACCGACCTGTTTACAAGATAATTATTTGTCAGTTGGTTCTTCCAACTAATTAACGTGCGGATCAATAGATTATTAATACACTAAGCTTGAAATAATCTCTAAAATAGAAATCATTTGTCGAATAACCGTTGTTTCTTGTTGTTAGGTTTCAGGTTGTATTCCGCCGAATATGTTATGGTGTGGACGTTTAATAAAATTATTTTGTAAATGTTTTTTACGGCTTTTCATTCTTTTTCCAACTTGTTTCGGATTTCGATTCAATATCTGGGCCTATGGATTATTAACTGGTTGAAAAATATTTGTACGGAATTTAGTAACGATATGAACATTTGAATCGGACGGCGAGATAAATAAAAGATTCCTTTTTTCGGACTAATGCGTGTTTTTATATTCCATGTTTTTTCTCTTGATAAGGGATCTACAAAACGGAAGAGATTTGCTTGGATGTAAGGGTTGAGACAACAAAGAACCCGCTCGGGAGAACTTGGATTTGACGACGACCCTTTTCATTTAGCATCCCGTGTAAGATCCGGTTTTCCAGCAAAACAGAACTCATCGATTTTCCGTTATTTGTTTATACAGATCATAGCAGCATATTTTTAAATCAAATACGTCCTTTTTTATAATCTAACAAAATCAACAAAGGCTGATAATTTGGTCAATTTTTAACATAAAAACACAATTTCTATAAAATGAATTCCTAGACTCTTTAAGGTTTAATGGCCGTGTTGAAAATCTTTGAAACCATAAAACCTCTCAGAAAGTTTTTAAAAGGCACTCGGTAGTTACTTCCTACATCCATGTTGAGGGAAATTTGCAACTCTAGGTACTTTTTTTTAGCAGCAAAGTGTGTCCTCTTAGTCAACACTATTATCAAGTCAATTAATTAAAGTTTTTAGTTGAGGTGCAAAAACCAGTGCCACGAGCGGGATTCGAACCAACGACCTTCGGGCCTCTGCTCTACCACTATCGTCATTTAGATTCGCTCTACCTCATCCCATCTCAACCCAACCTTTTCAATTTTCCTCCCTTTTTGCCATTTTTCAAATATCACGTATTCTTGATTCTAGGCGACAAAGCAAGTATTTTAATAGTTAGTTAATAGTTCTGCCCAGTCTAGATTTTTTTAATCTTCTTCAGCTGTTGAGATTTGTTTACACCGGCCCTTTCTGTTTATTTGTTCAGCATGAAAATTGAATGGGATCGGTGTCGTCTTCGTATGTCGGCGCTTTAATGGATTAAGCCTGATTTTTTCCCTTTGTCCTAGTTTCTAGTCAATCCTGTTAATTTATAACCTGAGTAATGTTCGAAATGGGGTTAATGATGTGTGCGGGTTGCTATTGATTTCTGTATTCATGTATCTTGTCGTGTTAAATGTGTTCTATTCGTATTTTTAAATGTACTATTTTTCATCCTTTTTGTTCACAACGAGCTACTGTTAAGTTTATCTGTATTTTTGGCGATGTTGATTGTGAGTAGATTGATTTTTTCGTCGTACACCATATACAAAAAACCCACGAACTAACGTCGAAAAGGAGGTCATACAACGAATCGGACTAAAAAGTCCATGTGGAAAATCTTATTTTCAATTTAATTCTAGATTTTCGCTTGTCAACTTCAACTTTTCACAACTTTCTTCCCCAAGTCTCCCGAGTTGCATAAAATGTTAATCTTTAGAAAAAGGAGGGAAAATTCAAAAGGTGGGGTTGAGATGGGTTGGTGCCCGAGCGGATCGAGGTCAGGATAGCTCAAGTGGTGGGGCAGCGGCGTATCAAGCCGAAGATCGTGGGTTCGAATCCCGCTCGTTCCATTAACTTTTTTTCATCTTAACTAAAAACCTTAATTGATTGTAAGTTAATCTTTAGGTAAATTGGAAATTGTACCAATGGAAAGAGCATTAAAACTCTAGAGTGTCTCATAAACCTTTTTTTTTATTATTACCTCAAGCAAATAATGACATGACGTACCTGATTCCTTAAAGGTCAATTATCACTTCTATTCACAATAAATGTAACATTTGATTGCTAAAATTTTCATTTTCCAGGTGCAGTCGGTTTTAAAAAAAATTTAAACTTCTTTCACAAAATAATGAAAGTCATACATAGTAAAAAAAAATTGGTGAAAATAAAAAGTTTAAATTAAATGTTCAAAATTTCTCAATTTATCATTTTTAAATAGCATGTTGTCTTTTCATTGGTATTATCAAATTTGCAGTAAGAATCTATGAAGTACAAGGGGACTTAAGGCATAAAGTTGTGAAAGTCTGAAGCAACCTGACAGGTAAAATGTCTCGAATTCAATTGAGAATTAAACTTTGAACAATGGGAAATTTTCAATTGAATTGGAAATGTACGCCTTTTGAAATATAACGTCTGCTACCCTGTATATCTTTGTATGCGTTCTTAGTATTTGCCTTTTATTTTGCCCCTTTTACCATTTTATTTGTACACCGTTTTTTTAAAATGGAGTCCCGCATGATGATGTTCGTCCAAGCCTATTTCCAATTCTGTTTTGTAGTTTTTCTACGTAATCTATAAAATCAGTTAATTAATTTGTTTTTATATCTCTTTCCCTGTGTACATGTAGCCCTTTTATTGGCGGTTTTGTAGGTAAAGCGGTTTCTGCCTTTATTTAATTATTCACGGACCAAAAAATAATCCTACTTGGAAAACAACTCAACACAGATGATGTCGAAAGAAAAAATGCAAATGGCAAACAAAATGAGCGATAACTTTTCTCCGGTTACCTTGCCGAACTCATGCAGAAATCATACTAAAGCAAAAACGTTTACAAATTTAATTTAAACCGGATGACTACGAGTTTATGAACACATGTTACACTGTGTCAAGTGGAATGCAGTCCAATGATCCGTCACAACCAAGCAAGAACCACAAAGTGACATGGTGTCGGTTTAACACTGAAAACCATGAATGAAAAATGTAAAAAAAGTTTTGCTAACACGTCAGTTTACGAGAGAACGTAACGCACGATAGCGTCTAGATCGATGATCTAAACAGGTTTAATTAAAACAGAGTTTTGGCAATAAAATAACTAACAAATACTTTAGTAATATCCCTATTAATTCAGACATTAAAAATTATAAAATTCTTTACTTAATGCGGTTGTTCATTTTCATTTATTTCACAGAGATATAGAAAAAATGACTGCCTGATCTCTTTCTATATTCACAATTTTTTCTTATTTTTTTGACATCCGACACCTTGGTCATTTTAGCCGTGAACGTAACATCAATACGCACTCACGCAAATAAATACAATCACACTTTTATACATTGCATTCATATATTTGGTATGAGTAGTAGCCATCGACCCAAGTCACGTAAACAGTTCGAGGGGCGATGAGGGTGCTATTTACCTTCAGCCCCTCTCCATTCACTCTAATAAATACAATACATAAAAGACCCAGAAACATAAAACACATGTTTTGACGGTTATATAAAATCCCCTAAAAACAGGAACACCCCGAAACTTGTACTGTGTCCGAAAACCGTTCTTAAATCCGGAGGCATACCTACACGCTTTCTGTATGGAGCCAAAGCAAGACATGACATTCCTCTATTATATTGGACAACAGCTAGCAACATTTTCTGCATGAGGGGCGCCTGCGGAGGCTTCGTCCCAAAACCACCAGACAAAAGGGCTGGCGTGTCAACCGCTTATGGCCAATCCTCAATCGAGTAAGGACGATCCTTTTTCTTCTGCTCCTGTTGTCTGAGAGCCATCTGCTGGTCGTTCTCTTGACTTATTTATTATCTATTTTATTCACGAGTTCCTTCAGTTGTTTCCTCTCCGTAAGATTACATACGAGTGATTTTCTAAAAACGCGAAGATGGAGGTGTATATTTCTGGGTCGTTTATTTTGTTTTTTAACCAAAAATTTTTTTTCGGAGTCATGGTAACGGGTACTCTGAGCAAATTTTTACGAACGTTTAATCTGATCCAAATTGGCTTAATTTGCATCTAAAATAATTATCCGTATTGTACTTTTGTTTATGTTTATTAAATCAATGCTAAACGTGTTAATTAGTAATATATGAGAATGGCAGAGATCTCGTGGAGTTAAATGATCGTTGACGAAATTGATCGCCGCTAAAAGAGAAGGTAGGTGTAAGCAAAGGATTCGACGTTGAATAATAGAGACAGGTTTTCTTCAACAGGTGGTCCCGCCCTCTGGGGATGGTCCTCCGTTTATACAATAATTTTCCAAGGCTTGCAATTTCGAAGCTTTCGGTCTATTTCCCCCCGCCGGTGATTTATGGCCTCTTTTTATCCGTTTTCTAAACAAATTCCTCGCCCGCTAATGAGATTAAGGTCAATTGGCGTTGAACTCGGAACATCTTTAACGTTATGCTACAACATGAGAACGCGCCGGGCAAACGGAAACGTTACGTTTAAGTCATGATTGTTACATTAACTCTCGAATATTTGAAATTATCGTATAATACAAAACCACATGCCTTTCTGAAGCAAAATAATCACATTACTTTTCAAAAACCATAGACTTACTAAAAATTCCTCCCACGTGTAAAATAACATGATTTGTATTACTTAAAAAAATATGATAGTATCTGTAACTAGAAACAAAACAATATGCACTTTATTTTAACTACTTATTTCTGAAAATATTGATAAATTTGTTTATATATATATTTAATAAGTACTTTGCTAAATACACTGACAGGAAAAATATGTATTGATTTATAAACATTTCTATACATTAATCAAAGTTTCACGTTTTGTAAGTTTAATATCTGAGCCTTTGAAAAGCACATTTCTTTTTATCAATATTGTTACGAGTATTGATTCAAAAGTTTTCTATCGAGGTGTAAATCGAGCGCATAGGGACATTTGAGTCACCGATTGTTATAAATTCCCAATGTATCGGATCTGTAGCAAAACCTAACGATCCAAAGGAGGTTTCGGTTGAATTTTTAAGTAATAGTACTTACCCTCTACGGTGATCAGTATGTGTAGAGGGATTAGTGATCGTTAATCGATAATTATTCAGATATCGTGAGATGCGGTCTGGTGTGATGTAGGTTTCGGAAAAACATTTCCTTTATCGTGCCAACGTTTCGGTCTTTATTAAGATCATCTTCAGGGCTCAAAGTGTTGCACGCAAGTGTACAGAGGACAAACACTTTGAGCCCTGAAGATGATCGAAACGTTGACACGATAAAGAAAAAAAAAGAAAAGAAAACACCAGACCGCATCTCACGACATCTGAATAATTGGTGATTAGTATATTGCTGTCGTCAGCGTACATAAAAGCTATTTCACAGTTTAGCCTAGGGAGTGGATTCATAAATCTATTGAAAAAGGTAGGCGGCCCTAAACCCTAACCTTGAGGGACTCCAGCAGCAATTTTACACGAGGGCAAGGCCATTTCGTTAGAGGTTACCCTGAATGTTCCATTTTGTACATAGTACTACTCTGACAGTATACCTTGGGAATTTGACATTTATCAAGCTATAAAAAATACAATTGTGCCAAACCGTATCAAATGGGGTCTCCATGTCGAGCAAAACCATCCCCGTGTGATTTGTGTCACGTGATCATTCTCATCATCAACTTTGGATAATTGAGGTGCTGTGGTTAGTTTCGGAAGAAAACCATATTGACACTCAGAAATTATATTGTTGGAGAAGAAGTGACGGTTTGTACGAGTCAGTAATATTTTTTCAAATATTTTGCTAATTGTGTTGAGAAGGATGATAGGTCTACAACTAGTAGAACTTGCTGGTGACTTTCCAGGTTTCTATATGTATACGACTTTGGATTCTTTTCAGTAGGAGGGAAAGCGACCGTAAAAAAACAATGAACTAAAAATATACGAAAGAAAAACTAGTCCTTTCCTAGATAATTTCTTCAGCATCGTATTTGTAATCCTCCTCTACACATTTTGCTTCTTCTGATGTAAAATACGTAATTAAAATGCTCAAGGAAGCTCCAGGATTAGACCTCATTTCTTTTTCCATCCTTAGAAAATATCCTTTAAAATGCAACTCTGCGTATAACTGACTTCCCGACGCTATGGAGATTTTACACGCTTCAACCAATACCTAAACAGAACAAACCACAAACCTTCCGAATTCTAAATACTGCCAACTCTTGGTAAACTACTTTAAAAACGCCTTTATTAACAAAAACACCCAATCCTTGAATCATGTAATATAAGCCTTAACCATATGGAGCTAAGCGTTACCATTGCACAGTTCAACAATGCTGTCACATTTTGGCCATCATCGCGTCCTATTCTAAGAAGAAACAATGCTTCTCGAGAGGTTTCGCGATATCGTACAGACTTTCATTGCGGCCCCTGGGTCTGCTCAGATGAAACGATGTAGTTAATTTTGGTCATAACAAATTCGAAACCGCCGATTTAATAGGCACATGATAACCGCCATGCGAAATATTATACTACTTTGAAGCCCATTAAAAAAACTTCCTGTCTAAAAAGCTCAATCGAGAAAATATCATTAAGAAGGTAAAATAGACTAATAAAAATCTGAAACTGGATAACAAACAAACGAAAACAAGTTTAATTAGAAACCTGCGGTGCGTGAATTTTCTAAACAACCATGATGAGCCGAATGGGAAAAAATTGAGGGATAAAACAACATAAAACCAAAATTTATTTATCAATAACAAAATACCAAGAGAAAAGTCAGTAAATAATTCTTAATTTCAAAGTACACCGAATAATACATTTCGATGGAATGATGGTCTAGTATCTGTATAGGGCATGCTTAAAAGCGTGATTAGGGGTTTCAATTTAAAAAAAAAAATGAAGAGGGGAGGAATTCGGTTTGTTGAAAAAGCCGGTCAAAAAGCGGAAGTGTCGTTAAATTGGTCCTAAATGCAAATGGTCCCCGGGCAATTGTTTGGGAAAGCTCGCGCGTCAGAACGCATACTAATTTCTGTGTACTCACTTTCAAAAACTCATTAGCCTTGCGACAAAGTGGAACCTTGAGTTAGCTTTTCATTAAAGGGATGGAACTCGCTTCCGTCTATTCACTCCGCGATTTTCCCCCTGAGACCTTTAATTATGGAAAATTGGGCCGAGGGAAAGGGAAATCTTTGTTGATATATTTTTTGATGATTTGTCCTTTATGACACTAAATCAGAATGATTTAATTGGAAAGAGCTAATAACAATTAAATTGAATTCCATACCCTGATGAAAATACCTTCATGCGGGAACGACCAAATTACAATGATGGCTAATTTCTTTTTTGACACTTACATTTTAAACCTAAAAGGAAAAAGGACATATTTTTTCGAAATATTTATCCAATAATTCTTTTAACGTTTGTTTCATTACATTTTATTATTTTCATTTTTTCTATATCTAGACCCTAACGCTTAGGCACTAATGGACTAAGTTTTTCTATTTTGTCCATTTTTTTTTTCAGGAAAAAAAGAATGGAAATTGTAACCACATATATCTTTAAATTCCATCAATTCATACATATACATATTGTATATCACAGCATAAGAAAATTTTTGTTTTGCTAAATAAAATTGTTCAACCCCGTAAGTATGAGATAGTTAATCGTGGAATCAAGCGTTTATTTATTTTTTTTTTTTAGTACAAAACTTATATTAAAAATAAATTACCCTCACGTTATATGTAAAGATTACAGTAGTTCCTTAATGCTGATAGAACCTTCACAATCTTAAGTACTATGTATTGAAACTGATAGGAAGGAAGATACTAATAAACTAGAGTAATTTTGTGTTATAGATAACAATGTATATAGATAATTGTATACGTCGTAATAAAATAATCAGAGATGTTATGCAGGGCTCGAAATTACTTGGGCCTTGATGAAAATTTCAAATGGAACAACTACATTGGTAGCCTTATGATTTTTCCTTTTTGAAGGTGGGATCTCAAAAAAACTACAACCGATTTTTAACCACAACGTTTCGGATTTATTTGAACCCTTCCTCAGGTGAGTTAACGCAACGATTAAACAAATGGTAGTCCGTCATTAATATTTTATAACAGTTTATTTTAAAGAAGAACCAGCGTGGTACTTCTTCAGACTAGAGGCAAAACTTTTTATATTTTGTTTTTTAAATTTTTAAAATATAAAAGCGTTTGTTCCTAGTCTGAATAAGTACCACGCTGGTTCTTCTTTAAAATAAACTGTTATAAAATATTAATGACGGACTACCATTTGTTTAATCGTTGCGTTAACTCACCTGAGGAAGGGTTCAAATAAATCCGAAACGTTGTGGATAAAAACTGGTTGTGGTTTTTTTGAGATGACCTATTATCCCACCTTCAAAAAGGAAAAAAAATAAGATTAACTGGTGAGGTCGAAAACATCGTTTACATTTGTAACATTCTGTGTAGAGCCAAGACTCAACTAATCATTAGCATGAGATTATGGCACAAAAACTGGGGAATACAGTATACAACACAGCGGCCAGACCCAAGGCCACATACGAAGTGATACGGTGGCCAATAAACCGATCAAGGAGACTCGAAGAGAGCTTCAAAGTCTACGAAGACTAGCTTGTCTAAGTCATATCTGTTAAGGGGTAGTATACCTGCCGCATTACAGCGATAGGAATGGCACTCGATTTTTCACCCTTACATATTTTTGTATAAAAGAGGGTTTTCCGAGTGTATTCCTGAGTAACAAGACAAGTTTTCTAAGGAGTAGCCAAGACAAAACGGTTTTGTAGAGAATGAAAAAGATGAGATGGCTATAACGGTACCTGACAAAATAAGAGAAAAACTCATCTTTGGCAGTCATTTTCATGTGGTTCTTCATGCGGTACCCTGATGGATCAGTGGTGGAACGAGAACTGGGCGACCAAATCAACCGATTCATCCCAAAATTTTCCAAGCTAAGGCTCATGTGGTACCACTCGCAAAGGGGGTTGACAAAAAATATGAAAGTTTTACATATTGTAGGACAGTCAGACAGCACTAGCCGCGTATGCTTAAGCTTTCAACTTGTTCTAAATTACCTAATGGCTTTAGGAATATTCAACAAGGTCACTTTAACGTGGGTTCCAGCACATGAAGTATAAATGAAATGAACCGGCTGACCAACTACAAAAAATGGCAGCCACCTCACCTATGTGTCTAGAACAATAGGCGCGCTGGAGTGTGGGTTAAGTTGGAACTGAAAAAGGTGAAAAATATGAAGGGACTCCTTTCTATCAGCCGGCAGGAATTAAGGAAAGTTTTAGGTTCTTGTCCCGAACACTTTTAACTAACAGCTAAAAAACGTGTGCAATGCAGGGACAGAAACATGGCGATTCTTTCTGGAGGAACCTGAGACATCGACACATATCCTTTTGGATGGTAGTTTGGCCGTTTACAATGATTGTGGTCCTCCTTTCCTTATGGTATATCAGAAGCCGTTTTGCTGATCGAGAACTGGGCGACCAAATCAACCGATTCATTTAAAAATTTTCCAAGCTAAGGCTCATGTGGTACCGCTCGGTGCAAAGGGGATTGATAAAAAATATGAAAGTTTTACATATTGTAGGACAGTCAGACAGCACTAGCCGCGTATGCTTAAGCTTTCAACTTTTCGATCTTTCTCCAGGTTCATTTTTATACTTAAAAACCAACCAGACAATTCCAACAAAGAAATCTCAGAATTTTTTAAATTTTCGTAAGAATTTTGTGTAATAAAAGCTTTTTTCTTAAATGTTGATTATCAATTGTTTAAAACTAGAAGACGTAAATTGATCTGTCTAATTTAGGCTTTAAATAATTAGGACATTAATTAATTAAACTTGCATATTTTTGTTCAATATGGAAGATTTTAGTTGAACAAAAAATTATTTTTTTAATTGTATTTTTAAAACTTTCATTTCTATAGTAAAATTTAAATAAAAATATTTAATTATATCTAATGTGGACATATAGTTAGCTTGAAAAATTTAAATATATCTCAGGTAGGATGTTAGCTTGATCGTACGCAAGTTTTCCTCAGGTTTGTTTAAACTTGATTCCATGCTATATCCAAAAGGGGCACTACAAGTTAAAAGGAGATTTTAATTAACAAGGAGGGTGATATCGAGGTGTGGTTAAAGAAGTTGGAGCGCTTGGAAATTGGAGTTGGAGACAGTCGCCCTCCCCGCCCACGAGCAAAAAGGAAAACTTACTCTTTTAAACTCCGAACAACTCGTTAGCTGATACTTCGCCCGACGTTTTCCCTCTACATGTTCCTCAATTTTCACCGTAGAGCTTATCATAAATTCAATCCCCCAAGAAAAACCATTTCAAGTAGTTAAAACTTTTTAAAAAAAATGAGGCTCCAAGTTCTAATATTAAACAAATGTTTGTTTTTGATTGTACACGATGATTGCGTAGCGTAATTTTTCTCGATTGTACGACTTTCCATCCTCGGTGCGTGTATCGATTAAATTATTGAAAACAACATATACATAAAATGATGCATGAGTTTTATCTGTCATTTCCAATGGAAACTCGGTTAGATGATTAACAAGGCTACAAATCAACGTTGCCGCTTTTGCCGATACCATGATTTGGGCTCAACGATTCATATGGAAAATACACGATACGTAGGCCTATCAGAATTGAACTGTAAACAATCTTTTTGAATTTTTTTTTTTCCAATTAAACAAAAGAGAGTTCCAGCACTGGTCTGTTTCTCATCCCACTCGTAGTCCGACAGATCTGTCACGGTTGTATGCAGGGTGTCGTTTTTTGATGACCCGGCTGAATTTCTCTTGCACTAAAACAAAAATCCCGTTTAATATTTTTTATTCTGGTATAAAATTTTGATCTTTTTGGGGAGATAAATTATGCAGGATACCTCAGGGCCAGTTCAACTTCAAAATTTCAAATACGACCCTATACATCTTGACACATCATCTTATAGGATTTTTTTTTACGACGATAAGATTTTAAATTGATCAAAAGCTAACAACGATTTACAATTGTAATTCAGGACTATATCAATATTTTATTATTTTGAAAAAACTAAAACCCTTCCAACATTTCAGAGAGAGGAATTCGGATTTTCGCAAAAATTGGATAAAATATTCAGCAGCTCGTGAAAATTACGTTTCCGGTTTCTTTTTGCCATAACTTATCATTTTTTGACTAATTCAGCAACCGATTGAAGCATTGTTTTCAGTGTAGAAACGATTTTTTCAGGATGTATAGGGTCGTATCTGAAATTTTGAAATTAATTGGGTCTGATGTATCCTGTATAATTTTTCTCCAAAAAAAGGTAAAAACCGGAAATTAGACTAAAAAATATTAAACACCCTATACAAAGAGTATGCGGGATAATTGTTAAAAAATTTCTGATATTTACTCGAGACAGATTGCCTTGTTTTAAGTTCAAAATGTTCGGAAAAAAATTGGAAGTATATCAGATAAACTATTTGACCTACTTCAACTTTTCAATAGATTCTTTCAATTAACTAATCTTTTTATGTAAGGTATTGGTTGAAATAAAATAAAAATATTGTCAAGAGCGGGATTCGAACCCATGATCTTCGGCTGGGTTCGTGGGTTCGAATCCTCCTCGTGACAATAAATTTTTCATTTCAACCAATACTCTACATAAAAAGATCAGTTAGTCGAAAGTTATTTGGTCAATCGGACAACGAAATCTAATGGGTTAAAAATATATTTTCAAAATATTTTCGTAATTAAGGGATAATTAATTAAACATGTAAGCACATTTTATTTCCATAATGATTCTTTAATTTTTATATATCTGAAAACAATTTCTGAACGCTAAAAGAAGAGTGAAATTTACCTCATTTTCTAAAGAAAAATGAATGATTATAATATTTAAATTTTTGTGAAGGGTTTCAACTTCAAAATTTCAAATACGACCCCATATAGGATGTTTTACACCGAAAAGATTTTAAATTGATCAAAAAATGACACCGTTTTGCGTAAAGTTTGAAAAAGCGCAATTTCGTCTCTTTTATTATTAATTGCAATAATTTGCGCCTTCACTAAAGTAAACATTAATTGCTTTTATTGTTTACATTCTGTCATTGTTTGTCAAACTACATTACGAGGGCAATCTTAATTAACGGAAGTAAATTTTGCAGTGGAGCCTATTCCATTCGAACGGAACCGAAGGGCTTATTTTTCCAATCAACGGCGAGTTGATATGTACGACTTGATGAGTTGATACGTTAAACAGAATTCTTTTCATTTAATTAAGGTTTTGGTCGAGACAAAAAAGTCAGTATCGCAAGTAGGATTGTACTTTTTTATCTCAACCTCAATACCTTAATTAATTGAAAAGAATTCATTTGATCGAACGGGCCACGAAAACTAATAAAATGTACAGAATTTTAACTTTTGGCATCCCCACTAAATAGAATTCAATTACCGCCGTACGCAGATGACGCCGCTATGTTAGCAAGTCATCCCACTTCTACACAAGCTTCAAAACCACACGTCAAGAATTGAAAATGGAGCAATCTTCGAAAAAGAAAGTTTTCCCGCTCAAAGTGCCAAAACATAATCTTAAACTCTACCGTGGGACTTGTTCTACCATGTAGTTATACAACGGCCCTGTTCTTATTTAGGACTTTACGTCACTTCTCGTGACTTCACAGAGATCACATGTCGACTCTTTTTTCATCCATCAAAGCATATTGTACATATACATTTATACAGTAAATTACAAAACCACATAACATAATAACACGATCACATCATTCCCGATAATTACTCTAATTACTGATGACTGATGAGAAAATGGATCCGAGACGTCTCGAGTGACTAATCCAGACCGGCTTTCAATGCAATGTCAATATTGTCTCACACTCAGATAGTGAAATCCAATCTGATTTTTGTATATAATACATATACAGTTGTAGATGTAAACAATTAAAGTTTTAAAAAAAGTTTAGAAATTAACTACACAGGAATGCTTTTACCGTGGACATACAGCGAGAATCGACGGGCTATAAAGATCGATATCTATTAAGGTATTGTAAAGTCATCATATTTCTAGCATGTTTGGACAGGTTCGTGATTCTTGAGAAAGGAAAAATTCTCCGTTGATAATGCCATAAGTTAAATATTTCAATTTAGTTGTAATAAACGTTTTAAATTAAATGTTTAAATTTTCTTTTTAACGTCAACATAGAGTTTAATCTCATTTTGGAAAAATAACGCTTCCGACTAAACCAACAAAGAATATTCCATTATAATTTATTAAAAAGGCTAGGAAATTAATTTATGAAAAACATTTTAAAAGAATTTTTTTTCCAACATTATTATTCCATCTTGATTTTAAAATAGATTCCTTTTTGCAGTTTATGTCAGAAATATAGTAACTTTCAAGTCACATTAATATGTGAACATGAAGCGAAATCTAAATTTTTTGGCATGTTTATTTTGAAATAGACCCCCTTTTTTTTAAATCTATCCTTTAAATGATCCCTTGGTTGATTAAATTTGTTATCATTTCTTAAAATAGACCAATACTTAGATAGTTCCTTTAGATATACTTTATATATAACCAAAACAATTAATTTTATAAGATGAGAATTTTTGTTTTATTTTTCTTCTCGTGAAAATTGTATTAGCCTTGCAACGCGTACAGATATACAGAATAATTTGCATGTAGTACATGATGGTTTAAAAGAACAACAAATAGTAATGAAATTGTAAATTCAATTGTTAATACAGTTTCTGTTTTTTAGTGACCAGTTGTTTTATAATTTATTGAAGTCTTGAGAAGAGAATCAGGTAGTTTAGAAAAACATCTTCTTAATTTTTTCCCTGACGTTTCGACCTATATTCGGTTCATCTTCAGGTTATAAAGTGTGGTGTTAATTTTGTGTGGGAAACCAATATGACATCACAACAACATTTTATACTCTGATGATGACCCGAATAAAGGTCGGAACGAAGCAAACAAATGAAACAGGTGTTTTCCTAAACCACCTCATTCTTTACCGATCCTTACGACTTCAACAAATTATAAATAAAATATTGCATATCTATATCTGTATATTTGTTATATTTTACTTTTTCTTTACTAGTATTGTAAAATTCTTATATACGTAATAAGATAATAAATATATTAGAAAAATCACAAAATACTACATTTTTTACAGTATAACAAATCAGTAATTACGAAAGCATGAACTAGTCTGCCAGTTAACTCTTTATATTTTTCTTTTCTTTTTGACTGTCTAAATGTAAGGTGATTAGAGACCGACCGTTAGTCGATGATTTCGATTCGAAAAAAGTCAAATGCGGTCTGGTGTGACGTAGGTTTCAGAAAAACTTTTTTTTATTTTTTTTTATTTTTTTATTTTTTTATTTTTTATTTTTTTATTTATTTTTTTTTTTTGTCGCTCCCGTCCAAACTTTATTGAGATCATCATCAGGGCTCAAAGTGTCTGTTTTCTAAGTAAATGTGCCATTCTTGTGTGGCGTGTTGAGAGTGCCCCACACGATACAGAGGAGTGGCACAATTACGCAGAAAACACACACTTTGAGCCCTGAAGATGATCTCAATAAAGATCGAAACGTTAGTACGGTATTTTTTTTTAAATATTTGTTGTACATTGATAAGTAGGACTTTGTCCTTAAACAATCGTCTTTATGAAAAATATCTACTGCCCACACTAACTCAAAAAAAAAAAAAAAAAAAAAAACTCCACCGATAAAATTTTAAATTCGGTAGCATTTATGAAATCTATGTTACAATTGGAATTCAGTCTGGAAGACAACAGTTTTAATTCTTAAATACAATTATTTCTCGTGTAAAGCGATACGGAAAAAGTGCTTATTTTACACCCAAAACCATTCGGATATAGTTCAAATTACTATTCGATGTATATACGAACAGGGCTTTAGCTAATTCAAAGTATGATGAATAAATTGCCGATTTCTACGGATCGCCGAACATTTTCTTAGTAAAAAATAATGTAGTGTTTCCACATTTCGTGTCGATTTAATACCACAATAATGGGGTGAATCCGAAATGAAAAACATTATGTTTAGTATATGGTTTTTATGGATGGTTTTTGTTGAGATAAAAATGTCAATGTCACGAGTGGGATTCGAACCCACGACCATTTTAATTGTCGTGACTTCCATCTTCTCGGACACCAACTCGCCACCTCAACTTATAACCGTTACAATTTTCCCCTCTTTTTGCCATTTTCAAATGTCTGTAATCAGGACTGGATTCTCAGGGACTTATGAAGTGGCCAAGGCTGTTAGTGAAGTTTACTTCGTTTTATTTATTAAATCCATTATATTTAGAGATCTATTGACCAAATTACTTCTTTCTATTAATTAATCCTTTCATGTATGGTTTTGGTCGAGACAAAACGTCAGTGTCACGATAGCTCAAGTGGTAGAGTAGCGTTGAATCGAGCCAAAGGTAGGGAGTTCGAATCCGATTCGTGACAGTGACTTTTTATCTTAACCAAGACATTACATAGAAAGATTAATTAAATGAAAGAAGTGACTTGGTAGATTGACTACTAAAACGTAAATGGATTAATTTAGATTTTTAAGGAACACACTCTCAATTAAGAATACACATCCAGGTTGTATGGATTGGAAACCGTCCTTTTTCCTTAAATTTGTACATTTGAGATTCTTTTCGGTTGAAGGTCTCAGACGAAAAATAGATGAAAGTGAAAAGATTTTGGGAAAAATTTCTTCTGTGTGATCTCATAGCATAAACATTAGTCGGACAAAGTTAAAAAACATTTGGCAGAAAACGCATTTTTTATGGACTAGGGATTTACCAGCAAACTGTCTGTTAAGAAATTCAACAGGGTTTGTGGGAGTTATTCCGTTTGTATGAGATTTGGGTTATGACGAAAAATTTATTTGTTTAAAACATTGAAATAACAATTCAAGTTCCGTTGTCGGTGTACTTAGCGAAAGGAGTTTTCTAACAAGATTTGCAAAGACAACCGGCTTAGGCGGTGTGTTATCAATACTGTTTGTTTCGTCAGGTTTTCCTTTAAGAATAACAAATATTCTGGCCGCTTATCACTGTTTTCACTGGTTTAATCCTCTTTTATAAAGCCCCATAAAGGAATAACTTCGTTTGAGTTTGTGTTTCCATCCTTAACCCCCATTTTGTTTTTTTCCAATTGTGTGGGTGCGAACCGTGCCAGACGATCGCGAGCCGAGGGGGGAAGAAAGTTTATAATCCCGACCAGCGCGCGAAGTCAATATTTGCTCTCCGCGTGATGATGATGATGATAGCAACTCATACATCAAGTTAGATTGCTCCCTTTGTGTAAAACTTGGCGGGTGGGCGAGACCCTTGGCAAAAGTGGGGATTCTTTCGGCCGAGGAACAACAATATTTCATTCCGGCAGCCGAAGAGATCGTTGCCTTAATTAGCAACTTTCGTGACAGTTTCCTATATCGAGTTTTACTTTAAGATAAACTAATTAATGCATAATAAATAATTTTACAGAAGACTTTAATTAACAACGAACCATGGAGTACAAAATTATTAACCTTTGTATCGGTGTCATTTAATAAGTTGTAAAAAGTTTTAAATAATAATGAAGTTTGGTTGGCTTCTGAACCATCCCTTACCTAAAAGAAAAAGTAATTTTAAAAATACTTCAATATTTGAATTAAATATTTTAAATGTTCAAACAATAAACAAAGTAGTTTCTCTATTTATATATATTTTTAAGTAATATTTAAATTTTTGCTATATATCCTACAATTTTAGCAATATGTATAAAGTATATATATGCATGACATAAGTTGATGGACAATATATTGCAGCACATAGATTTTTTTTATAATAAACCCTCGCGGTGACAGTGTTTTGAAAAAGCCCATTTGTAAGTAGGTCCATGGGACTTTACTTTACAGTGATGAGCGCTTTGTCAACGCCTAAATCGTTTCGACCACCGACGCCCCTAAATTTTCTTTATCAACGGAGCATTTCCTTCATCACAAGACTGGAGGGTCCGCACCTGGCTTATTCGGCCTTATAGGACTTTTGATTGACAAGATGTGAGCTGACACCTCCGCATATGACGGAATAGTGTTACCGACGGAGCATTACTGTAGAAGCAATTCAGCCCCTAAGGGCCAAAACAACCTCGTTCTCAGCTTATTCATTCCGAATGGTCGGGCTTGCATTGTGCATCGGGTCGTATGCCGCGCGCAAAGACGAACAACCTCAGCCTGTTCTCCTGCGTATTCCCTAAATGGAGAAGGCCTCTCTATGTCCCAGAGTATGGGGGCTTTGCAAGGTAGAAACTACCGTATCCGCCCCGGCAGCGGTTTTGTTTTAAGTGGAATTGCTAACAACCCCCTAGATGAGAACTGCGAACAGTAAAACCTCCTTTCGAGCTCAGCTATCACCTAACATGTGCATTCGAGGGACATAGGCCTATATGCTGCCATCCGATTCCCCGTATCCCGTGAGGAAGGGTGTTAACGTTGTCCATACGCAAGTTTCGTGCGATGATCTGTCTTCCCGCCAGGGGCGTCACCAAGTACCACCACGAATCCATTCTCATTGTAACTAGGGCTGAATTATGAACTCTTTAGTTATCCCGAGGTACACATGGCCTGTACACTCTCTCCCGTCTATGCGCCTGGTGTACTGGCCCTCGTGTGCCTTTGCTAAGACACCCGCCGCCCATGCCGACCCTAGGCCGACACAGTACAGAGAGTGTACCACGCCCTCTAGGCTACACCTTTATTCAGTGCCCGGTTACCCCCCCCCCCTTGCAAACCAAAGGCTGCACGGGTTACAGGATATAATTAAGAAACCCGGATTGAGAAAAAGCGCCGTGAAGGAGAACTCGAGGTGGACCGTTTCGGGGTCTCGAACCTCAAACCACCCTATACCACCCGTCGTCGTCGCAGTTCCACAAAGAGTGGGCTACGGTTCCCAGAGTGGGTGTGCCCCGGAGGGCAATTCTTATGAAAAGCCAGCCACTTCTGGCGCTTAGTTTGGAGGATGCTTGTGACTAATTGGATTTGCTTGATGTTATCACTATCCGCCATGACAGGCCAATCGTTGGTCATAGACCTTACGCACTGGGCCTGCACGGCGTCACCGGCCTGCAGTTGCTTACTTTTCCTGTACGGTGGGCGTGGAAGAAATAGCTTCTGCAACTTTGTGTTAGGTTGTATTGCTATTCATTTTATGTACAGAAACCTGGTCGGAGACCACAAACTATGTCCGATCAAACTTGATCCCGTGGACATGTCACCTATCGACTACAAACTTTGATCGAGCATGTTGGCATCTGTTGAGGTGCTTAGTGATTACCAAAGCCAATATTCTCCAACACCATTTCTAATCTTGGTTAACATGGACCAATATAACCCCCCCCCTGTACGCAGTTGGACCAGTGTTTGCGCTCTTATGAAGTGGCCAAATGGGTCAATGTAATTTTTTGTACAGAATTAGTTTCTCCATTGACTCCGACATGTCGTGTAACCCTAAGTATTTTACTTACGTCGACGTTGGATTTTTTTTTCTATTTAAGTATACAAGTAAGCAAGTTGTTTACAGTTTACTCAATTTATCCTTCAGTTTAATATTTAAATAAAATATGATTTACTTTTTTAACAGAATTTTACTGTGGAAATATAGTTTGAAAAAGTTTTTCAAAGTTGAACTCCCGTTTAATTTTCTATTAAACCGCTCTCAAATTGTTATCCTGTGGGGCTGGGTAAAGCGTGTTTTTCTTTTCTTAAATTCCCATCAAGGATCCTAGCCGCAGGCGGTGCGTCGAGTTAACTAAATAATCCAGGGTTTTGACCCCCTAACGAGCTCGGACCCTTCGGTTATCCGATTACTGCCTCGCCCCTAATCTTATTCCTCCCGGGTCATTCTTGTACGCCACTTGTTTTATTTTGAACATGAGAGCTCCATTACTTTGTTTTCGGCTCATCTTACACAAAGTTATTTCCATGTTGATAGCTGATCAAATAATGGGATTTGATTATTTACACTAGGTGAGACCTCAATTTCCCACGGGGTTAATTTTAACAAATCGAGGCAAAACCTTTCACGGTTCGTTATAAAAACAACGTCTATTAAGTGGATTACAGAGGGTTTTAACATAAATGTGATGACAGTACTTTCAAAGGGTTCAAGAAAATTCCAAACGAAAACGTGAATCGAGAAGCAGTCGTCGACAAAACTGAGTAAATTATTGATGTCAAGACTGTCCATTTCTTCCTTAATATCAATGAATAAAACATTTGGACAAACAATAGTTAATAAGAAAGGTTTTTTTCTGTTTAAAAGTATTCTCCTATCTCACTTTTTCATGATTATAAGTTGAAAGAAGTCCCTGAAACTACTTTTCTACTACTAATGTATACAACTATCAGAATCTATACAGGTGCATAGTATTAATACACAAATTCGACTTAAAAGATTTTGGGATCGATATCTTTCACTAGTTGTTGAGTAGTTTGTAAAGCACAATTCATAGAAAAAAATGTCTATTTAAGAATTTTCACAAGAAATATCAAATATTTTTAAAATGAATTGTAATTAATAGCAGATAAATTTAGTTTAAATTTTTTTGAAAGTTTACAATCATCTGAGGGCCAAGACCAGAACAAATAAAATTTGTTATAAAGTTTGCCAAAATATGTTTGGCCCATCATTTGAACTTTGGCGTAAAATCAGTTGAAATCAATCATAGTCATGCATTGGTATGACCAATATTTCGTCTTCACTGATTTCATTGCCAAATACAAAAATTGTACTAAATAACAGAAATTGGGAAGAAATTCTATTATGGTCGATATTTTGATTCGGGAAAGAGTTTCTGAATTAAAATATTTTCAAATTTGCTGTGTATTTGCGATTCCTCGCCTATCTTTTCTTTTTCGACTCTCATTCCATAGCCGCTTTTTCAACAAGTTTTATAACACAAATTAATTTGTCAACTAAATATGCAAAATTAAGTTCCAAATTTTAAAATCGATATGGAATTTCATCAATGTTATAAATAGTATCTTTTCTTATTCTATTTAATTTGTAAATTATTATTTCAAACTGTTATTGTTATTATTAGAGGAGTGGAGACATTTTCAATAATTCACAGCAGTGTTCATTATCAACATTGTCAGGGTTATGGGTGAAAGTGAGAAGGTGTCTATACAGACTTTTTGCGGATTCGAGAATAAATGGGATTTGGAGGTTGGGAGGATAGTTGGATATAAAGTAGGTAGATTGAGCAGTGGATCAAGGAATTTTCATCTAAAGATGATGAATTCTGGAGTTTGGAGCGTTGGGTTGAACCTCACAGTCGGATTCCACTCGTACAGATTGGTTGTAGTATAAATGTCAAATATTTTTATGAGGAGTCTGTATTGTACGTTCAGTTTTATTTTCTGTTACGAGTTGGATCGATGTTGTGTAGATTTGTCTGGAATTAGGTCGGAGAAACACTGAAACTCGTCACTTCATGCCAAGATTTCGTTTAATTTGTACACATCTTCATGGCCTAATGCGAGAATAGCAAGTACTGGTAATTCACAATCTTGTCTGAGTAAGTTTACAATTTCGGTATCAGGTATGGTATGGTGGGAAAGGATACCAGGAGACGGGGTTTATGTGCCCCAGGCACTGCAGCCTTCTGGCTTATTGTACCTTCCCAGTTCCTTGGTTTAGTCAATAGACTCGATCCTTTTTCTCAGAAGTATCAAGTCATTGACTGTTATTGCTTCAATGTGGTTCTCTGAGTCGTTTTTATGTGTTAGATTGATCCTCCATTGAGCTGTTGCTTCGCATTCGAAGATGAAATGAGTGGCTGTTTCCTCCTCCTCATTACATAGTCTACAGATGGGATCATCATTGTATATGCCCATGTTATGTAGATGTTTTCTCAGATGCCAGTGGCCGGTTGGTAGTCCTACCACTCCTCTGAGATTTACCCATTCCACTTGTTGTAATGTTTTTGCTAGTGAGGGTTGTTTTATTATAAGTTATTGTGTCCAGCTAGAGTTTATCCACTTTTCTCTTTGTTTTGTTTGGATCCATTCTGCGATGAAGGATTCTTTTTGTTTTCGATATCCCAAGGATAGGTTCGAGGCCTATGTATGGTCTTGCGGATCCTCCTCTGGCCAGTTTGTCTGCTTCTTCATTACCCAAAATTCCCCTGTGCCCTGGCACCCAGGATACCGTTACCTTCTAGTGTTCTCCCAGGTTTCGGAGATTTTGGATGCATTCACTGACTAGTTTTGATGTAATTCTTTTGCATGCCAGTGCTTTAATAGCTGCTTGGCTGTCTGATCTTATGAGGATTTTTTTGTCAGTGTAACCTCTTTTAAGATTTTCCAGGGCACAAGCATTGATAGCATGTATTTCCGCTTGAAAGACCGAGGTGTACTTCCCTAGTGAGTTTGATTGCTCATATTTTGGGCTTGTACAGAAAACTCCTGATCCGGTCCCTTCATTTGTTTTGGAGCCATCCGTATACCATATCATTGTATCCGATGTTCTCCTGTGTTCTTCCTCTCTTTTGTAGTCTGTTGAGATTTTGTAGGAGGTTTTGAAGATTGTTTCCGGGACCATATAGTCAGTCCCTATCGGTATCAGGTACAGCAGATGTTTTTAAATCGTTAATAATAAAAAAATAACGTACAAAAACAGCAATTAAAATGTGAAAAATACTAAAAGCAATAATAAATAAATTATTTTCTATCTATTCTATAAAATTCCTGCAGAGAAAGTAAACGATAACATTGATAAAAACCATTATTGATCATAGTGTGTAAACATTGTTTTTTTCATGTACAATTATAATTTCATAAATATTGCTTGCACCCATCCTGTCTATTTTCATATTACAATTGTTTTTCTTTACTTTTGTGAGTAAATCCATTAGTTTTCGTTGGGCGTTTGACCAATTAATATCTTACTTTTTAGTAGTCTTAGGTACTTTTTTAGTTTATTGGAAATTTTAGGGACATATTATAAGTTTTATAAGTTTCGATAACTAATTTTTTATAGTACGATGTTGAGTTTCGCCGATAATATCATAGTATATGATGAATTTTGTTTTCTTTTTTTTATGAATAGTTGAATAAGGATTTTTGGTAATTATTATTACGTAATATATTCATTATTTTCTTTTTATTCCCATCCAAGTCCATTTCATTGCTGTTTGACATCACCCTAAAAATTGAATTCGTAATACAATTTATCTTCAAACTGAACGAGTCTGCAGATTTAAAATGGAAATATCTGTCCGTATTTATTTCATTTCTGTGCCAGTCTTCATAAATATTTCCATCATGGTGTCTTTTCGAATGTAAATTTTATGACTTCATGTTGAAGGTAGATAATATTTCAGACGGTGTGTCTTTAGGGATGGTGAGAAACAGGTCATCTACATATTTAAAAATGAATTTTACTGTACGTGGGATTTGTGCAATTACCCAACCTGAGGTTTATTTTTATTATTTTAGTCTAATATGCCAAATATATATTTATACTTATTATTGTCAAAGTAAAGTCCGAAATAGCCCACGGCATTGGTTGCGGAGGTTTTTGGCATTGGTTTTTCAGTGTAATTTAGAGCTATTACAAACACCATTTTGTTTTTTAAAGATTTTCACAGGTTTAAGCAGTGATATGAAAAAATGACAATTCATGTGGATAAAGTAAACCGGCATTTAATTAATTTATTAAATTATTATTAATTATTTAATTACTAAAGTGCAACTTATGCATAAAGTGGGAAAGGTATTAACATATTGAATTATATAAGTTTTGTACGAGCTGAAACTTAAGGAATGCCATTACTAAATTAAATTAAACAAAATAAACTTACAAAAGGGCTAACTTTATTGATATTATCTGGGTTTTAAATATCTAAGCTTTCAGGTGCCACAACTTTTGTGGATAAAGGAAGCCAGCAATATAAAAACTGCCAGAAGTTATCGTAGGCTGACAACTGTGTGGAAATTGCCAGAGATTCAAATATTTAGGAATATGTATTAACAACATAGACTAACAACCTTTTCATACAATTCTGAACTTTCTTTCTATCTCGATTAATTATTCTTTTTATGAACGTTCCTGGTTGAGATGAAAAAGTTAGCTCAATTGCTGTTCTAACCACTTGAGCTATCTTGATCTCCATCTACTCTGACACCAACTCCCCGCCTCAACCTACAATCTTTCGAATTGTACTCCTTTTCGCTATTTTCAAATGTTGTGTAATCAGGATTCAATTCTCAGCGACTTATGAATGGTCATGGCGAACTCTCAGTTAAGTGATTACTTATTATATTAAACCATTTATATTCAGTTGACTAATTAACTGTATTAATTATTTCAATTATTCTTTTTATGTAAGGTCTTGGTTTAGTTAGTTTTTAAAACCAGTAACGGCCTGTCAAGTTTTGTTTTTATCATTTTAATTAAATTTTAGTTCAAAAAACTATTTATTTTCGACGCCGTGCTTTAATATTATTGTATATTGTTCTGATATGTACTTTTTCGTTGTTTCTCTATACAATTTTGTCATTGTCGAGCTGTGGATGGAACTGAACCCTACACTTGTTTGATAACAAAACACCACTCACGAATATAGCAGATTATTCCGAGATTAGGACAGTTCACTCGGGTGACCTCGATTGAGCTAACATTCCAATGAAAAAAGTTCAAAATGTACATTGTTTAAAAAAACAAAAAAAAACATTTCTGTTCTAGTCCGTTAAAACGGCAGACAAAGGATAACAATTTCCTCCATGCTCATATGAAGGGAGACTAAAAATACGTTAAATTACACACAAACTAAGCAATGAAAATTGCAAAATGACCAAATGTGACACACTTCGAACATAAGGTCAGGATGACCAAGAACTTCGGAACTACACGTTCATCAGTCCGCAGACTAAAAAAACCGTCAGCGATTCAGAGTTCGAATCCCGGTTCAGCGCGTAGAATTTGATTGTAAATATATTAAGGATGTTTGCTTTTTTAGATTGACCTCACTTCTGCGACATCCAATAGGGAAACAGGACGTTAAACCCTTTTGTATGTCTCAAAAGTTGACAGTGATTATGAATTTTTTTATTCATTAAATCTTTACATTTTAATTTGTAATTTGTAATTATTCAAATGTCGTGAGATGCGGTCCGGTGTGAAAACATTTTCTTTATCGTGCCAACGTTTCGGTGTTTATTGAGATCACCTTCAGGTCGCAAAGAGTTTGTCTTCTGTGTAATTGTGCCATTTCGAATAACACAGAACAAGAACATTTTCAATGATTATAAAAAATATATTTTGTATTGTGTAGGGATTACTGGCCCTTAATCGATAATTATTCAGATATCGTGAGATGTGGTCTGGTGTGATGTAGGTATCAGAATTTTTTTTTATCATGTCGACGTTTCGACCTTTATTGAGATCATCTTCAGGGCTCAAAGTGTTTGTTGTGAGTGCCCCACACGATACAGAAAAATGGCACAATTACGCAGAAAATAAACACTTTGAGCCCTGAAGATGATTTCAATGAAGGTCGAAACGTTGGTACGGCAAATAAAATTGAGGTGAACAAAATTTGAGGAATTTTGACAGGTTTTTGATATCTTATTACCAGAGCCCAGATTGATATGCAATAATTATACTCAATAGCACATAATATATGCATTAATAAAGCCACAAATATTCAGGATAATTTACACTAAAACGGAAGAATTAAAATGAATGTCAGCGATATCACCGGTTTTTTTTTTTTTGAGATCATATTCAGGGCTCAAAGTGTTTGTCTTCTGTGTACTTGTGCCATTCTTGCTTGTCGTGTTGAGTGTGCCCATTTGTGGTTTGTAAATTACCATTTTTTTTTTTAATGTTTTCTCTTTAGTAAAAACACTGGTAATTGGGATTCCGCATTTGTGAAAGCAATAATGCTAGATGAATAAGTGAACTTTTATGGTTATTTATTGCTTTAAGCCGGCGGCGTGTATGGTTTTAATTTTATCCACTTTAATCTTAAACAATAAACAGTTCTCTTTAATAGAACGCTGGAAAGAACGACGTTGTAAACATTCTGGGCCGAAGTAATTTCATCCCTTTCAGTTAATTGGGGTAGATTGTGCCGTATTTTATTTTTTACAGAAGATGTTTCTCCTATGTGGCAGGGGATCGGGGTTGATATAGTGGGATCCTTGGTCAATATGGTGCTCGCATTACCATTGGATCGAAGAAGATGCACCTTTCTCGGCCCGGGCTCACGCCGTTAACCGAAGTTTTTTAATGGCGACATTTTCTCAAATCGTTTCTCCCGATCGTCCATCGGAAAACCCGGGAGAAATCAGTTTCGGGGAAGGAACATCGGAGCATTAATCAGTCGCCCGTTGTTTACCGTTCTTCCACGATCCCGTGGTTTTTCCCCCAGGCCGACTGGAACTTTGCCATTTATAAGTTTCCCCGTGGTCATTAATTATGAAACGCCAGAGAAAAGAGGTGCGAGAGGGAAAAGGGGTTACGAAATTGTAATCGCTCCCTACAAAACGAACTTCCACGGCACGGGACCTAAGCTCGATAAAATATTCATACACACACGGCGTACACGGTAAGTGTTGTTCCATTGTCGCGCAAGTGACGGATCCGGGCTTGTTTCCTTGAATAATTAGCTAGTGGTTCTGAAACGATGGATTATTTACCTATACGGCAAAGTTTGAAAAGTCACGATGTCAGTTCTGCTATATACTGGATAAGTATACTCAGTGTTCTGCTAAAGCTATTTGAAGGAGAACTGGAAATCCATACTCCCATTAAATGACAACGACGACCCGAAAGGCAGGCTTACAAAGTGTAAACCTAAGTACTTCAATAAATATTTCACATATGCTTAGTGATAGTTTGTGTTTGTAACATAAAGCAGAGTTTTACATTATCCGAAAATAAATAAATAAATTCCGTCTTTTACGCTTTGTTTCCTTTAGGCAGAATTTCCAATTACATTTCGCCATATGCTTTAGTGTAGGAATTTACCAACAGAAAGTTGTATTATGCGAAAACTAATTTCGTCTTCAAGTTGAACACGGGAATATTGAATTGCTGGAAGCCACAAATTAATCTAATAATGTGGAGCATCAATATCCAGGGGAATCTGTATCCAATTTAGCTCGGTACGAAGAGATTAATAATTGAGCTTAGTTTGATACTAGAATCGGCCTGGCATAACCGTCGCGTTATTTACGAAAATTTTCTATATTCGGTTTATTTTCGGCCTAATGTATTGACACATCCGTCCAGGCGAACAAAATTTGAGAAATTTTAAAAAGTTTTTGATAACTTGTTACTAATGCCTACATTGATATAACATAATTATACTCAATATGCCATAATGTATGCAATAATCAAGCGACAAATATTCCGTATAATTCACACTAAAAAGGAAGAATTAAAATGAATGTCAGAGACATCACTGGACTAATAATTAATATTTAGAGATTAGTAACCGTTAATAGATAATTATTCAGATATCGCAAGATGCGTTCTGGTGTGTAGGTTTCACAAAAACATCTTCTTTACCATGCCAACGTTTCGGTCTTTATTGAGATCATCTTCAGGGCTTAGGATTTAAGAACATTTTATATTCAATCAAAATATTTCAGTGAGTAGAAATGTATATTGTATAAATTCACTTTTCCACATCCTAAATGTATTTGTTACATGTACCACAATATTTGCAAATCCCAGGCCCTGAAGATGATCTTGATAAAGATCGAAACGTTGGAACGTTAATGTTTTTCTGAAGCCTACATCACACAAGACCGCATCTCACGATATCTCAATAACTGATAATGAACTTTTTTAACCGAGAGTTTAAACTAGGATAAACATATCTCAGTCATACAAAAAACCATATAATTCAAAATAATTAAGCTTAATTATGTTCATAGTTTTATGAAACATTTCTAAGTAAGTTTCTGTAAAACTGTATATGCCTCGAAAAATGGCTGTCGACAGAGATCAACGGAGCATAGGAAATTAAATAAAAAATATAACTGGTTCGTCATTTCCATTTAACATTTCATAATTTTCCCAAAATTCAGTAAATACGGTATTTCTTTCCAAGCATATACTTTTTCCCTTCTATTTTAGACGATTTTCTGCTTCGTGTTGCGCTGAAATGATAAATTCAACATGCTACTTCCGACGATTTCGCCGAATTTTGAAGCGGGTTTTGTCCCTGTTCATTTATTTGTTGGGAATCGTCTCGTCCCGAGAAAGGACTTGGAGGACAATGTGGGGCCGAAGACTGTGTGGACGAGGAGACTACTAGAGTCCTGGTCTAAAAAGAAAAGGATAAAATTCAACGCGGAAAAATCCACCCACATTACCTTCACTCTTCGTAAAAAGATCTCTCCCCCTGTTTTCTTAAACTACACTCCCCTCCCAACTGCGGACAAGGTGCGGTACCTCGGATTGTACATCGACAAACGCCTGACGTGGAATCCACACACAAGATTGAAACGTCAGGAGGTTATGACAAGATTTAGAATTCTTGCACGACTTCTTGACAAACGCTCGAATTTACCTCTCAAAAATAAAAGACTGCTTTACAACACCATAATTAAACCGATTTGGACTTACGGACTGGAAGTGTGGGGTTCAGCCAGACATTCCAATATCCACCGCATTCAAACTGCCCAGTCTATAATACTACGAAAAATACTAGATGCTCCATTTTATGTATCGTACCAAACTACACATACAGATTTACATATTCCGTTCGTACAAGATGAAATACGTTTCAGTTACCGTAAATTTCATAAAAACCTCCCAACTAACGTAAATCAACACATCAGAAACCTCGCATCTCGACGAATCCCCTCGAACCCACCTCGTCGACTGAAGAGATAATGGCCGCGAGATCTTCTAGGAAGTGATGGTGATAACAGTGAAAGTGATAATGACAAGTATCAATTGAACACACAATTTTATTGTAACTTTGGAGTAATACCAATGGGTGTTTTCTCCACTCATGGTTTTAATTTTGTTTTGTTTTAATTACCGTTCTCACTGTTACTTATTACCTACTTTAAGGTAGTTCAGAGGTCAACTAGACAAGTAGTTTATTAACCGATCAGGAGCAAGGTACTTTTTTTTTCGGCCATCTTGGGACAAGGAACTGAGACCCCGACAAAATCCATCCGTACACAAGGTACCGTGCCAATTTACCTTTCGTTGTTCCCAAAAAAAGCCAGTAGTATACGACTTAAATTTTTTTTATGTTTATGTCATAATAATTTGTATTAAAGTAAATAGAAATTTTTTATTTAAGTGTGCATTTTTGCCTTTTTTTTATCACTCCAAGTTTGTTGTATTTTTTTTTAAATTTTTATTACACTTTATCTTGTATTTAGTTTCGTTTTAATTAATCACCTTTTTTTAATCGCCTATATAGTTAGGCCATATGTGCAGGCAGTTTAGTGGGCACTTATTTTTTTCCCCTTAACTTAAATTTTTTTTAAAATAGTTTAATTGAAAACTGACCTTCACATACTTTGCAAGAAGTTAAGTTCGAACTTTCGGCATTTTTTCGTTTACTAGGTGCAAATTGGAAAAAGGACTGAGCCTGACAATTTGGCGTTTTTCAAATTAGGCCCTTTTGCACAACCTATCTAATTCAGAAAAATAATTTCTTTCGTAATGCAAAAAACTGCATCTAGAAATTCATTCATTTATTTATTGACAGCCAGAAGACCACAACCTGTGTAGTATATATACAGATAAATACATACACACACACACTCTCTCTCTCTCTGTCTCTGTCTCTGTCTGTCTGTCTGTCCGTCTCTCTCTCTCTCTCTCTCTCTCTCTCTCTCTCTCTCT
>CM077103.1:13124311-13155521 GCA_039619505.1 Cimex hemipterus | reverse complement strand
AATAATTATTAATATTATTAAATAATGATTTAAATAATTATTAATATAATGATTTAAATAATTATTAATATTATTAACGAAGGATATTGATTATTTAAATAATTATTTAATATTATTAAATAATGATTTAAATAATTATTAATATTATTAAATAATGATTTAAATAATTATTAATATAATGATTTAAATAATTATTAATATTATTAACGAAGGATATTGATTATTTAAATAATTATTTAATATTATTAAATAATGATTTAAATAATTATTAATATTATTAAATAATGATTTAAATAATTATTAATATTATTAACGGAGGATATTAATGATTTAAATTATTAGTAATATTATTAACGGAGGATATCAATGATTTAAATAATGGTTAATATTATTAAATAATATAATATTAAAATATGTAATATTTTTGAATAAAATATAAATAAAATAATAAAAAGCTTATTATATTACCTGACATAATTGCTGGGATTCCTTGTGCCTGGATTGGTGTCGGTTTCTCATAGCCCTGCTTTTTCAGTACGTCAAGGACTTTTTTGCTTACACCGCACTGTGCCCAGGATTTGATCGGGCGTGGGCATCCTTTGCCTTTGACTCTAATCCCTTCAAGTTCTTCCCTGTATTGGTCGACCTCCTCGTTTGTCATTTTTGCTATTTCAGGAACCTCGACGTAAAAGTCCTTCCTGAAGTCGTTGTAGTCCATTCCGGCGTGATCCACTTTGGCTAGTTCCTTCTTCTGTTTGTTGGCCAGAGATGCAGCCGCAGTTGTTAGATCCTCTTGTTCTTCCTCTGAGGAATACTGGAATAAAAAAAGAAAAAACTTTAAATTTAATAAAGAATTTACGATTATTTATTAATTAATTAATTATTTTACAAGAAAGCCTACTATGAACAGTATCAACATTTATATTTCTTTAACCAATTATTAAAAATTTATTATTTTAATTTGTAGTTTAATCATTTGACCCTATTTTGGTCCACTTATCGTTAGGAATTGATCAAAATGCAGTATCATCAACATACAGATCTTAAAAAGTAAGTTTAAAATTATTTTAATTGTTACATTGCTTTGAGTTACAATATTGTTTTATATGAATTGTACTGACCTCAAGACCGTCCTGATTTTGTTCAATGAGCTCTCCTTTCTTCTTTGTGTCAACTTTCTTCTTCGCTACCCCTGTCATGATTAAAACGCCTGAACTGTTCGAACCAGAATTGTTTTTCCCGTCCACCTCGTTCTTGCCGGTCTTGTTGTCGAGCTTGTTCACCTTCCTTACTTCTTCCTGGACGCCGATCATGAACGCGTCGAGGGGGTCGATTTCAGCTTCTTCTGTCTCTTTAATAGTCTCCTTTTCCTTGCTTGTCTCCTCGCCCTCTTCGTCGCTGTCATCCTCGAGATTCCACTTTTTTGCTGGAAGTTGTAGATTTGCTGAAAAAGTATACTTACTGACCCAACTACAGAGCAATCATTCATTATAGATCCACCACGATAAATCCAAGCAGACATTTCGAAACTCATACAATTTTTTATTGTAGATTAATCTTAATTATTATCTTAATCTTAATCTATTATCTTCACCTTAATTATTAATATAAAAAATATAATAAATTTTACAAGTACCAATTGATGTTTTCAAGTCCTTCTTAACAGATTCAACTTCCTTCTTCTTCCTTTCTGCTCTCCATCTTTCAATTCGTTCTCTTCGCTTTTGCATCTCAAGCTCTAACCTCCTCTGCTCTTCCTCCTGGAAATAAAGTAAATAATTACAACAAGGAAGCAAATAAATACTGATTAAATGTAAACCTTGTCGATTTTTGTTGGGTCAAATGGCTCATCGGGATCGACTTTGACTTCCTTCTTGTCCTCTTTCTTGCTCGGGCGTTCCCTCGACCGTGATCTTGTTCTCGACCTTCTTCTTTTCGACCTGGACTCCAATGATCTCTTCTTATCACTGTCAGCAAATTTTCATGTCTCAGGGATGAAGAAATAAAATAAAATTGACAAGTACTAAAGTGTTTGATGGCAAGAGAAGATAGGGCCTGACTCTTACTGATATATGCTTCAGAAGTTGTAAAAAAAGTTGACACATTTTAGTTCATAATTTAATACTTTATCCTTTCAGAACAAAACATGAAAAAAGTGTTTTTCTAAACTACGTAACCACTCCTCACAACTCCAACAAATTATTAAATAACTAAAAAAGAATACACAAATGCACACACTAAGTATTAAAGGGAACAACAAGATTTTTTTTTTGCACTTCTTTTTTTTTATTCAATTTTATTTTTAAGAATTAGGCAAACATTTGGTTTTTAAATGTATTATTGTTACAATCAAACCGATTTTTGGTATGCAAAATATAAATATACCTGTGTTCATTTTGCCCATCCCCATTTACTGTAAGTAAAGATCAGTTGACCACACATATTTAGCATTCACTTAATAAGATGTACAATTTGTCCGGAACTAGACCAGCCTCATATGGAATCAGCATTTAATTAAAACCTCCACAGAGTTAAAATTGGCAGGGGAAGGTGCAGAAGGTTAAGCACCAAAAAATGGAAATTAAACCCTCAAAATGACCCTATGGCCATACTTCCGTATTTTAAGACCAAGTTCCTTCCCCGAGGGGATCATACATGTTTTATCATGTAATTGAAGGTCACAAATGCCGAAACAGCTAATGAAATTGCAATATGATAGTTAATCAAGAATGAAGATAACAAGACGGGCTGTTATATTAGAAAGCCATACTAGCATTAAAAATTGAAACAGTCCCGCATGGACAGAGTCACATTTTAAAGTTAGTTACATGTTATGCAAAATTACGAAAACCTAAATAAAATTTACAGGGTGTGCGCTTATTTTGTCCATCAATATATTAATATATTCACCACTCCTCAGACGACAAGAGGAAAACTCAAAATTCCAATTATCGGTAAGTGCATACTCAATGTGGATTGTAGACAGTGACTGCGAATGTGTCTACAATCTGCATGTACAACACTCTTGTACATAACTTGCCGTCTGATGAGCAAAATAGCGTAAAATCTGGACCAGTTTTTAGTAAGAACCATACTTTCCGAATGGTAATGTGTGACCGTATATCGATAATTGTTCGTCAGATGCGGTCTGGTCTGATGGTCCCATCAGCAGAGCATCTCACGATTTCTGATGAATTTTCAATTACTGATTATGCTAAAAGCGTGAATTTAAATGGCTTGTTTTTTTTTTTTTTTTTTTTTTTTTTTTTGTAAACAAGGAAAAATGTCATATTTGTGAATAGAAAACTGCTTACGATCTGTCTCTGCTTCTGGACCTCCTGGACCTTTCCCTCCCTTGAGACCTGCTCCTGCTCCTCCTCCTCCGCTCCCTGCTGCGCTTCCGCCTTCTCTCCTGCGGGCTCGAAGACCTGCTTCTCGACCTTCCTTTCCTGTAGTCCCTGGAGGGCGAAAAATCCGTTTAAAACTAAAGCCCGGAGGATTTCTGACAATCGCGAAGAGCTTACCTCATTTCGGGGATGGACGATCGTAGTCTTTATCGTTTATCCAATCGGACTGTAGTCCGTTTCATCATTTGTTCTCGACCTGGGCGAGGCCGGCTTGTCTTGGGCTGATCGCGTCCTCTCTTCCGCTGGTCATTTTTAGTTTTAAAACACGAATTACGAAAGAAAAAGATCAGAGAAACACAACCACTGTCAATAAGGAGAAACGTTCCTCACGCTTTACTTTACGAACACAACAGGCTTGCCAACTGTCGTAACTCGGATAAATGCATCAAACCTTAAAACCGTTTAATGTAATTTTTAAATTCTAAATTTGTATAATGTATGTTATAAAAACTATTTTCCTTTCTTTTTTCAATTTCAAAAAGAAGCTTTCTTTGCATTTTTTTATAAATTATAATCAAGGGTAATTATTAGCTGTTATATAACCTCCAAATTTGAAAAGAGATTTATAACTAACAAGGTAGCCGCCAGCCGGCAGTTTCTAGCGTATTCCAGTTCTACAAAAATATTCTTGTTCTTCCTACGAAACAAATATTTATCATTTTAATTTATATTATTTCTTGATATAGAAAGAAACAAAACTCTAAAATTGCAAAGATTGGCTTTTGGAAAGAGTCGCCACATCAAATTCCTTCATTTTAAGCTTTTATTGGTAGCACAATTATGACACCTAAGGTAATAATAATAATAAATTTTATTTTTAGTACAATGATCTATTTAAATATCTATATTTTATGTTTAGTGGTGGCTAAATTACTTTTTCCAATTAATTACACATAATTTTAATGTGAGGTCTTGGTTGAGATGAAAAAGTTAGTGTCACGAGCAGGATTCGAACCATCCACCTTCGGCGATTACAAAGCAATTGAAAAAAAAAAAAAATTTGGTCCAATTGACCAATTAGCATTTTTTCAGTTAATTAAAAAGGTATTGGTTGAGATAGAAAAGTCGGTGTCACGAGCGGGATTTGAACCCACGACCTTTGGCCGCTGCTCTACCACTTGAGCTATCGTGACGTCGATCTGCTCGGACACCAACTTCACATCTCAAAATTCTCTAATTCACTCAATCTCTCATTCTATGGTGACTTCGATCCGACTTTATCTTAACCAGTACCTTTCATAAATTTTATTAATTGAAAAATATTAATTGGTCAAGAGGACCACGAAAACTAGTCAATTTAATAAGTAAAAATGAAGTATACTTTCACTAAACATCTCCATGGCCATTTCATTCGTCGCGGAGAATCAAATAGATTACAGGGTTTGAAAAAAGACAAAAAAGAGGGATAATTCCAAACATGGGTTCGAACCCCACTTATGACACTGACTTTTTTTATCTCAACCAAAACCTTAATTAATTGAAAAGAATTTATTTGGTCAAGCGGACCACGAAACCTAATAAAATTTATATTTATATTGAATGGTTTTTCGAATACAATTGAATACTGAAAATAGAAGTTAAATTTAGATCATGGTGCTGTCAGTACCTCTTAGCAATGATCAGTGATCACTCCATGCTGGTTTCTGCATTTTGTGCAAGCAGTATTGACTTTTTTGTCATTAAGTCGCAGGCAAATTTTACAATTTAGATACCGTTCCTGAGTTCTTCCTCTCTCCTTTATAATCTGCTGAGCCTTAATAAGATCTACAGAATGTTTCTGGGATCATGTAGCCAGTCTTTATTTTTAAGAATGAGTGATTTTGCTAATCCTCTTAATCTCTCCCATTAGTAATGTAAAAATTTACTATTTTTCGCTCATTTATGAAAAATTTTACTCTTCATTTTTTAAAATTTGACAAGCGTGAATGGTCATAGAATTTACGAGTCACCCCAAGCACATAAACAATTGAAAAAAAAAAAAACAAAAAAAAAACAAGGGTAATCATACAGCTGTCATTCAGACTGCATAAGCTTTCAACAGTATCTGTAGAGTGCTACCAATTTTAAAATCTATTTAAATGATATCTATGATTCTCTAACATCCGTTGTTACCCTACTTTTGCAGATGATTTTAAAATATTCATAAAAATTAGTTCTATTTTTGAATCAGCGAAAATATTTTTTACAACTTCGACATGCCTTAATAAAACAATAATTGGTTTAAGTTTTAATTCTGACAAATTTTCTGCGATTTCTTTCCTTAATATAAAATATCCTATCAAATTATATACAAAAATAAAAAAAATAAAATAAAAATAAAAAAACTATGATATATCAGTCTCATTTCCATGATCCAGATGCACATACAAGTGTATTCACTTCCAATATGACCAATATTGGATTACTGCTTACGTTTTTGGGCACCTTTTCAATACATCCGTATCGTTGCAATAGAAGCAGTTCAAAAAAGATTTTTATGCTAGTATACAGAAATGCACCATAATCATCAGTAACCATGACTGTTCTGAACTGAAGGAAATTCTCTTAGTGTATATTGGTGTATAAATTATTACATTCCCTAACTGATAACTGCTTAACCAAAGTAACTAACTTTCATTCCATCTTGCCAATCCAGAAATTATACATTCTTCATGGATTGCACCATAGAACTAACTATGCCAAATTCAGTTTTATACCAAAAACAACAAATGTTTTCTCAACTCGTTTAAAAAAAATTACTATGTTAAGTATGTTAATTAGTGCATTATGTCTGCAGTATTTAATTCCATCCAATTCGTTTGTTTCTGGAGCCTAAATGATATTGTCCTCATTTTTTGTATATTTCCAACGGATTAGGTTTTCAATGTTTATAGCGCAACTTACACTGACGTGTAGGAACTTGCAGGTATAATTGAATGGTTCAACTTTTCAATGCCAATTAAATTTTAGATTCACTTAATTTACATATAACTCACTAAAAAGTTCTTTGAAGTAAACATCGTATGCTTTTTAAGCAGATTTACTTATTGTTAATCAAATCAATTATACTTCTTTTCAACTATACATTCTTGTCAATATTACCCTTCGTGAAGAAAAAAAATAATATCTATAAAAATTTAAGAAATAAACAAATAAATTTTTTAAAGAAAGTTGTTTCATTACAAGTTTTGAGCAAATTGACAAGTTCCATTGGCTGAAATTGGGTTCAAAAGTAATAAGCCAGAGAGAATTATAACACAATTTATTAAATGAGATTTTTCATTTGTTTAAATTTGTAAATTGTACATATTTATATTATTTACAAAAATGGAAATCTGTTCTTATATTTACTCTTTTTGAATTTCAAATATACATTTGTGTATAAACTATAAGTTTTCTTTTTAATGAAAACAAAAATAGAATGGTAAAATACAATATATATTTATATTGTATATCTTCATAAATGTATGTATAATATATTAAAAATATAAAAAATTACTTCTTTTTAAATGAAATTAATATGGCTAAAAACAGCTAATGTCTTGCTATAAATGAATCACAGTTCATAATTTTTTCTTATTAAAAACAAAAATTTCTCTTATATTCAGCTTTGTACAAATAACAATTTTATGTACAAAATTTATGGCATCCTTAAAGCTCTCACACATAAGATTCCTCGTCCCGATACGCTCTGGTAACAATATAAGGAGATACCACAGGAAGATAATATGAGGTGATTGGAGCCCTTTTGTTATTTGTGTTGTTATTGTTGTTTATTTGTTGTGGCGGTGGGAGCGATCTTGAACGGTGTGCAGGCTGATCTGACGACGTACGTAGGCGGCCGCGGAGGTACGAGGTCTCGACGTGTACTGGTGGGAGGTGTCGAAGCCTTGGGGTGACCTCATTTCCACGCGAATTACTTCTAGATACTTGTGGAGTACAGTCGTCGTCTGATAAAGTTGAGGAGTCCTCTTGTTCTTCAAGCCTCGGATGAGTTGGTGGTTGTGGCAGGGAGGGGCGCTGCACTGCTGGAGACTGTTTGAGTCTTGTTAAGTCTGCACTGCTAACTGAGAGTGGTTTTTTTGCCGAGTAAACTGCCTCTCGGTATTGCCGCCTACGTGGCTCGCTAATAACTTCGCAATGCACTGCAGTCACTTTTCTCAAAGGTGGGTGTCTATTGAACATTTCGTCAAAAGGTTTCAAATCCGGCTTGTTTTGCCTCGGTGGAGTTGGTGGTGCTGGGTTATCAAGCAATGATTCTTCCGAGGCACTCCTCCTTACATCAGTCTTTGTCTGTGGAATTGAATTTAATCTTCTTGATCGCTGACGAAACCAAGCTTGTCTCTGAAAATTTGGGTTTATCCTCTCTTCCCATCCTCCATAAACTCTCACATACTCTCCAGGCACTGACATTGTCGGTGTTACCTAGAGCAATAACAATTCTATTAGACATTTATTCAAACGACCAGTTTAACGTAGAATTATAAAACAAGAACATACTTTTGCATGAGGATCAAAGGCTGGATCATATCCCGAGGAAGAAGTTGAGCCACTTTCTTCCTCATCTGGAGTATACAGCTGGGAATCTGACATCGTCAGACCTGAATCACGACTCAGAGAAATCTTGTCCTTCCTTGGTGGAGGACTACACTCTAAACTGTCTATAGAAGAGTCATCCCTTCTAAGAGCTAAAATGAAACAAAACAACTCGTATTAAAACAAAAAACAATTGAAAATACAAATTAAATCAACAAATAAAAAATGCTTACAGTCAGATTCCTCAGTGCCAGAATCCCTAGGGTCACCGAGAAGATGAGTGACCCTTGGGCCACAAAGAAATTCACAGTGGGTCACAAGGGTTTCAACAAGCATGGGAACTGCTCTCAAATCACCAGGGGTAACAGAATCACTCCAGAGCAGTGATGGCCCTACGCACACACCGAGATTTGTGGGTGACATGAGATTTGTGCACGACCTCCTTCCAACATGGTGAAGTACACAAAGTACATGGTAGAGGAGCAAGCGGTTAAGTTTCGGCATATCTTCAATCACTCTGTAAAAAAAAATCATTAAAATACAATTTAGATTAGCTTTTAATGCAATGATAAATCAAATGAACAGCTAAAAAGAAAAACAATAGTAAACTCACCCTTTCAATCTTAACAACCGCTGATGGATATTAGGTGCCTCAAGAGCTTCACGCCACCTCGGGTATAGGCTAGCTGAGAGTAAAGGATCAGGAAGAGATCTCAAGAATTCTTTTAATAGGGATGCAACCACAGGTACCGGGACATGGTCCAGTACCACTTCTTCACCACGATCCATTTTCTCTCTTAGCTCACGCACCAGACGCACATTGGCAGATTTGCGGAATATACCTTGTGTGAATGGTCCTTTATTGAAAACTTGTTGCAGCATGTTCTAGATGGAAAAAATAGATATAAGTATAAATTACAGGAAAAAATTATTTTAATTATGACCTGTTATGTTGAAAAACTTACCATGACAGGTCTTGGTAACTGATCTCCAGGGCAGATACGCTGCAAGGGTAGTCCAAACAAACACCCTCCGGCGTTCTCCTTGGAAAGGCTTTTTCTGAAAACCTGTCCGATTCTCATCCTTCCTGTTGATTTTTTTGCAAGCTTTTTCTCGCTGTCAGGTGTCTTACACACACTCCTGCACAAATACAATAAGGGTTATTTTTATTCCAATATTGTCAGTTTTATATACCTCATACCTTAATATAAATTGACATCTGGCAAGAGGGTCATGAACGTTGTTGCAATGGTCCAAGTCGAAGCCTTCCTCAGCACTAAGGCTGTCTCGCAGGCAGGAGAGCTTAATGGCGAAAGGCCTCTCATGACCCAACAAAGGATACGGCGCTTCGTCCCTGGCGGTCTTCGCCCATAGCTGGTATCCATCGGGATCCCGAAGGAGATCCAGATGGTCGAGAGCCATTGATATGCAGCTCCTAGCAGTCTCGTCCGGACCAACACTGAATGTTTTGCACTAAAACAATCACATTATTTACATAAGAGAAATATGTTTTTAAAAAAATCTCTTTAAAAATGTTTTAATAACACTTACATATTCAATGGAAGTTGCCTGGTCATAATAAATTACTTGGATGTTGGTTGTACAAGGCTCCTTCGCCTTCTCAACACTCACAACATCAGCTAATTTTGACCACCACAAATCTCTAGCAGCTTGAGTGCTAAAAACAAAAATAAGAAACAATTTTTATTAACTAATTATATTTAATTATAGTTTTAGAATATTGTTTTTACACAAAAGTTCACAATAAAAATGTATCAAGAAGTCATTTCCTAATATTTATTTATTTTTAAGGTTTATAGCTTTTAGTTAAACTAGTTGAACGTTCAGAATATCTTGAATCATGTAATAAGGCAACAATTATTATTTTGCTAGATCCTTTATTATTAATAGACAGGAAAACGGATGATTTTTATTTGTACTTGATAATTAATTGTTGGTCATCCTGGTTGATCTATAGCTTTCATTTTTGTATAAGACGTCAATCGTTGTATTATTTCTGTTTTAAGTTATTTGGAATTTGGTTAAATTGACTTTTTACGAATGACTAATGACTGATCACGTCGCAAAGGTAGGATAGGAAATGTCACACCAAAAACAAATATCTTGATCAAAACATTGCTGGCTTAATTTTGCAAGTCAAACTTAATTTCCGATAAGAATCCATTGAGCATTGTTCTGCCCTTGACCTTCCCCAAGTCCCATCCTTGCCGTTTAGGGTGGAGTCAAGGGGTTGGCGACATCCCCGCCGTCGAACCTGGGTTCTCAATGTCCCACTGCTAATGGCACTAATGGAACAAGAGACGGCCCATGTCTCCGTCTCGCCGATGCTTTCTCAATCCGAATATTTCACCGGACCCAATAAATGTGGATTATAGCTTTTAACGTAATAAAGTTTATTACAGTGGTCGGGCTTTTCGTCATGGGCAAATGATGAGCCCGACATCTTGGAACATTGCGAAGCAGTAGACGTACGTTAGTGTTAATAACTGCGTTTGAAAACTGGCACCTTTAACAATTGACAAAGCATAACGAAAAAATTAGTGGTAGGAGAAAGTTATTTCATCTATCATCACTATATGAAAACAAGTCCTTTTTTGGTTATACTGCTTTCTAGCATATTTATGGAATATGTCAAACAAAGTAGTTAAATTTTACAGATTATGATTTTATTGTTAAAATAGAAGCAGAGAGCAAATTCAATCTGAATATAGAACTTTCAAAGGGTGTTTTTACCAAAATCATTTGTTTTTGTCAGTAATTTAGAAATATAATTCATTAAAGGAAGCTTAACTGACAAATATAAACTTCATCAATATACTCGATGCGAACAAACTTTAATATATGATATATATACGATCTTTCAGGTTAAGCGGTAAGAAAGATTTTCCACGGAAGGAATCACTCGGACGATTTACGACGCTTGAGCGACGTCACCGTTTCAGATCGGAACAATTATCAACGTTGGCAATTTTCCCGAGTGACGTGCAGCCGGTCACGTTGACTTTTTAGACCGATGGAAACAGTCACTAAGGCCGGTAGTAGAATCGAGATGGATCTCAGGCAGGTAAAACATCAAGGCTTTTCGAAAAGGCACATCTGAAAATTATTATAATCCCTTCTGGGAAAAATTTTGACCCCGGCGGGTAAAGCATCTGGGAAAGTTTGGGATAAATGGAAAAAGGGATGGCCGGGGTTTTTATAGTCAAAGTCAAAGTTGGTGGTTTAAAAAGAAATTAACATGGACCTAACTTTTTATAATAAGTATAGTAAGTTCAAGGTTCTGGAAATTCCTACAAGAAGCTAAGTTCCTATATACAATATTTCTCCAACTAGGAATCAGACTTTCATAATTGTTTCAGTTGAACCTTGAAAACAATTACTACTACAGATCAAATTGGAAAAATTGATTGCTCTTCTTCCTGATCGGTTCAATGATCTAAAAGTTCGATACACAAGACGGTAGATATTAAAAATACGGTAGATATTACAGCGGATACTTTTAAAAATAAGTTTACAATTTACCCTATTCATTTTATTTAGCCGATAGGATTTGAGATTCAGCAGATTTTCTTTTTTCTGGATATTTAAAAATTTTATGAAATAAAAAAACCAACCGGGACCTCAAAAATAAATCTAACAAAAAAATTTGTTTACTTTGGTTTCTTTTGCTTTCAATTTTTGTACCTGGTCGTTTATAGATACATATTACATTATATACAGAACAGACCATTGAAGATGGCGAGAAGCTGAAACGCATAACAAACCAAAATGAATGGAACCGTCGAAACAATATCTAATATAAAAAAATAGAGATTCATACGAAAAGATTATTAGAAAAGAAATGAATAACGTACATAGTAAAGAAAAGTAAATAATGTATAAAAATCTATGAATGAACCCGATAAATGGAGTTTTTTGTTCCTTTAATGTTTAAATTTAGACAAAAAAATCAGCACTGAAGATGGCTGAATAAGCAGATCAAAATAATCAACACATCCAAATGCAAAATAAATATATAAAACTGGTTTAATCGTAACAGGAGATTGCTTTTATGTAAAACGTAAACGATAAATTAAAATATATGGATGGGTAACGTAGTGAAATTAAGTTTTGTTTTTTTACACTTTCAAACACTACATTCATACAAATAAATACATTCATACACATAAATACATCCATACAATACACTCATTCCGTTTGATCGTTGGAGTACTTGATATTCCTCCACCGACTTATACTTAAACTTATCTAGATTGGGGTCGATGGTGTACTTTTATAAATGTTATAGTTTATTGATACTATAATATTGGTTATTCAAAACAAATTCAAAATTGAAGATGGCGAGAAGCCGGAACGCGTTTGACAGACAAATGCTGTGATGACAGGCATACCAAATTAATCAGAAACGTCCAAACAATAAATACGAAATATAAACAGTGAATACAAACGAGTACATTGCGAGAGAAGAAATAGAAGAACTAAAACAATTGCTGTCATACAGGAGAAGGTGTATAAGGCTAAAAACCACTTTATAACACTTCTTAATTTAAAAGTCGTGCTGGGACGGGATTCGAACCCAGGACAGCTAGCATAACATACGAGTCCGGACACCCTAACTAACCACTCGGCTCAACGGACCTCAAGAGAAGAGATAAATACATATAAAAAATGAAGAATAAATAAAAGCAAAAAAACATAAATGAAGACGAGAAACTGAAGTTTTTTATGTTTCTACGAGTACGTTTTCTGAAATTTGCTGGTCTTATTGAAAAATTTTGGAGTAGTTTAGAATCACAATTCTACATGAAAAAATATTATTTTCGAACTACTGTCTACTTTAGCGATTATTTCACCAACGTTTACAAATTGACTGATCACATCCAGAAGGAAATTTGACGTAGTTTTCAACGGTATCAACGGATTTGTCCAAGACTTTTCGGTTTTAGAGTTATCGTTGGTTATTTAAAGTAAGGTGGTGAAATCTTGAATAATCAGAAAAAGGAGAATAACCCCGAAACTGTAAAGATTCAGACCATAGTTAATTAGGTCTTTTTGGTTCCATGTTGAAAGTAGAATCTACTGGCAAAATTTGTAAGACGAGAGCCCAACGCCCTGTATAAATTACACAAATGACTTTATTCCTATGCTACAAAAACCAAAACATTAAACCAAAATAGAGACATAAAACTAATCCCACATCCGTTTCTTGTGTTCATTCACATTATAACTTATTTTTAATTGGTGTTAACGGTTTATATAAAAATAATATATTTTCCAAATAATATTAACGTCTTAAAGCTCGAGAGCATCGACTGTTAAAACGTATTCCGGCTGTTTCCTCTCGACGAATGTGTAAGTTTTCTATTTAAATTATAGGGGCAGCTAACACAGCTAATGAGACATAAAAAGGGCTGAGATGTTAAAATAAAGTGATGTCCTTGACTTACATAGAATGTATGAACTTGCGACTCCTGGAATGTTTAGGCGCGTGGGACCAGAAGCAGCCGATTTCCGGCTCGGTTGCACAAGACATCTTCCTCACAGTAGGAACACGACTGGAACTGGCCCGGTTTGCGATTCGGGGGTGCCGCCCGGACCGAGTAGGGGGTGTTGGCAAGGGGCCCACCCTCTTCCAGCAACTCCCCACTTACAGGTAGGCGAGGGCGTAAACCCACCAGTTGCACCGGTTAACAAGGGGGGGGGGGCTTTGTTTCCTTTACCTTTGCATTTCCGAGTACTGGACTTAGTGCTTGTATTTTACGATGGGAAATTAATAAAAGCGCACGTTCTGTATTTAGACATATGTAGACACTAGATCAAATGGGTTCATTCGATCTGAAATGCTCTCATTTCTACGAGCAGAACTTGTAAAGTAAAGGAGTTGTTTTCCTTTCATTTATCAGCACCCCACGTCATTATTTATAAATAAATACAACAACCCTTTTTGTTACATTTCGATTGTCCAATATGCCAAAAGTAAATGCTACAAGTTAAGAGAAATTTAGGTCGAATTGTAATAAGCTGGATTATATCATTTATAAATTGTGCGATCGCCTCTTTTTCTCGTATATGCTAAAATTAAACTAGCAATTTGTAGCAATAATGTAAATTTTGATTCTATGTACAAAATTTAATACTTGCAACGAAGACAATTTTTCTTCTTGCATGAACCAATTTAATTTTTCATGGAGATCCTGATTTATGAAATTGGTGACCTTATTCTTGGTTAAAAATTGATTTTGGTTGTAAATATAACTTACTAAAAACGTTTTGGGAAGAGAAATGTAAAATTTCTTTGCTGAAATAAATGATGAAATTATAATTTGCGGAATACCCCATGTAGAATTTAAAACACACCCTGATTCTTAATAATGATCTGTTCTTATAATGAAACATGCGAGCTATAACAAATTTAGATCAAATTATACTAAGCTATCTTATATCATTTATAAATCGCAAGGAAAGTTGTAAGATTCCTCTTTTTCCCTTCGCGTATTCTAAAATTGCTAGCAGTGAAAATTTTGATTCTGTGGAGAAAATCCGTACATACCACGAAGACACTCATTCCCAATTATTAACTTGAATAATCAACCGACAAAGTACGGGATTATTTTAATTTACATGGAGATTCTGATTAGAGTATATTTTAATAATATTCTTTGAGAAAAATTGTTTTTTCGTTTAAATATATCCTACGAAAATACGTTTTGCACAGTGAATAATGTGAATAATCAATGTGTTGTAAAATTGTTTTGCTTTGAATAAAACGTAAAGTCAAACTTTAATGAATTCAGAATGTAAAATTTTAAAAATTCCCTGATAAGAAGATTTTTATTTAAGATCGCTGTTAGGAGACGTCGGAGGCCGCAACGGTTTAGTGGCTGATCACTTTAACGTAAAGGTCCATTGTTCGAATCCACCGGCCCTGCATTCGAACCATACATACAAATGTTGTTTTTTTTTTAACACCCTGAGGGTTGTTGATATGTCATCTGCTTTTGCGAACCTTGTAAAAAATTCCTGTCCTTCCTGATTTTTCGTCCTCTATGTTATCAAATAAAGGATATTTTTCAATGAAGTGTTAAATTTCTTCTTCATGCTCTTTAAGTTGTATAATGAAGAAAGACAGCTCGTAATTGTTCAAATTGAAGGCTAAGCTACTATTTTTTTAAATGTAGATAACTTTATTGGACTTACGTAATATACAGTTTGGCAAATAATGAAAACATATTCACAGTAGCGTTAACGAAATATGTGAGGAAGTTTCAATTGGCTGTCCTCGGAAATTTGGATTTTTTTAAAAAAACTTCATTTACAAGGTGTCTCTTATCTTTCAGCCTACTAAGTTCACTGGTCGACGATTGGATAAAATCAATGAGGATGGCATTCGGGTGCTCAGTTAATCGTGGATACTCTTTCACATATGCTTCTTTCATCACTTCGGCGACGTATAGTACATTTAGATCATGGTAAATCTGCGAACTTGGAGACTTTAATTCAGATACATTTGCGGTACTCAGGAAATGTTGAGATACATTGGAAGAAGAAGTGACATGTGAGTCAATTATTTGATTACATGTTAAGCGCTGATAGCAGGGGGATTTTAAAATTTTATATCTAAGAAATCTTTAATTAAAGCTTTAGTCGAGATAAAAATTTAGTGTCACAAGCGGATTCGAACCCACGATTTTCGGCTAAATACGCTGCTGCTCTACCATTGGGCACTGACTTGCCATTTCAACCCCACCTTTTGAATTTTCCTTCCGTTTTGCCATTTTTCAAATTTCGTGTGCTCTATTTGATTCTCGGCGACAAATGGTGTTCGAATGGATATTTAGACGAAGGCCGTGGGTTCGAATTCGGTTTGTCATACTGACTTTTTTATCTCAACCAAAATTTTAAAGATTAATGAATTGAAAATAATTTACTTGGTCAATCGGACAACGAAAATTAATTTGTTTTTCTAAGGTTGCTGACACTTCCTTAACTATTTTTCTGTTATTATTTCAATTATTTTTGTTTAGCTCTACTGTCTAGATAGTTAGAATACATACAAAGACAAATAGTAAATGCAATTAACCCACAAAATAATTTCTGTTATCTTTAACGACCAAATTATCTGTTGAACACCTAATTAACAGAAAGGACACTATTCCTAACTTGAACACTTTTTTTTTTTTGTAATCCGCCTCTTCATCTTTTTCGCATTTCGTTGATGACGGAGATTGGGAGTTATCGAGAATCACTGGGCTGGACGATTAAACGACTTTATCACAGCTGTCATTCTAAGACTATCGGATTCATCACAAGAGGAAAGTTATACAACAGAGATACTTCACCCAATCATCAATCGCGTCATAGCCGAACTTGCGCCTTATATCACGCCAAGGTGTGGATAAATAACAAAAATGACATCGTAATTCCCAGTCAAACGAGTAATCTTGCAAAAGTAATAATTATATTATCCGATGAAATAAGTGTTTTACAAGAAAGCAAAGTTAAAAGCAGTACAGTACAAGTAGGGAATTATTTATATAATGGAAAATAGATAAATAGTATATATATATGGAATGCAATATTTTATTAGTGCTGATGTACTTTCTTTCATTATGAAGTTCGCGAGCAACCGCAGACCTTCTGATTTCTAATGTAAGACTCGCTTTTTACATGAAAAGAAAGTTAAATTAAACAAAACGTGATTAAATTAAATTTGACCGTGTATAGGAATTGGAGTTGAGAGTTAGTTAAATTTCGTATAAATGCTCCGTTGTTGTTGAGATTTAAATCCTTAGGGCTTGGAGACAGACTGTCTGGGAAGGATCAGGGACCGTTAGGGCGTGGCCGGACAATGAGAAAATTCCGTTAACTACGTTGGAAAAGCTCGCTGAAACCCGGGGGCGACCTACTTCACCGCCGTGGAAATTTATGGTCAAAGCTGACGTCTATCAGATTTGTCGGATTGCTCTTGGTGTCGTACTTAATTTCACGATGGCGTCCTTGGTTCGTTCAGGACATACCGCATTCAGACACACAGAACTAGTTCCGTTTAGATTTGAAAGTCTTTAAGAACTATTGCAGAAGGGGACAAGACTTTCTTCCTACACAGGCTATTAATTTGAACAAATTAACAAAAACATTTCAATTTGCATGTATAGCAGCTTAAACTATGCACTCTACAAATATAGACATTGAACAAGGTGTATTTCTTATTATTTAATACTTAACTGGTACGGGTATTTTTGGTCTTAAATTAGAAAAGAGGTGAGAGTGAGTTGGATGAGATCAAGGGTTGGCGTTATTTTTTATCCAAAAATTTCGCATTCCACATGAACAAAATTCATTATGTTGGTTGCCGTGCGCTTATTGCATTCCATGTGGGAAAATTTTAATCTTATTTTAATGGTTTTATAATTTAGTTTTTCACCCCGTACAGATGCATACCAAACGGAAAAAATGTTTTAATCGTTTCATAGATGGAAAGCGTTTACGATAAAGATAAAGTACACCAGTGGGTGTTTATTTAGTAACAACATAAAGTCGGATTTGAAGCTTAACAATAAAATTCAGAGGAAATGAGATTTACATACCTAAACCAAGTTTTTATGAAGCACGAAGCAACAAAATAAATAACCAAAACTGAAGATAATATTTTATACTATTTAATTGTTATCCTCAGTATTTTAAACTAGAAAATTAAATTATGACTGGCTATTGCTTTAACGTCTTCATCAGGATTGATGCCTCGGCGGTTGCGTAATTCCGTGCGAGATCTGGGTTGATTTCGTCGACGATAGGGGGGTTATCCTGAGCCAGGACGGCTATGGGATACCCGGTTACTTTCACTGAGGACATTCACTCGTCTGGAAAGACTGAAAGCCTTTTGGGGAAAACGCATCAGATACCGTCTCGGAAAAGCTTTTTAACCACTTTTCCGCGAAACTTTTCCCCTAGGTTCCGATCAAACTCGTGCAATAATAAACGGTTAAAACTTTGACCTTATACTCGTTCTATTTTTCAACCCTTTTGAAACAAATCAGCCCGTCCGGCTTTTACAAATAAACAAACAAAAGTTGAAACATTTGGGTTATAAAGTATCGTAAATTGACCTGTTATTTTTTCCTGAAATAACTAAATCTTTCATTTTCTATCTAATTTTGATCTCTCATTGCCCTTCAAATAGAAAAACTAATATAAAAAAAAACTTTTTACAACATTACTAGTAGGATAAAATTAAATCCTATAACCGAGAGCTATTGTTCAACGATTTATCTATACCCATTTGAAAAGTTTTAATTCTTTTTTTGAGAGTAAATAAAAAAAATTATTTTACATACAAACAAACCAAAGTTGAAACATTTTGGTTATAAAGTATTGTAAATTGACCTGTTAATTTTTTGAAATAACTAAATCTTTCATTTTGTATCTAATTTTGATCTCTTATTAAAGCCTTTCAAATAGGTAATAAAAAAATCTTTTTACAAAATTAACCTTATAACTGTGAGCTATTGTTTAACTATTTATACCCACTTGACAACATTTAATATTTTTAAAAATATTTTATTACACTCTTACAACGCAATTTTGCAATGTTGCTTGTTTATTTCACTGTTCCATTTTGGGGTTAATGATCCGGAAACATTATCCTTCGACTTATACCAACACTCCTATCATATTGTTTATTTATAAAAGGTCATTTATTATTTTGTAAACGAATAATCACCGATAATCCACATAGCGCAATGCGTGGTATAAATATTGATGAAAGTTTCTGTGAAAATGGGCGAGAGAAAGCAATGGGAACACTACATAAGCGATGGAAATAAACAATTCATTGGTCAGTGTTGTAAATATAATAGATAGCGGTGGGAAATGATGTTTATCGGTTTAACTCAATGGAGAATGCATTTTGAAAAATGATTTGTTCTGTTAATAACCTCTTAATATATCGAGGCAACATCAAGCTTATCGTCATAATACAATACTTAGTAGTATACAAAAACAAACCGACTTTAACATACAACAGGGGGATAGTATATCATGGGCATAAGCTCTACAAAGAGGTTTTTCTTTCTTGACCTAGACAACAAAGTTGATTTTGAAAAATAAAAACGACCTTCCCAGATAACGAGCCTATGAATAAGGGCAGACAGCAAAACCAGACGGTCCAGTAATGATATTTGATTGCCAGTTTGATTATCCACCACATTTCATTTGAATTGACATCATATATAATTTTATAAGAATGCATTCCTAGTTATTAGAAATAATTATAGGAATAGGATTTTATGTATTTAAACTATACGTTATAATTTATGATGGCTAGTCAAGTACAATGTCAATAAATAGATATTTTTACAGTCGAATATACTAGGTTATAGAATACAATCACTTTTGAACAAGGAATACGAGTTTTTCGATTGTAATATTCTAGTTAGACTGTTCAAGGCTGATATAAAACTACTCTTTCATGGAAAATGTAGGTTGTTTTTCGACGCCCCAAGGAACAAAGTCCATAATCGGTTTTAGGTACAATTAGTGTCAATTAAATGACGCAAAAGCCTTTAAAAAAATACCGTACTAGAAACCGGCCGCTCACATTTGCCCTGGTCTTAAGTTGAAATTTTATTTAGATTTTACAGCCAATAAGCTGTTATTTCGAAGAAGCCCGTTTTGATCGACTTTGATGCGCCAGACCTATTTCCTCGGGGCGTCTAATCTGAGTCTCAAAAGAAAAACGTTTTCTAGGAAAAGAAACACAGCGTGAGATAAAAACTAAATGTACATAGTAAACTGGGACACACCCAAAATAAATTCGGTACCAGCCTTGTCGGATTGTTTTCATCCTTGGCTCTTTTTGTGAGTGTGTACGAGTGGGTCAAAAATGTTTACACTGGATAGGCTTACGTTTAATCAGCTTTATCGCTTTGGGTTACAGATCGACAATATGATTTTTTTTTGAAGGGGAAACGACATTCGACAAAAGTCCTGATACCGTCCGGGTAAGGAAAACGAACTTTAAATTGCAAAACTGCTAAAAGTTCTCAGGTTTACTAGATATCTATAACTGGTTGTTTATTTGTTTCCATACTTAAATCACTGGGGTTTCCCTTATTTCCAGAGAGCTTTCCATTTCAAGTCCAAGTCCAAGCATAGGCCTAAACGGCGTGGAGGATGCTATTCGGGGAGTTAGATGCGATCCAAACAGAAACCGTTAAGAAATTATACGCGATAAGCTAAACGACCAAATGAGATTTCCATGTAACTCTTCAACTTTACCGTCGATATTGAACTAAACCAAAACATTTATATTACTATTACTATGCCGATTTTTATTTGATATTTCCAAAAGTTCGTTGAACTTAATGATGGTATTATGCCGCAACGCGTCTCCGCACAACAGCGAGAATAGGCGGACCGAAGGTCAGATAAAACTTTGATCATGCCGCTATCAATCTATTCAATCAGTTTGTTCAAACGTGACTTAGGCATAGACATTTCTACACGGTGTATCAATATAGAGATATCATAATATTAAGTAACATGGCTGACGTTTTCAAACTAACAATTTGCCGATTGTTTGATGTTCTTGTTTCTCAAACAAATCTTCAAACAAATTTATTTTCAATTTCTAAACTTTCGTTTTGGTTCAAAACTACATTACAATATTTATTAGGTACTAAATCATTTGACGAATTTTTTTTATATTCATCCAGCCTTCTATAACTTTAAAGTTTGAATAATAAAGTTGACTTTTGAGTCCTATTTGAAACGGATTAACTGTGATTTATCACTACTGGCATTTGATACTTAGAGATGGTTTCGTCTGTTGAATTTACTGGGTCTGAATACGTACCTGAACGTGGCTACGAAGTTGGTGGTTGGCCAGCCAAGGACGAAAGACGTATCCTTAGATTTGGACACTTCGCAGACGTCCTCGATTCCGGAGAGGCACATCCAGATTTCCGAGACACGCACCTTCTCCTTCAGCTTGAAGTTACCACCCGATCTCGCCTTCGCGATCAGCAGGAGGTCGTTGAAGAGGAACAGATGCCTCTCTTGGCTCTGGACGCCCTGGAAAAAGAACCAATATGAATATTTTGTATGGACAATTAAACTTCTTATAGTTTCGCATATCGCATAATGTTTGGGAAACTAGACAAATTTTAATAGGAATCTTTTGTACCTTTAATGACTTAGAGGCTTTGGTTATTTAATCCAAATGCCATCCAATTACAGCTGCTGGTCGTAAACACCACTTGATATCAGAATGAAGTGTGCACATTGAATTTCCGTATTTTTGTACGGATTAGAAATAAATGCCAACATCCTTTCCGTAAAAATTGGCCGTTGAACTTTTACAAGGAAGCAATCTCGAGTTGATTAAGAGGTACATCGAGGAAGGTTCAGGTAGTTGAATACAGTGGGCGGTCTCTCTGTTTTTTCCCACAATTCAAAGGGTTTCTCAATGCAATTTTTATTGCAACCGGCACAATGGTGATGTTGAGCAGGCAAGCGAAACAACGAAGGCCCTTTGAGAAAATGCCGGCTTTTACTATGTTAATATCCCCCCAAAAAATTTTTATTGGTTTTATTTTTGTTGGACTCGGCCGCGGTTGGGATAAAAGGGTTGTTGACAAATTTAAAAGATCAAGCCAATCTGTCGGCAGTTTTTCTCTTTAGAAATATACTTTATTAAGTTTAAACAAGAAGACGAAAAGGGTAAATGTTTCTATTTACAGTCAAAACGAAAAATAAAAGTTATTTGATAAATAAAACGAAGTATAAATTCACTTACAGCTCCCCAAGGCCAATTCGAATGTCGCCGAGAATCATATAGATTACACATTTGAAAAAGGGTAAAAAGGAGGGAAAATTCGAAAGGTTGAAGGTTGATATATGGAGTTGGTTCCGAGTGGATAGAAGACACGATAGCTCAAGCGGTAGAACAGGGGCGTACATAGTCGAAGGTCCTGGGTTCGAATCTCGCTCGTGTTTAATTTCAACCAAAACCTTACATAAAAAGATTTAAGTCTTGTATACTTAGTTTAGTGTTGACGGTCAACACGAATTTTGGTTCTTGAAGTGTCTTCGTACTTGCTCAAGTTTTTATTGTATGTGTTATTTGTATTTCAAGTTTTTTGTCCGGATACTACGTCAGTTTACTGTCTAGGTATCTAAGTATTTGAATTGAATGGACATCGGTATCTCTTTATAGCTCGTATACAAGAAAAGAAAAAACAGACAAGAATGGCACTTCTACACGAAAAAGAAACACTTTGAGCCCTGAAGATGACCTCAGTAAAGATTGAAACGTTGACACGATAAAAAAAATGTTTTTTGAAAACCTGCGACTCACCAGACTAACGGTCGCTACACAGTACACAAGTTTTTTTAATGATTGGTTCGGCTTTTGTTTATTAATTATTATCCAAGAAATATTCTAACTTAAAATCTAACACGGTCACTTTGGCTAGGAGTAAGAACAAAACGTGTTTAAGAATATAAATGGTGAGTCTAAATTAGTGATGAATCTATTTCTGAATTGCATTTTTTCAAAAGTATAGCTCTTGTTTAGAAATTGTAAAACAAAGTGATAATAAAAATGTAATTATTTTATGTAGTATAAGCAGTTCGTTATTATAGTCAGTCACAGGCCAATTTGTGTCACATGAAAGCGCATCATATTTATATAAAGGCCAATAGGTAAACTATATATAAATAAATAAATTTAAATAATTACGATTTTTTCATAAATATTTGTTTAGTTGACTCTTTTAAATGAGCATAACAGGCCTGCAAGCCCTCGGCCCTGTTTCCCCTGGAACATTTCAATAGAACCACTTGGTTAAGGTTCCAAAAACTATAAATACCAGATACACGTGGATTCAGGAGATAAAAAGGAAAATTCGTAGCAATGTTTGCTTACGCCGGGGGATAAACTGGAAAGGGCTAAACAGAGTGGAGCCGAGTCTTTTATCAATAACGGCCCTTTTCCACGTGCAGCCCCCCTGTTCGGCCGGAGTGCACGTTTTATCGGCCGTGTGCCTCCTATTTTTACTGCACACGATGCCAATACTAACAATGAAACGGGCCATGTTTTACCCATGGCTCGTGATGTAATACCTCTCTCGTAACATGAATGCTCTAGGCTCAACTGTTTAATACAACGTTGTTTTTTTATTTTTCCTCGACTACCCGTCTACTGAAAAAAATCCAGTTAAAAAATTCCAATTTTGATGTACTTTTGTTGGACCAATTCGCTTTAAACTTGAAACCGAATTCAACTCAAAAATTGCCGTTTTTCAAATTCTTTTCAACCGTGATGAATCGATGATCTGGTTCAACCATCTGAACTGCCGTCGAGCGTCGGTTAAACGAAGATCAGGGCTGAACGGCGTTCATCATAAATGATAAAACGTGCATGTGGTTAAAGAGGTGTTCTCACGATTCAACTTTTATTGCTTCTGTTTAACTACACTGTTTCATATACAATGTTCTCTAATTGGCTTGATTTTGTTGTATTTTGCGCTAGAACTCAACGCATTTTATGACGCATAGCTATTTATACTCTTCATGTCATCATTTGAACAAGAAGTTCATACAAATCATAAATTTTGTGCCAGAGACTTTAATTTTGGAATATTGGATCCGGTAATTTCTATTTCTTGGACGATAGAAAACCATTTTCCCATCGACATGTGTATTTCTTATATGTACATATTTATAAATCGTTGATTCCAAAGGAAGCAACGCTTATAAAACTGTTTTTTAGCAAACTTTTCCATTAATTATAAATCTGAACAGATTTTTCATTCACTAGTTTTCATGGTCCGCTTGACCAATGATATCTATCAATTAATTAAGGTTTTTTAGTTGAGATAAAAAAGTCAATGTCAAGAGCGGGATTCGACCTCACGATCTTCGGCTAGATACGCCGCTGCTCTACCACTTGAGCGATCGTGCATTCGATACGTAACATTGACTAAGGATTAATTAATAATGTAGATGAACAAATGAAGTGTGTTTAGAACCTACAAGACCGTTTTCACGAATGAGACAACGATGGGTACTTTAATAGATTTACAATGTCAACAAAAAAAAATTTCTGACTTAGTTGAGGAAAGAAAAATTAAGGAAAAAGCGATGAGACAAAAATATTAAATAAACGGAAAGTGGTACAACAACCGAAGTAAACTATTAATGGACACTGTCATCACTATTTACAACCATACAAAAAATTCAATCAGTTCTACCCACTAGCAGTTAAATTAGGATCAGAAGTTTCCTTACAGATTGTGCAACCCTTCTCTCAGCTTGGTTCAAAATATGAAGGATGTTCCAGTGAACTCGGTTTTAACAGTGTCTGCTGCAACGAGCCCCTATTTAACATAGATCAGGGTATAGGAATCAGAATCAGAATCAAATAATTCCATTGAGGGCTTGTTAGCTACTTACTTCCGGACGTTGAATTAGTTTCATGTTGTATGCGTTAGTACAAAAAGGATTCGGACAAATACACAGGTCAAATAGTATTAAAGGCATCATGCTGAAAGGGCCCACATCACGATGGTTTTTGATTGACCAATCCATTATCTAATTATTCAAATATGACGTAGGTGTAAGATTGGCAGAAGATCAAGAAGACAATCAACGGAAGATGGCGAAATGTATAAACGCGTCAGATAAATTAAGGTGTATAGATCGATCAGACCTGGTTGACCTTGGACACCTCAAGACAAATTCTTACTGTCTAAACGTATAGTTTCTCAATCTGTCTTAAAGATTTATTATTTAATATTGCAAACCCTGATTTAATCGTGAGGCCAAACTCTTTTTAGCATAAACAAAATTGAAAATTTAATTTTAAAAAATAAGAATTACAATACTGTCACTATGAGACCTGTCTAGTGAACTGCAGGGGCAAGGTCAGGTGAATGTAACTGTGTTTAACTGCAGAATGCCTCCGGATTGCTCTCAAAATAACAAGTTACGAACGAAATGAGGACAACTAATAGTTCTTTCAGCTTGAGGTTTCTTTCTGCAGCCAACAAAAACGTTGATGAAGTCACGTCGAAAAATATACGCTAGCGGTGCAATGTGTTGGCATGAAAGAAAACTTCAGTGTTCAACTCTCTTTTGCTGAAGTTAATTTGGAGGTTTGCGGCATTACAAACAATCTACCACGTGCTCTACGCGCGTTTCCTTTTTCTTATATAATTCGCTAAGCGGTTCTGCTTGTTCCATGAGCGCTTTGTCAATTCTTGACTTTCAACAGATTTGTTATTTCCCGGACGATGGAATTTTAATAGATATTTTATTCAAAATTAACTCGAGATTACAGCGCTAGGTGTCTATGAATGGCAACGAAACAACTCGACCGAATTAATTTGCTAAGTCTTTATAACGATGCATCAACTTGACAGTTGCAACGCCCGAGCAGTATGCCTGAACATCTGAGAATGAAATTGTAGCCGCGATAGTCAATCACCCCATCCTTCTAAAAAGGAGGTTTGAGCCTATTCCACTGAACTAGGGAACTAGGAAGGTACAATAAGCGAGAAGGCTGCAGTGCCTGAGGAGCGCAAACCCCACTTCCTGGTATCCTCATTACCATACCATTCCGTACCACCCAAAAAAATTGTTTGAACAAAACTGATAATAATTGACAATTTGCGTAGGCTGTATTAAGCAGTACAAATGTTATCGTCGTAGATAAAATAGCTTAGAATGTAGCTTTCAGAGAATAGTTTTTGGAACATGAAGGTATCCAATCCGCATGAGGATCGATATCGATTTGTCGTGATATGAAGGATTGTCGGGCATGTAGTATTAGCTGATATCGTCGCCGTTCTCTGCAATACATACGTTAGATTCCAGAGCTGATGGTACCGATGTCAAGTAGTTTAACTCGGGTTTAAACTTGAATTTCCTTTCAAATTTGGAGCACCTTCCAAATCGAGGGATGGGTAAAACTCATCGTTGAAATGCCTATGAAAGGCCTCTGGTCCATTCCCCATAGTCCATTGGTCAGACGATGGTGGGAATGTCCACATAGAAGGGGAAATGGTCGTCAATGTCCAAAGAAGAATCACAGACAATCATCTGTACATAAAGATGGGCATAAAAAAGTGGCTTGTCGCTCTAATTCGATTCCAATATCAGGGAGCTTCTGATGACGAAGGATTTCTAGGGTACTCGGTTAGAAGTAGCGGTTTCAAAGTCATACATCGACTTATATATATTATTATCTTGTTGGAACGTATAGTCGGGTCTTTTTTACCTTTTGACTTCATTATGTCAATAATCTCAGTTGTTTTTTGTCGTCACCACTCAAACATTCATGACGTGAAGCGTTGCACTTGTCACTATTTATTTTTTTTTCGCGTTTTCAAACAACAAACGCACAACTACTATCACACCGCCGAAACGAAACTTCGTAACCAAATTGCACGCTGCGACCTTACTTCCCCAATTACCGGCACATTGAGCAGTGCAGTTATTGGGTGAAGCTGTTTGGAATTTCTTTACTCCGTTCGAGTCGAAGTATTCTTACCGGTGGTCGACCGGTCGTGATGACTTGTTTCCTTTGGCCAGATAAACCTTCATTGCCGTATGGTGTAGTAATCTGCGATAATAAGGTCGGATGAATATAACCGAGCCAATATATGTGCTTAACTGCACAATGCCTCCTGTTTACACTGGAAGGCACTAGTTACAACAAAATGAGCACATGGTTCTTTTATCCTGAGTTTTGATTTAAAGATGATGGACCAGATGTTATTCAACAACACATTGAATAGGATCTGGTACTATGGAACAAAGGTTGAAGCAACGCTAAACATCGGGTGTTTTATTTGACCGTCTTCATGGCTCTATAACGGATACATATATTTTTAATATTGGACCATATCCCCGACCAAATATCATCCTGAGTTTTCTTCCTACCTCTTAAAAAAAGTTCAACATAAAAGACCTGCCGAAAAATATTAAGACGGCGGAGATGCTACTAGTTGTACGAGTTTAATCATTAATTCACTTTTGCCGTAAGCAAGCGTTTTTCTTTTTTCATATAATTCGCTAAGCACCTCTACTTGTCACGTAATCGTTTCTTTCAATTCCAAACTCTCAAAGGATTTAATTTACCCGGTTCAGTGCACTTTCGTGAGAGCGGCTAGCACGGTGCCACTCAATCCGAGGGATGAGCCGGGGCGCCGTGTACAACCGAGGAGGGCTAAAGAAAAGGAAGAAGTGGGACTAATTGTTGATACGTGAGTGGAGTAGATTGCCGATAATAGCCGAGAGCGAGAGGGTCGCGCTCACGCGAGTCGTCCATCAGAGACCCATTTTTGACCTGGTGTCGTCGATGCATAGCTCTATCCGAAGAAGAGAGAAATAACCTTAACGGGCTCTTATCAAAATAATTGCGAACGTATGCTTAGCTTTGAGTCAACGAGTCAATGAGAATTTATCTGGTGTACGTCTGGTCAGGAGATTTGACAAGCCTTCATTCGTCACTGACTATGGCGATTTTTACAGTTCAACTTCATCCGTGAAAAATTGACTGTGCGTTCATTTTCCAAAGATCGAAAATTCCTTCAGCATAAATTTGACAAATCGTGATGAATATTATGGCCTGTATTATCTTACATTTAAAAAACAACCTTGATAAGCCAATGAGATTCTATTAACGTAGATTACCTGTCTAATTGAAAGTTAAAAATGGCAAACAAAAACCAGCATAATATTTTTTATTCTTCACGATTTCAATGGAATAATATAATACTTGAAATAATAATTTTTTGAAAATAAATTTTGCAGGATTTAAAAAAATTAAAACAATAAATGACCGGATTGTTAAGGCTTATGATTTAACTGAAACCAGTTTATGATATTACACGGGGGAATATTATGTTATAAAATGAGAGTACTTTGAAATTATACGTTAATTAAGGAATTCATTGAACCGTGTGGCAACGACTATTAGAAGTCCTTGAACGCATATCGATGGACGAGAGTAAAATATTGTTAACTTTTTCTCGTTGTCCTTGTAAAGCCATTCTCCTTCCTTGCATAAAGTTTAATTATTTATCGAAATTTTTCTCAATCACTCCGTCTTCTGGCCACTCGAGGTTGAAATAAAAAAAAACTCCGCAGAAAGGTGCTGAACTCCAGTTTTACATTTCAAATAAAACCTTGTACCTTTATTCGAGCATTTTGTACAACTTACATAGGTCGACCCTTGGGTGTCAAGTGCACAATAGTCCTTGTGCACGAAATATCCATTAAATGTTTGTTCATATGTTATTCACTGAATCTTTGGTTCATTTAATCGTTAAAATTTAAACTAATACTTCAAAAATGGATTGTGATCTATTGAGACTCAATTTCATAAAAACACTATGTGCTTAGGCGTCAGCTGAAGATATTTGGCCAGTGTGACTTAAAAAGGAAAAAATAGAAAATGGTTTTTTTAGATCTTTGACCAGGTTGCTGCGTAGTGTAGGTAGATAATGAAAGAAACATTAAGTGAGTTCGGAGGATAACATCTGAAGATGTCAGACTGAGCAAGCTAAACTGAAAAATTCCACTTCCAAATACCAAATATGGAGAAAATGTACAAGTAATGTAAAAAGTGATTATTTTACAAATCACTCGTAAAATGGGTACCCGAACACCACGAACCGGTTCATGGCCATTTCATGATTTGCTGTTAGAAGACCTATAGGTTTTCTTTTCAATTAAAATTTCATATGGCAGAACTATTGACCCCGAGCAATCAGTAAGGTCTTATCGAAACAATGCAAAAATATCAAATTGGTAATTTGAAAAAATTTTGCAACAACATAACGTAATTTTTTTTCGTCCAGGCCTGCTTATCCCAGATTGCCACTCCAGACACTGTTCTTTTCTACTGCGTTTCAAACACTCGAAAATCTGTTTCCCAAACTTGCTGAATTTTAGATAGTAGTGAAGGAAAATAACTGCTTATATTTGAAGGCCAAATCGAAGAGAGTTGTAAAGATTCTTTGTCCATACTGCGTGCCCAAGACGGTCGAAAACAGTGAAAATGAACAGTGAATATTGAAGGACAATAACTGTTTATTTTAAGATCATGGAATGAACTGCCTGGTCCTGCTTATAACCTGGTGCGCCATGGCTGACACTTTCGGTAATAACGGTATTTCAACTCAAGACCCAATGCCAACATTCAGTTAAATATAATGAAAGATACTCGCGGAAAATAATAGCTTATATTGAAAGACTAATCGTGAAGGAAATTTTAAGTCTGTCTTGTCCAAGACTCGCCCCCCGACACTTATTTTTTCCGTATGAACTTTCACTACACTCTTTTCAAACAAGTCGAATTCCAAAACCGTGTAAATGGGTAGTATTGAAAGAAAATTAGTTTTCTATTTTATAGACAAGTAATCGAAAGATGAAAGGAAACAAGAGCTGCTTCGCCCTGTTTACACACTGACGCGCCCTAGTTGCTCTTTCGTTACTGACGGCATTTTATCCTCTCAAGAGACCCAATTCTAAACTTCAGTAAAAGATGATAGACAATAGTCGAGGACAATTATTGCTTTTCTTTCAAGGACTAATCTTAGAGGTATGGAACGCCTTCGTTCAGTGAAGTCATGTCACTGTTTTACTATTGCATGTTTTCCGATGTTTATTGAGTTTGTACCTTGCGACACTATTGATAATTGTACTCGACTGGTCGGAGAATGCATGTATAATTTCATTACGTTTTAATGATCGACTACGTCTTATAATTGTAAGGTTTACTTAATTCTTTTGTCTTCCTATAGGCCTATTGTTGTTACTTCAGTGGGAAGGGACAACAACTGAATCATTAATGAGTAGTAAAACTCGAAAAACTAAAAACATCCTTAAATAATGAAGATCGTAAAACAGGATTAATTATCAACGCGTAACTAAGATTTTTGAATAGTTTGTCGGAAGCGTCTTTAGATCCTCCTCTAAAAAGTATGTCAAAGTTATAATGACATATATGATTTTTGCCGCCTAGCAGGAATTAGCTTTTAAAGCTCAAACGGTTCTCTTCTTGAATATTGACAATTTTGTTTTTAAGTTGAAGACAACTTACAGCTGTGAATTGCACTTTGGTCTCCATTATGAATTGACGCTTTTCTGCCTGCGGAGGCCCCTGACGCGGCGGTGGCGACTCAGGCCGCAAAGACTTGGCCGAGAGTGCGCGCTGCAGCCGCGTCGCCGTGCTAGACTTCTTCCTCATCAATCCCTTCATCCTCTGCAACAAAAAAACAAATGTAAAAAAGAATATACGATAAAAGTAATATTACTATTAAATTTATTACTAGTGAAAAAAGGCGCATTGAATTGATAGGAAGATAGAAATAAATCAAATTTACGATGCAATACAGTGTGGATTCAATTAAATCATATCTGAAAATCCATTTTATTTAGTGGTCTATTGAACACATTACTTCTTTCAATTAATTATTCTTTTCATGAGAGGTTTTGTTGAAATAAAAAAGTTTGTCACGCGCGGGATTCGAACCCACAACCTTCGGCCCAATACGTAACCACTTGAGCTAAGTCGACATGGTTCAAGTACGTATTGAACGTACGGTTACGTATTGGGCCGAAGGTCGTGGGTTCGAATCCCGCTCATGACATTAACTTTTTCATTTTAACTAGAACCTCTCTCTCTCTAAAAAAAAGGTAATTATAGATATAGTAATATGTAGTAGACAGAAAGAGTGAAATATTGTTTTTTCAGCAATAATGGAGCAATTTTATCAGCACCACACATCAGTAAATGCCAGCATTTCTCCATGCTTTTCATTTTTATTTCGTCAACAGTTTATTTTAAACACTGCTCATTGTTTTAATTTAACAATGATTTGCGTAGTTTTTGTTTTGATAGAGGATCTCGTTTTTGTCGATGGATTTCACACCATCATTAGCCTGAGAACGGCCGAAATGAGTTCATCCACCCGTCGGGAATCCGCCCAAACCAAACATCCACAACGTGGACTTTTTTTTTTTATATCGGTCATTATGTCTAAAAATGGGAGAAGCCAACAGAATCTAGACGCGCGTTTGAACCCATCGTTTCAACACCACAAAAGACAAGCTTGTACAAAATCTTTCATCCGTCCTATAAAACTACTCGAATCAAAATAATATTTCTGACAATTTTTAAATAAAATTAAATGTAAATTGTATAACGGCGATAGAGAGAGAGAGAGAGAGAGAGAGAGAGAGAGAGAGCTGTCTCT
>CM077103.1:13085212-13123911 GCA_039619505.1 Cimex hemipterus | reverse complement strand
GAGAGAGAGAGAGAGAGAGAGAGAGAGAGAGAGAGAGAGAGAGAGACGTGTGATATGATAACACTGCCGGGCAAGTTAATACAGGAGTCATTTTTTCTAATTTTATAAGGTAGACTAACAATTTGTAGGTTATGAGATTTCCTCTTGAGGTCAGGGAAGTAATGGATTTATATTTCGATAGTTTCTGATTATTTTGGCCTATTTTTCCTCGCTGTTTTGGCCTGTCAGACGAATTTTGGCTTTTCAATATTCCAATGGTATAGCTATTGTCAACAATTAACATGAAGTCACATTGAAGATGGACATTTGTCTAAACAACCAATGTGCCAACACAAAACAGCTCCCTCGGCAGACGATGATGATCGCAAACTACCAAAGTGCAAAATCTTTGTATATTAGAATACTAGATTAGCCATGTAGGTCCTAAACTAAGCAATTTTGGAAGTAAATGTTTTGTATATAGAGTTAATTTGACGAGTAACAATACAAAACAAAGAAACAAGAAAAATACAAGCAAACAATATCAAGAAGGAAAAGGTTTTCTTTTATGAAGGATTTTGTGACAAGAGGGTTTAATTTATGACATAAGTTTATTCGTTTAATAGGACTTAGCCATATCGAGGCATAAGTCTGGAAGTTGGATTTTACGATCGATGATCGAAAACGACCAAAATACAGGTTCATAACTTCACTTCAGCTTTTCACACTAAAAATTGGTTAAATTTCGCGTTTCGAATTTTTGATAAACGTTAATTTCATAAGTAATCATCGTTATCGACGTCGCAAGGTAGCCTCTGCCCAAGGGCGATTCGGGCGAGATGGTTGAAAGTCGTGATGTAAATCTTGTAAATAAATATTGATAAAAAAAATTTATCATAAAGCAATCATTAATATATCAGCACGTGAAGGTAATTGCAGGGGTCGGAAAACATCCGATCGGCCCATAAGGTCGGCAGAGCGATTACGCTGTCGACAGTGAGGGTTTGGGCGAAAAAGACGAAAGGAGGATTTGCATTTTGAAGCTGATAAGCGATGTGGGTAATTACAGATTGAGCCTTTCGCGTTTCATATCTCACTGTCAGCGGATGATACGCAGGAAAGAGAAAGTTCATCAATTCCAGATTGCAGGGAGTGAGCGATTACTCACAAGTTTCAAAATATCATGTTGGCGAGTTCAATGTTTTTCTTCTTTTTTTGCTCGGAAATCTCATCTACTTTAATGTTGTCACCGGGTTATCTTCAACCGATGAGTTCATTCCCAATGAGTTTCGATCCAAAAAAGAAAGCAGAGGATATGATACATAGTTTCAAAAAGGTGTGTCAAAAATTGAAGATATCCAATCCTTAACGTGAGGAAGGAAGAAAATGTGTTATTGAGATAATGCTGAATCATTCAATAATTTTACCTTCCCAAAAACATTTTTTTATTTGCCGATATTCCTGGAACGTTATCTATAATAAATTGTGTCGAAAAAGATTTCATTGTGGAACAATGCTATTCCGGTAATAATGGTTGTGTTCCGTTACATATTTTTTGTATGCAAAATAGTTATTTTATTTTACCCAGTTAAAATTTCTATTTCAAATAATGACTTTACAGATCATAAGAAATAAAATTACATTGTGGTTTGTGTAATTGGGAACACGAGAGAATCCATTTTATGACCTTTTTAAGAGGGTGTTTTCTTGGAGATAAACGTCGTGAATGGGCCTATATTTGCTTTATTTATGTATAAAAAATACAGAAGAAATTAATTACCATGGTTAGAACATCCTTATCGTACAGTCTGAGGCAATCGTTCGGGAACAGGTCCTGAATCCTCTCGAGATCGCTCTCTTCCTGGGCCCTTTTTACAGCCTGTAAAAAAAAAAAAATAATTTGTAAGACCACACAGATATAACTTAGCGAAATGTAATAGTTCTATACAAAAGGGATTAAAAATTAATTAAAGTGTTTAATATGAGTTGTATAATTAATTAATATCGGATGATTTTTTTTAATTTTGTTGAGTTGGGTGGTCTGTTGAAACGTGTCAGCAGTTGATCATCCCGGATCAACCCCAGCGGAATAAGTCTTCAGGATGTTCAAAGAGGATCAAAATAAAATTTAGTTTAATATTTAGCCCTTTCGATAGCAAGTCTTTTAATAATGCATATCAATTAAACAAATTTGTTATCTCACGGATCATTTTTTTTTTAAATAATTAATATTTATGAAAGGTATTGGTTGAGATAGAAAGAAATAAAAAGTCAGTGACTCGAGCGGGATTCGACCCGACGACACTTTTTGGAATTTTCCCTCCTTTTTGCCTGTTTTCAAACGTCGAGTAATCTATTTGATTCTCGGCGACAAATGAAATGGCCACGGAGAGCTTTAGTTAAGGTATACTTCATTTTTACTTATTAAGTTGACTAGTTTTCGTGGTCCGCTTGACCAATTAATATTTTTCAATTAATTAACATTTAAGATAAAATCACGATAGCTCAAGTGGTAGAGAGTTTTGAGATGGGAAGTATGTGTCCGAATGGATCAAAGTCACTAAAACTCACGTGGTGGAGCAGCGGCGTATCAAGCCGAAGATCGGTTCGAATCCCGCTCGTGACACTGAATTTGCTATATCAACCAATACCTTCCATAAATATTAATTAATCGAACAATGCTAATTGCTCAATTGGAACAAGAGCTGTAATGGTTTTTTTTAAATTTTTTGATCGTTTGATTTAGCCTGAAATTGAGTTTACCCTATTTCAAAGCTTATCCCTCAGCAGGTAAACGCCAATAAATTTAACTTTTCAAGCTAAAAGGCCTGTTTTTTGGCAGTTTTATACATTTATATAACCAGAAAGTAAATTTGATTTAAAATTTCAACTTTAATCATCCTGAAATAAGGCTAAGGTAAACTCGTCGGAGCAAGAGAATTACCTGCGATCCAAATCATTCTTTTTTTAATTAAGAAAACAGAAATGAGATTTTTCTCATGTTTGAAATTTTGTTGAAAAAAGACTGACCAACTCCGCCAATTACCCACTAATCATTCCTCTTGACCTTAAAAAACAAATTTATGTAATCCAGATGCTAACCCGCATAGTTTTTTAAATAATTCAATAAATATTAAATTAATTATCTTTATTCTTTTAGTTTTGTAATTTATTCATTTTAGATTTACCAACAGTTACAGTTGTTTTGATTTACACAACTAAGAATGTTGTGAACAGCAGCATTTTTTCGTACATTACAGAACATTTTTCAAAAGCTACGTATAGTTTACTGTCAGTTAAATCTTAAAATAATTGGTTTGTGGCTGACACACTGACAATTACTAAATGTAGTACAATGTATGTGTCCGGTTCCGGTTCCGCGAGATGTCCCCTTAATTGAAGGGTGCAAATTCCTGGCTTCTACATAAATTGAGTGTAGCAAATGAGTTCGGCAAGGAGTATCCATCCGTGTTCAATTTGTGGAGAAAACAAGGTTGATTTATTGTATAGTTTTGATGTAGTTTTGTGTACTTAGCGTTTGTTGATACTGAATGTATTTATTAGCGTGAATTTATGTTGTAAGAGGGTTGATGGCTCAATTTTGACTATACTCTCGGGCCTTAATTAGATTAGTTAGGTATTAGGTGTAAAGAGTGATTGAGAAATATCGTGTACTCCACCGCCATAATTGAGTGAATGGGATGTAAATAGGAAAGAGTAAATTTAAGACTGAATGAGAGTGTAAATGGGTTCGATCCAGGAAATGCATGCGGTGGGTTGTGAATTGGCCTAGAAGTTGGTAGCACCAGGATCCCAACCTCCGCGAGTGGATGGATAAGGCCGAAGTCCGACCCAGAACTGCCAACAACCGGGGGATGGGTGATTCTTGAGGCCAGCCGGTAATTGATTATAAAATACAAAAGCTGTCGGCGAATAGAAATAATAGGGTAAACCGTGTTCATGTGTGTGTGTATAAAGGGTGACCCAGAGAAGGTTTGAAATTTTTTTGGGTGATAGTACACCCAATATCTGCAAAATATATATATATATATATATATATATATATATATATATATATCCTTCCTATATATTTTCCCCTACCTATCTTCCTTATCAGACGAGTTACCCTTTTTGTTAGTATTTCCATGGAAACGATAACTTATTTGAGAAAAGCACAACTATCCATCATTAGGACTACCACAGTTTTAGATTTAGTACTAACAGTTTGTGTTGAGCGTGATTGTATTTATTAGCGAGAATGTGTGATGTGAGGGTAGATGGGGGAATATCAAGATCCCCTCCAACGACCCTCAATTAATGTCTAAAGGTTGTGTTGAGAGTGAATGTATTTGTTAGCGAGAATGTGTGATGTGAGAGAGTAGATAGTGGAATATCCATTCACAATTAGGCTAGCTGTATATTTGTTAAGGGTGATGGAGGAATATCGAATGGTATGTATAAGAGTGAATGTGTACACATGAAAACAAATTGCTACTATGGCAATACATTTGTGTATAAGGGAACAGTTAAATCGTATTTTTAGTTTTCAAATGAAATTTATAGTTTATTGTAGTTTTTATTTTATACTCGGTTATGCCATCACCAGGAAAACTAAAAGTGTTACGTGGTTTGATTTTTAAAAAATCCCGTTAGCTACGACCTTAAACGTTTAAGCCAATAAATAAATGAAATCCATCAAATAACGATTTCCTGGTGTTTTCCCTCAGAGCTTATCTATTTTTTCATAAGCCGGATCCGAAAACTTTTTTTTTTCATTTGAGGATCGCCGATTTTTAATCTTCCACGCACGACTTTTCCACAGGTCCTGGGCTTTTAAAGGTAAGAAGGAAGCCAGCCATCTTTTGCATGAGGATTTATGAGAGAGGAGGCCGGGCTGAGGTCGTTTCACCTGTTTTTTTTCCTCGCCACTTCGAAATCGCATACTTTATGGCACCATAATTAACCGTGACCCGATTTATCGGTTCGTTACCACCTTGAGCATATTTGTCAGTTTCGCTAAGCTCGTCAACTGCAATCTATGAGCTATTGAATCCTTCGTTTCTTTCCTTATTCGTTATTATGACAGTAAACCTCATTGAAGTTCAGTCAGTATGTGTTGAACTTGAATGATATACTCAAGTGCACAATAAAATACTGTTACAAAAAATAAGGCCACGTAAAAATTTGAACATCAAACTTTCATATTTGAGTCGTAAAGCGAAATGCGCTCAGTTATTTTTCTCATAAATATGAATTGAAAGAAAAAAACCGTAATATTATAATGAGAGGGAGCCCTGTTAAAATTCGCTGAATCTTCCAGTTGGATCCATTTTAATTGACGATTCAATTCACTCTCTTTACACGCGATAAGGAATTTTTGTCGAAAAGGAAATATGTGTTTTTTCCCCATTTATTTCTGTTATGCCAATGTACAGTTATGCCTAATAATTTAGCGGCCGCGGCAAACATTCCTGATGTATCATGGCGATTACAAAATCTCGACTGGCATGGAGATTTTTTAATCGGATAATTCCTAGACAAGTATAGGCGGAAATCCTGACAATCTAGGCTGATGCGTGACCCCATTGAAGAAAGCACACGGGCTTAGCGGTTGAAGGGACTTTAAGCCTTCCGATGAGTATTCCAAGCCTTTTCCGCCCAGTTGACATTCCGCGTGTGTCGTAGTGAAGAATATATTGAAATATCATTTTTGACCTAGTTATTTGAACAATCTTGTTTTCCCTGAACGAATTACAGTGAAACCGTTACTTACGTGTAAAATGGATGTGAAAATTCTCTTAGATAAATCTACTATAATATGTAAAACAATAAAAATAAAAATAAATTAATTTTATAATTATTCAGATATCATGAGATGCGGTCTGGTGTGATGTAGGTTTCAGAAAAAACATTTTCTTTATAATGCCAACGCTTCGTTATTTAATGAGATCATCTTCAGGGCCTGGGATTTACAAACATTGTTTACATTTAAAAAAAAAATTATAGTCGTGTAGTGTCTCCCATTGCCATCCAGAAAAAATATAAGGAACAACTTCTTCTGATAACACTTCTTCAACGTTTAAACGTAAAACGTTTTACTTCAACGTAAAAGAAAATATTATCTAGTTCAGACCAATTGACGAGATTTCTTGCGGAACTTAACCGTGCTGTTCTGTGCTTTGTCAGAAGTCCTTGACCAATGGTAGAGCATCTCCCATCTAACACAGCTTCTATCTTCGCCGTGTTGCAGACGTTGCTTCATCTCGACAGCGGTAGAATATCGATATCGGAATACGTTTTAAACGACAAAAACTATCTGTCTGATATGTGGCACGATTGTCGACTGGTCCATGCTTGAGGACATGGGTAACCCCCAGAATCTCGGTAGCGATGGAAGATCCTTCGGACAGTTATTTTGGGAATGTTAACCCCGTTGGACATATGCTTGACATCTTCCATCTTCCAATAATGCTATGCCGACATTCCACCACTCAAACGAATTTGAAACAAAAATGGTTAAACTTGAAAAAATCAAACCATTGAACGTTAACATGAAGTAATTATTCATTTTGTGTAAGGTCTTCGTTGAAATGAAAAAAACTAGTGTCGCGATTGGGATTCGAACCCACGGCCTTCTTCTCAATACGCCGCACAAAGTCACGATAATTCAATTCGTTAGAACTGCGGTGTTTAGTAGCCGAAGGTCGTGGGTTCGAATCCCGCTGTGACACTAACTTTTTTAACTCAACCGAGACCTTACATAAAAAGAATAATTAATTGAAATCATAAATTATGTTTATACACCATTGTGGATGTATTTGTGATCTTTCGCACGGAAAGTAAAGCAGAATCATCTGCAAAAATAAAATTCATGAGACATCAAATGATTGATCATTCGATACGCGAACTACGCAACTGTGGTTTTTTCAAACGGAAAGTTCAGGGCGTGTTATATGCGACATGGTTTTGATTTGTTCTAAACAATGGAGACATTTCTTAATTGTGCTTTTGTGATTGTATGTTATTAGGTGATTGTTATGATGCAAGTAGGCTTCGAGTAGTTGTGGCTGATAGATATAGATACAAATATCGCTGTTTTCTGATAAAAGACAATTTATACTTTTGACGAAGGACAAGTAGGTATAAAGCACAGTTCAGAGTGTGTGTTGCCATGTTTTTGATTTACTATTGACCTGGAACTATGTCAACATTACCCGAAAGTTGAGACAAAAAGTGAGCTTTGAGTGTTTTATATAGCGGTTATGAAGTTTGGATTTTCTCCTTCCAGGAAACGCGCTTGATTGCGGGTTCGCGGTTTATTGTGAAACCGGCGAATCCGCCGAGATGTAAAAATGTTTTAAGGCGTTTGCGCAACGGCTGTTCATAGCGTTTGCCATCCATTCGGCACATCAAGACCGCCTACGGCGATGTTATCACACATGACATAGCGTTTATTCAGCCGATTTAACAACAGGAGGAATGTGGTTTATTGCCCGGTGGGGGATGTGTTCGAACTTTGCGTAAACCCCCGGCTTGTTAACGGGCCCGTGTGAGAATCAGCGGTGCCCGACTCCGATTCACCCGACCGCGCCCCTCAGCAATCCAAAACTGTGAACATAGCCCGTGCTAACAAACGTCGTTATTAGCAGTTTCTCCTTTTTGGACAAAAGGTCGGCGAGGGATAAAATGTTTACCCAATGACATCAACCTTTAAAGGTTGCCGAAAATAGGAATTACCACCGACTTTATCAGATCGAACCGGCAATTAAAGCATGACTTACCCGACAATAAATAATACATTTTATACCTAGTCAATTAATCTAAACGCTATAAAAGATTTACTGCCTTGATCATATAACATAATTGAGATCGCAAAATAGACGATAACATTCGAAACAGGATTTCAAAATGCACTAATTGATACGAGGAAAAAATATTCTGCTGGTCAAACAGAAATGATTAAGCGTCTGACATCACCCTGTGTTAAAAACAGGCGTAAATGAATATTAAACATCTGCTTATTATGTAAAGTTTGACTATCAGGAAAACATGTTGACATATGCTTATAGTTTACACATCCTTAGACTCAAATGCAAAACAGAACAAAAAAATGTACAAGCAATCATGACGGACCCTCTGAAAGCAAAGTAGGACGAATGCAAAAACAAAATCATTTTAGCAAATAATAATATATGAGGTTTACAGACATTTATAATAGAGATGCCTTCAGAAAAAAAAAACACAAAAAAAAAACACATAATGTGGGTTTTCTATGTAAATTTTTTACGATTGATTTAAATAAATTGCTGTTTATGATTCGACGTAACGTTTGATGCTTAGGTCGATTTTTGGATGATCAGTAAATAATTTATCGGTGCCAATCAGTTAAATCATAGCAGGGTTAGTAGACATTTATAGCTAGTGGATTTGAAATTTTGAAAAAAATCCATGTTTACAAAACAAAATAATCATTTATATATGTATATCTGTACATGATTGGTTTCTCGCCATTTTCAATGGTAGGCCCTTAGTACACGGTTGTGGTTGGTATTTTTGGAATTAATAATTTATTTTGTATTGGGTTCAGGCTTTTACGTACTGGCATGTTACAGTAGTTTTTATTTATTTTATTTTATTCTTTTATTATTTTATGTAGTGTTCGTCAATGTTGTTGTTGTCTTCCATGTACTTTCAATAAACTTTTTAATTCAAATCGGCCACAGTATAACAAAAACAGGACGATGAAGGCAGCAAAATGGCAACCAACATGCGTCTAAAAATGAGTCTGGTATATAAATATAAGGTGTCCCAAAATTAACGCAAGATTAAGGTTTTCAGTTGAGATGAAAACAAAGTCAATGGCACGAGGGGGATTCGAACCCACGATCTTTGGCTAGATACGCCGCTGCTCTACAACTTGAGATATCGTGATATCATCTATCCAATCGGACATCATTTCCCATCTCAACCCCACATTTTGAGTTTTCCCTCCTTTTGCCATTTTTCAAATGTCGTGCCATTGACTTTTTTCATCTCAACAATTTTGTTGATGAAAAACCAGGAACTCCAATTCGGTGTCTTGGGCAAGAATTGATAGAACAATTTACTTTGTTGAAATAATGTTCAATAATGAAAACACGTTGTTGTATCGTATAACGCTCCATTTTTACTAACCTTAAACTATCAGCTGTCAAATTGTTCTTTTTTCATGGTTGCCATCTGCAAAAATAGCGACAATTCAAATCTTGTATTAATTTTGGGGCACGGCGGGCATGAGTTCATCGTTCGTTTTCGATCATCCTGGTCTGTCTATTTCGAAAGTTTTGGTTTATCAAATTCGTTTAGGCAGACTATTTTTGTCTAGGAAATAACATATAAAAACGACAAGACAGACTACTCACTGAAGTTGTATAAATTCCGAACGTACTAAACGTAGATTGACAGATCGAAAGCCAGCAAAAAGCAGGCTCATCGCACCAAAAAGCACGAGGAGAAATTTCATCATACGGTTTTTTTAAATCACCGTCAAAAAAAGGAGTCAAACGTATTATGTATGTTGTTGATATTTACGTTGAAAAACACCGTGAAGCAAGTTGGAAACAATAATGTCCAAACATCGCAATGATTATGCAATTGCACATGCCACCTCGACGAAATATGGGGATTATGTAAACATCACTTTGTCTTTTTGAATGCGGTCGTTACATGCCGAAGAAGACAGAGAAGAGGATCGTTAGGTGCACGAGCCGACTCATATCGAGCGTGAAAGCAGTTTTCAGGCTTTAATAAAAGCAAATTGAGGAAGCCTGTTGTTTCTAACGAGCAAGATGACCATAAAAAGCCATGGGAAATTGCGGGATATCTATACCAAAAAGGGGAAAATTAATGCAAATTGATAAACTGTTATGTAAGAGACGTTATAGTACAAGGATCGATAGTACACGGGGAAGGTTTCAGTTGGACGTCATGAATCAATTGTATTTTTTCGTTCAGAAATAACTTTTTCAGGAGCGGTCGTACGGAACATTTTGTGAAGCCCTGTGCGTCTCAATGCAATCGTGATCAAACGATTACCAACAGGAAATGGATTATATTTGTGATTTCGATGCTCGTCAGAACGACGAACCGTTATCATAACCAGTTCGAATTTCGGCAAGTTGTACGCCGGGGAAGCCATCAAGAACGCCTAGCCACAAATAAAGTACTCGGCCCACATTTCAATTCGACTGGCTTTGCACAAAAGCAATTGATATGATTGAGATGCTTCCTTTGTAAAATGTTCCTTAACAATATTTCTGTTTATTAATTTTTTTTCATTACTAATCTTTCTTTCGTCATTGGCAAAGTTCGATATTTATTAAATATTAATCCAATTATGTTGTAGTTATTCTTTCAACTAATCATTCTTTTCGTGTAAGGTTTTATTGAAATGAAACAGTAAGTGTCACGAACGGGATTCGAACCTACGACCTTCGGCTCGATACGCTACTGCTCTACCACCCGAGCTATCGTGACTTCGATCTTCTCGGACTAACTCTCCATCTCATAGTTGACTAAAACCGTTCGAATTTGCCGACTTTTTCCCAATGTCGTTGAGATGAAATGGAGAAGGAAAGTCGGTGTCCGAGTAGATCGAAGTCACGATAGCTCATGTGGTAGAGCACCGGCGTATCTAGCCGAAGGTCGTGAGTTCCAATCTCGTTCGTGAATCTGACATTTTTTATCTCAACCAAGACTTTACATAAAAACAATAATTAATTGAAAGAAGTAACTTAGTTAATTGGCCACAAACATAAATGGACTAATATTTAATAAGTAAAAGAAGAAAAACTTCAATGTGGCCAATTCATAAGTCGCTGAGAATCAAATCCTGCTTGCACGATATTTGAAAATGGTAAAAAGAGTGAAACTTCGAATGGTTGTAGGTTGAGATGGAGAGTTGGTGTCCGAGTGGATCAAAGTCAATATAACCCAAGCGGAGCATCTAGCCGAAGATCGTGGGTTCGAATCCCGCTCGTGACACCTGCTTTTTTATCTCAAACCTTACATAAAAAGAATAATTAATCTTCAGTTGAATGTTATTCGGTATATGGCTACTTTCGCAGCATAAATCATAAGAAAATTCGTACATCTCTGAATTCCCTGTAGTCCGAAGAAAGGGCACTGTCTAATGTGGACGAGAAACTATATTTAGCTACATCTGAACGTTCGACTTTCGAATTCTGAAACCATAAGTTTTAATAACCTTAATCCACCCTTTCGCATACTTCATGTCATACAGTCACAATTTCTGACTATGTCGCAATACACTTGTGATATCATAGACACAGTTCTATGGGACTGGATATTGTTTGGCCGTTGTTCCGCCGTACCATTCACAGATGACAATTAGAAGCCATTTAATGGCCGATTGTCCGGGGCTTTTGTTGAGATCAGTCGTCCCTCCGGAGATAAAATCAGGGGCGATTCGGGAACAGTGAGATTGTGAAATGTCACGGCTCTCGCGTGTTAAAAAACCAGGTCCACCAAGGTTTTAATGCCAGGGTCGCGTTTCCTGTTGAATCGCTCGGACCGTCAAACTTATTACTTATGTAAACGAGTCTCTGTTTTTTTAACACTCCGAACAGGCCATATTTTAACCACCTTTCTAAATAATTGCTCTTGGCAAGTCTAATTCTTGACACTCGCAGATCGCTCAACAACACCCCGAAATTTCAATAATTTTTGTTTAAACGTTTTTAATTGGAATTGCTCTAACCACTTGAGCTATCGTGACTTCGCCAATCAGTCAAGAAACGATACATTTTTTAAATACTGCTTCCTGAATTAGTTTTACAAATATGCCGTCTCACGTTTATTTCAATTTTAGGCGTGTCCTCTTGAAAAGTTCGGCACATTTGGACATTCTATGGTAGAATTCTAATTTTGGTCAGTACGTTAGTTAATAGTTACCATTATTCACAGGAGCAAATATCATTATTATTTAAATTATATTTTTTATTTTAGGTCTTGGGTGAGAAAAAAAAAAACTTCTGTTTCGAGCGAAATTGGAACCCATGCCCTTCGGCTCATACTTGAGCTATCGTGACCTTGGATCCATTCGGGAACCATCTCATCTAAACCTACAACCTTCTGAATTTTCCCACATTTTGCCAAATTTCGAAATATCGTGTAATCACGATTCGATTCTCGGCGACTGAAGTGATTAGCGAAGTAAGTATTTCTGAAAATACTGAATTAATCCATATACGTTTTTAGTTTTAATAATTTATGGGATTAACCGTTTAAATTAATTATATAGCTAATCTCAGGTCTTGGTTGACATGAAAAGCCAGTGTCACTTACTGGATTCGAACCCACGACCTTCTGCTCAATATGCCACTTTTTCGTCCCAACCGAGACCTTAGATAAATAAATGTCAATTATGACTACTAAAAAGACATAAAAATTATAATAATAGTTATTATTATTATTATTATTCATAATGATATTGTTTTGTTGCTAGGTGTCAGGTTTGAAATTTTATAAATTGTTTTGAGTCATTGTAAATTTGACTAAGAAATTAATATGTTCGATATTTAACTTTTCTTCTTTTGTATGTGTTGGGTGTATTTTTTAAAGTTAACATTACTTCACCAGAAAACATATCAACTATTATCTGGTTCCCCAAGTGCCTTGTTACTTGTTCAAAATCAAGTACGGTTGTGATTATTTTTAATTAAAAATATATAGGTATTGTGAGTTGTAATTGTATTTAAATGTTTGATCGAAAAATGACTGCCAATTGGTTATATATAAATGATTTTGGCTAAATCTTCATCAATCAAATGTTGACAGCGAAAGTCAGGTAATTATGGTTTATGTGATGATCATTGCTTGTTAACAACATTAATTTATTATATTGTTAATCTCAGATGGGTTGAGATGAAACATTACCGTAACGAGCGGGATTCGAACCCAAGACCATTCAGGTTCAATATGCCGTTGCTGTCACCACTTGAGCTACGCTCAACGGTTCGAATTTTCCTTCTTCTTGCCATCTTTTGTTATTAATGTTTTATATTCCGTACAAATTGAAAGAATTGATTTCTTTAAATACATATTACCGTCTTTTCTGACCTGCTTAAATCATTGTTTTTGGTGGGCCATAAATAACGAAATATTTTCATAAAAATAATATGGGATTGTTTGGGAAAATGTCGGTTGTTTGAACATCAGATTGTTTTGTAGATTCCGACTGTCCCAATCGCAATTTCTTTAACAAATATGATTCTGTCGTAAACCGGAAGTCAACGTTAGAATAATTGCCGAAAGCAGTCAACAATATTCATCGGCAGACGGCCAAAACTCCGTCTCCTAAGCAATTGTCTCTCCATAAAATTCAGACTTTCAAACAGGCTCTAGTATATAATGCGTGCTCTAGTGTACATAATTCAGGGTGGCAACCTCGTTGATCAAGCTCCATGGAATCCTATACGACATTGATCACGTCGTCTTGAAAATAATCGGGCCAATATCAAAACCAGGCCGCCCGTTTATGGGCTCATCGATAAAAGTTACAAGTCAGAGGCTTTGTCACCGATCCCATTGTCTCGCCGACGACACAATTCCTGACCCGTTTCCGCCGGCGCTAATCCGTCATTTTTAGGTTTCGGGGACGAAACGAGCCCGAAACGGAAGTGCCAAGGTAGACTCGGGACTGTAATAACATCCTTATTTTCATTATTGGCTCAATCGGGATGGCCGGGGAAAAACGACAAAATCAACATTGAGGACGATGTTGTAAGAAGGGCGTGGAATGCCGACCGCAGCCGAGTTTGGTAATCGGATTACGCAATGCGTTTACCGGTCGGGTTCAGTGGTAATGGTTACCATTTGCGTCCTTTGCCCCGGCTAATTGTCACATCAAAGCTTCGTCAAAAATTAGATAAAATGTCAGAGCCATACCTGGCATGAAACGTGATCACTTCTCCAAAAATATGTCTTTCAAGAGATTACCAAGTTGTAATCAACTAACTGGCTTAGATTGGCTCAATCGTGTGCCATCATGCCGACACTACACAATTTTTGACAACCATAAATCAGCCCTTAGTTTACGATATCATCGAAAATGCTGACTGAAATTAGCGCTGATGATACAAGGTAAATTCATTTATTGTGATTTCTATTTGAAGTTCGCGGGGTGATGACATACCATTTAGGTCAGGTTTGTGCTGTCCGTCTGTCCGTCTGTCAGATGTGATTAGACATTTACCGTAATCAAGAGATGGAGACCATATGAGAAACGTGTTGGCATTACGAACATATAGATAAATCCATTTGTATCCACTGTCTAGTGGTTTCTCCAACAAAACGACTACTGCGGTTATGCTAAAACATCTTGGCAAAGCCAACTAGAATTAGCAGATTTCGTTGTCGTTTTGTTGCCAGATAGATATGGTTAAGATGGTTGTTTGATGGTATGATTTAGAGAATTTATAGCTTGGACAATATTGACATATAGACGCAAATTGTGAACCACTGACAAACGTGAAATACCGAAACGAAACTTAGATCGAGTTTCAGCAGACTCAGACCAAACTATGCATCAATAAATAAAAATTTCCACCTCGATAATTTATGATATTTATCAAATTTGAAAAAGCGATTTCAAATACTTATACTTTTTACCTAAAGTCTCGGTTGAAATGAAAAAGTTGGAGTCATGAGCGGGAATCGAACCCATGACCTTCCGCTAAATACGCTGATGCACTTGACCTATAGTGACTTCGATCCACATGGAAACCAATTCCATCCCAATCTACAACCTTTCGAAGTTTCCCTTTTTTGCCATGTTTTTGATTGACTTTTGCATCGTGAAATCAAGATTCGATTCTCGACGACGAGAAATGGCATCAGAGCACTGTTAGTTAAATATGTACTTCTGTAATTATTATAATAATACATACATGCATTTCTTACCTTTTACTTGACCCTATTAATTGTGTTAAATTACTTATTAAATTATTTAAATAATATATTTTATCTAAAATCTTGGTTGAGATGGAAAAATCCACGACATGAAAGTTCATGTGGCTAAAGCAGCGTATTTAGCCGAAGGTCGTGAGTTCGAATCTCGCTCACGATGAAGTGACATATAATTAATTTAACTAATAAATTAATGCGGTGAATTATGACAACTAAATACATACATGAATTAATTTACCAATTGAACTGGCTGCTCATTACTATTGTTAATAAATTACAATTAATCAAGGTTTTTAGTTGAGATAAAAAAGTCAATGGCACGAGCGGGATTCGAACCCACGATCTTCGGCTAGATACGCCGCTGCTCTACCACTTGAGCTATCGTGACTTCGATCTCATCGGACATCAACTTCCCATCTCAACCCCTCCTTTTTGCCATTTTTCACCTGAACTAAAAAACTTAATTAATTGTGTATTAATTGGTCAAGCGGACTACGAAATTAGAGAACTGTTAATAAAGCATATTCGTGAGACTTTAAAAATCGAACTTAACGCCCACTATAACGCATTGTTGTTAATAAAACAAAGTTCGTGCAAAAAGAAATCTTCAGAAAGAGCCTTGTAATGGTCAAACAAACGTGGTTCCGTCGGAAATGAAAGAAATGGGAAGAAAACAAACATTTGCATAGACTTTCATTTCCCTTGTAATATGAATAATAAAATGGAAAAAACCCTTTCTCCGTTTAAGCCGGCTTAAGCAGCCGACGTTGCCCCAGAAATCTAGTTTAAATTAGTTAACAGAGTGCTAGGTAGCAGAATAAAATTAGATCTGGGACGAAAATTGAAAAGTAAGTTTTAAATTCGGAAGGGCTTGGTTTACTCGGGTTGTAATTATAACTCAAGACGTGATTTCTGCCACGGTATTTTATCGAGTCATTCAACAATTACAACCATTCTATCCTACCTACTCGTAATTTGAAATACGTGATTTCACTTATTCAAATAAACAAAACACCTTATTGTTTTCTTTAATAGACTTTTTTTTTAATTGTGTTTGTATTCAAATCTGTCCAGTACACCTTTGTTAATGTCTTAATGAATACAAAGTGAAATAATAAACTCATATGCTTTTAAACTGTCACACCTCCTCAAAAAATACAAAAGAAAGTACAGTTGAAAGAATTTAATTCGAGGAATAAATATTATTTAGTAATGAAATGATTACATTTAAAAAAAGTAGTAACAACAGCAACCTCAACCTATAAAGTCAGTACTGACCATCAAACTGTGCAGAGCCTATTTTTTAATTTTTGAGTTTTGAGGATCGTCAACTGTAATCAAGAGATCCAACAAATAATGTACGTAGGGGCAAAAATATTTTCGTACTGCAAAGCTCTATTTAAATTCATTTAAAAAAAATAATCTCATAGGTTTTGAAGTTTGAAGTTCTATTACCTTAAATATAGTATACAACTGAATTACAAGTGTATATGCACAGGGAAATTGGCTGGACTGTTCAATCTAGTGCCAGAATTTGTGCACAATCTACGAATTTATTTCTCGAGTAAAGCAGTGGGAAAAAATAGTTAAAACCACATGTAAAGCATTCATATGTATATACGCAAAACTATAAAAATGATGATATGCTATTTCTGTTATTTTATTTTTTGGTGTATGCAGTTTTATAGGCCCATAAGTTGAAGGTGAATTGATCATACGGAATAGTTCATGTTTTTCCATTTTACATTTTTTCATCCACTATTTCATATTGGTATTCTCCTAGTATTTGCATTTGTATCATTTTTCTTTTGGCACAGAGCCCGCGTATTTATCCAGCATGAAGAGAAACGTGGCTGGATGAATCTTTCTTAATTGGAGAGTAAACTTTGGCTCTTTATAGAGAGCGAGTAGGAAAACAGTACAATATGAGAACTGTCGTTTAACGAGGCAGCGAGTCTTTGGGGCCTCTGTTTCAATTTTTATAGGAAAATGGCAGTCTTATTTTATACAATTTTTACTAGTTATCTGATATTATGATTCTTTGTGTATATGGAGAGTGAATTTAGTGTGAGAAGGCTGCTGGCGGAATATAGAGTGCCCCATCTACCCTGCGATCAGTTATATGGTATATTAAAAAAAGCGGTTGAGAAATAACCAATATTGAACAACAACCAAATTGAAGTAAATGGTATATAAAGTGAGAGTGTGTTTTAGAGTCGGTGAGAGTGTGAGTGCGCCTTACTTTTAAAAACTACATGGGTTTGATGGTGAAATGTCTTAGCCGCTCTCAGCTGCTGGAGCTTATGATCGGCGGTTGGACGTAAAAACCGAGGTCCAACTTCGTACCGCCAAAACAGTGAAGTTGTTATTAGTTATATTCTTTGTATGTGTGCGTATATATGTTTGTTTGTGTAGAATTGAGCTAGTATAAATCAATCAAGAGTTTTTAGAAAATTGATTTAATTAGTGAGGTCTGATCAGGTTCGATGTAATTCAGAATATTTTTCATTTATTTCAGAGTTCACAAAACTTCACTACGTATTCACGTAACAAACGTGACACTACATTAATAAGACTATATTTTGTGAAGTTGAAGAAGACCCGAATAAAGGACGAAATATCGGCAATTAAATTTAAAAGGTGTTTTTCTAACCTGACCGCTCCTCATTAATTCAGTCACATACTGAACCATCGCTCGTTAAACGTCTCACATTTAATTTTCCCATTTTTAAATTTACTGTTTATTGTTTTGTTTTTTGTGGGCAACTTAGAAAATTATGGGACTTTATGTTGTGAAATTGAGTGTGAGAACAAATTCGAAAGTAAAATTGGCTTTTTAACTGTTTTACTTATGGTTTATATTAGAAAGTCAATATTTGTTGATTACGATAGCTAAAACCTTACCTGTTTAGCCCTGGCGCGCGCTGCTTGCAGCTCTTCATGATCACGGATCTGGTCGCCGTGCACATCCGAGAGGAGGTTCTCGAAGTATTCCTCATACTGGGCCAATCTGTGGACCTGTAAAAATAAAATAACAATGAGTGTCACAAGTCGTCGACGCCAATTTAATAAAAGCCGATGTTGATAAGGCTAAACGGGCGTAGGCCCGCCTCTCAGCTCTAGCGGTCCGGCGCATTCCATCGGGCCTAATTTGCATGGTGTGGAAGAAGGTCCTTGTTACGCATCAGGCGATCCAGAACAAATAAACAAAAACGGATTCCGCACCAGTCAATAACCAGACCAGGCCACAATGGAAGCAATATCGTAAATCAAATTCCAATCGTGAATCGTTACCATTTTAGGAATTCCACTATCGGCCTACTCGCGCCCCTGTTTTAAATCAGTGTTCAGAGATTCCTGCCTATTTTATTTATTTTAATTACATCTATGTTTGGTAGTCGAAAAAGTACATTATAGATCTTACACGTGCGAAATATTTTGGCCAAATTTCACCCTTCTTCCATAATTAATACAGCTACAATACATACACAACCAACCAAATTTATAAAATCTCACTTTTGATCTGTGACATATAATAGTGGTATTCTGAGAATAAAAGCAAATGTTACTCTAAATAATTATTGTTCGAACAAACGTTTCATTGTTGTCATTTTCAGCTATAAATAGGAACTAGATGGATGTGATTCATGACCCAGTTACCTTGTTTATTTGATTATCGAACCTCCTGGCTACGAATTATAAAAGTCATGTGGGGTATTCATGGGAGATTTTTATTGTGTTAAACGTATATTAATATTAATATATTCAGATTCTATTTGACACCACCATGACGACCAAGGAGATGACCATTAATTAATTGGTTTTATGCTAAAGATTATCATTATGGGTCGTTCTATAAATTTGAATTTTATACACGTTACGGAAATTAACTTCCGTTCCCACTTTTCTTTTTTCTTTTGTTCTTTTTGTTTCTGATATCTTTCATCAGAACTAACTCAAGCCCGTTTTTAAAAGATTTTATAAAATAACATTGGTACAACAGTGGGCAGATGGCAGAACGTGCTAATGAGTATGATATCAGTTCCGAAATAGTGCGATTGCGTCAAACACACATATAAGTCCTCGACATCAGCACAATTCCTGTAAAGGCTTCTTGATACAGTCAGAACCCACTAGAAACACTTTCAGCATGAAAATGAGTTTTGTCCTTTACAACATAAAACACTTTTCATGAATTTATTAAATTTCGTTATATGCAGATTTAGACGATGTCACATGTGTTGTACGAATATCAATGAGGAAGCCAAAAAATAACTCACATTAAATCATTTTTTTAAACTTATCATCTATGTAGACCTTGGAGATGGAATAGCTCATAAGGCTAGGACAACAACAGCTCAGGCTAGTTGTCTCATCTCAGAGGTCCACATGGACGCATAAATTACTTTTCTTTTTATATTATTTGTTTAGGCTTTCGACAGGCTCTGGCATCTAGGCACATACCGGCCGGTGTACCGCAAGGTAGTATCCTTAGTCCTATCTTATATGTCCTTTATACTGCTAACCTACCAATACATCCTGACACTATTATCATCACCTACGGGCCGACACCGCAATCCTATCCTCTAAATCCAATCCTATCCGAGCTACTTCCAACATCCAGAAACACCTTGAGCTTATCGAAGACTGGTGTAATGGATAGCAAGACTGAACGAAGAAAAATGTGCCTAGCGTACTTTTACGCTAAAAAAAGCAGTCTTTTCCTCCATTGAACATCAACAACAAAGAAATACCAGTTTCCTCTCAAGTCAAATACTTGGGACCACAACTCGACAGCAGACTGACGAGGTATCCCCACAGAAGACTTAAAAAAATAACTTAATACAAGATTTGGACTACTACGAAGACTTCTAAGACAGAAATCGATTTTGACAATTAAGACATAGCTAACACTGTACAAGACATTACTAAGACCAATATGGACATACGGAGTGGAACTGTGGGGTACTGCCAAGCCTTCCAATATCCAGGGCATCCAGACTTCTCTATCGAAAGTCCTTAGACAAATTGTCAATTGCCAAAGCACCTTATTATGTCACTAACCTCACTATTCACAAAGACATCAGCATTACTTTGTCAACGAACTAACCCGGCCCAGATTCCAAACTTTCCACACCACCTTTCGAACCATCCTAACCATACTGCTCGAGCTCTCTCCACTTCCCATCCTGCCAATCCACCACGTCGCCTAAATCAACGAGACCTCTTTGACCCCGAATCTTACACACTGATTGCCGGCTGGTTCCTTAAAGCATGATGTTCGGCTGGTGCAGTGCTGGCATTAATGCTGGTGTTGTGCTGTGCGGTATATTAATCATGTGTACATATTTGTATCGTATACGATCGTGTATAGCTAACTGATAAATTAAAAAAAATATTTGTGTCCTGATCCTTATTAATGATACTCATTGAACATGCCTGAAGATTTTAAAATAAATGGCCAAATTCTAGATTATGAAGATAAAATATTCTCTAGTGTGTCGATGGGTTGACAGAATTTAGTATGTCAACTACCTTTTCTGAGTTGTAGGTGTATTTATGCAAATGGAAACAGGCAGAATAGATCATCTTTCTATTTGAACGATTCCAAATATGTTTTTTGCAGGTCATGGCAACGTTTTTCTTTTATGGAAGCGTATCGAAGGCACATTGACATGAGTTAAGCGCAATTTTCTCTTAATTGAAGATTATCGTTAGTCTGATTTTCTTATACGGACCGCGAGGTGCATCACGAACGAACGTTTACCCGTAAAATTGCAACGCCGAGTAATGCTTCGCACCGGGTATTTTCGACTGACCTATATACCTTGGACGGTCGAGGGGCGTTCCCGCCGAGGAAGTGCCGTAGGGGGAGCGGTCTGGATAATCCTGGCCATTAGACCGGCCCTCATTAATAAACAGTTACTGAGACTGCGAAAGGGTTAAAAACACAAACTCGCACATGTCGGCCGGGCGTTGAGCAGAAAGGGCGTCAGGCATGCAATAAACAGTGACATTTACGATGTGCTAAATCTCGAAGATTTCACAACGCTCAGATCACTTAACAGCCACTTAACCGCCACTATTTTAGGCTTATTAAGAATGTTTATTAGTTAATAAAATCACTTAACCCATAAAATTAAAACTCCTTGGTAGTATTTATGGACATGTTCGTCATGTTTAAAAATTGTTAAAAATAATCTCTCGATGAGCATTGAAACCCTTTGTATTTTCACAAAAATATCGATGATTGGTTTATTTATAGTTTTAAATACAGATTTGTAGGTTTTTCATTAAATGTATGTAGTGCGAAAACACAACATATACATGGAGTTGGGGTTAAATTTGTCAGCAGATTCTACAATCAAAATGGAACAATAAAATCCTAATTAACTATGGTCCGAATCCTAACAGTTTTGGAGTTATTCCACATTTTCTGATTTTTTTAAGATAAGTTCAAAAGTGAACTGTTTTGGACAAATCCGTTAATTCTATTGAAAACTACGTTAAATTTCCAATGAGATCCGATCAGTACTAAACTTGTAAAAGTCGTGAAATAACCGTTTTAGTTGCCAGAAGTTTGAAGAAAAAATTTTTGCGCTGAACGTTGAAAAATTTACTATGGTGATTCTAAACGACTATTTCCAAACCTAGAGACCAGCAAATTTCAGAACAGAAGACGTACTCAATTTAAAACCCTTTTTAATCTATTTGTTGCGTAATAGTTTTTCATTTACTTTTATCAAATATGAAGAAAATGATGAAGGAATAGTAATAACCGTGGTTGACGAATTGGTAAGCTGGAAAGTTATAAAAGAAATGTTTAGAAGGAAATTTTGAATAAATTGATTGAACGTTGTTAATTTGGTTTCGAAACCGAAATAGTGCAATTGTTTACTTATTTACCAACACGACTGTAATTTTGATTACACGATTGTTTTATTATTTATTTTCCGGAATAAAAGAGTTTTAAGAATTAAATTTTTATAGCTTATTCATTCAAAATTTCCGTGTTTATGTTGATTTTTTTATTATTATTAATCTTTCCACCTTGTCTTCAACCACGCTTTTATCCTTTCCTTCATCAATTTGTTCATCTTTGAAAAATTTAACTCAAACACGAAATCAACAAAAAAGGATATTAAATGAAGTACGTTTTCTTAAATTTGCAGGTCTCTAGGTTTGAAAATAGTAGGTTAAACTTACTATAAGAAGTTTTTCAACGTTCAAAAAAAAAATCGCTAGTTTCATGGTCCGCTTGACCAATTAATAAGAGTTTTTAGTTGAGATAAAAAGTTAGTACCGTGACGGGATTCGAACCCACCACCTTCGGCTAGATACGACCCTGCTCTAACCACTTGGGCTATCGTGCCTTCGATCCATTAGGACTCAAATAACTGAACTAAAAACCATAATTAATTGAAAGATATTAATAGGTCAAGCGGACCACGAAAACTTGTGAATTTAATGAGTTGAAAGAAGTACTCTTCACTAAAAGCTCTCGTGGCCGAGAATCGAGTAGATTACACTACATTTGAAATATGGTAAAAAGGAGGGGAAAATTACAAAAACGTGGGGTTGAGATGGGAAATTAGTGAACGAGTGGATCGAAGTCACGATACCTCAAGTGGTAGCCAAGCGCCGGATGAAGACGAAGGTCGTGGGTTCGACTCCTTCTGGTGACATTGAGTTTTTATCTCAACTAAAAACCTTAATTAATTGAAAGTTGGAAAAAAAATTGAAAAAAGTTCTGGCTACTAAAACGCTTAATTGACCAACATATATAAGTTTAGTATTGATCGAATCTTATTGGAATTTAGACGTATTTTTCAATGGTATTAACGGATTTGCGCAAAACCTTTCAGTTTTGGAGTTCACATTGTTGTTTTTTTTGTTTTGTTTTTAAGTAAAGTCGTAAAATTTAAAACAATCAGAAAAACGGTAATCCCTCCGAAACTGTTAAGATTCGGACCATACTTAACGAGGACTTTTCCGTTCTATTTTGAATGTAAAATCTATTGGCAAATTTTCAGACAAGAGTGCCGAACACCCTGTAAAACGATAACGATTGGACAAAATAAATGACTTATGCAGCAATTTTTTCTTGCAAAGCCGATTTTGTAATTTTCTTCGTATGTTATCCAACAAACAATTTTTAATCTGTTAAACTCGTTGAGCAAGGATTAAAGTATAAGCCCGCAGGCGATATATTGCCATGTGTTACAAAAGGCCGGATGTAGTCCAGAATGTAGTGCAATGCCAAAAGCCAAAACTAATTCGAGACTCGTACACAGATTTGAATCTATAATAAGAGCGTATATTAATTAATTAATTATCGTAATGTAACACTATGAGAAAATATTGACTGCTAAGTAGTTGGATTAAAGCTCTGCGTCCGCCTATTATCACTGTTTGTCCTTGATCAAAACGCGTTTTGGCTTTAATCGAGGGAAGTTAATTTTTTCAAATCATAAACCATTTCCTCAGCAAATTTCCAATCTTTGTGAAGGTCTTTTTAAAGGTGATATTACAAACCGAAATGGCTCATATTGCATTCATCCTTTCTTAAAATGCCAGAAGAGGTGTTCCATTTTTGCCTTCGCTCAGCTGCTTCGCTAATGATATTAGTAATCATTTACAATGGTTTATACAAGTTTTAAAAGTGAGGCTAGTTAAAAATTTTCTGCTAGTCTATTTTTGGTGTCCTTTATTTCGCCCTTGTTTGGACAAGAATTTTACTCCTTTTACTTGCCCTGGTATTTAAGTGATAATAATTTCACTACTTCATCATTGTCAGAGATAGTTGAGCGAGTTGTGAGTAATTGAAGGCAAAAGGTTATTAGGAGGATTAGTGGCTAAGGGTGCTAAACGGGGAAGAATTTGAAAAACGTCTCGTACATTTGCTAATCGCTAATGCTGACAGTTTCCAATAACGGTGCTAGGCGGGATTTTCGCGTTTTCGCAGGAGGAAGTCCGCCCGAAATGCGCTTCGGGGCTTTTGGAAGTACGACGAAAAAAGAAGGCTCTACCGGCCGGGCGTCCTTCTCCAGATTTGGCGAGGACCTCGGCTATTCAGGTCGCTGGATGTTTCTCTGGAACGGTACACAAGGACGTAACACGTGAAAGGACGGCCTGCCTAACCCGTTCCCGGCGTTACTCTTGTACAACAAATTCCGAATCTCCTGAAAATTCTCGGCAACCACTTCGCCTGGGCTTTACTAATCCACAACTACTACAACATACACACAAAATCTCTAAAAATATATAACAGACACAGTTCTCCGTCACTTAGTTTATTTCGTTTGATTTAAAACAAAAAATTTACTTTCAATGCTGAATTAACGGTTTTCTCATGGCTGGAAACCCAACTTAACTAATATAATTTTGTATTTTGTGTATGTAAAAAGTTTTTTCGCTGAAATAAAAGGAGGGAAATTGGTCATTGATAATCTGCGACTAATATTTTTTTACATCAATACATAAATTTGCATTAAGCGATATCGTCAAGTAAAATTGTATAATAAATAGATTCATCGCTTTTTCAACAAAGTTCAATAGGTTCAAATCAGATTTTGAACGACATAGGTTATTTTTCATTCAGACAGAATTTCAGTCATGAACATGACAAATCAGGGCAATGACACATGGAAGCAAAGACCCCTTGAGTTATTAGATTTTGGGATTTTGACTCAGCAAACAAAAAACTCTGCGCTGGGATAATCAACTGATAATTTGCACATGCAGGATTTATTAATGACAAGATTGCCACCTTAAATGGAAAAGACTCACATCTGTCTAGCCCATCTTATCTTCTTTGCATGTATATCGTTATTTTATGTATTAAAATGTATTAGTTGTTCAATGCTATTTAAATTTTCATGTAATCTGTTTTTCTTTTCTTTTTTTTTTACATCGTTAATTGTTATAAATATCGGCAGGAGAAAAGAAACATCTTATGAGGAACGCCGCTGTTTTTTTTTCTCTTCACTCTATTTCTTACAAGTTCCCATAATAAAAGAAACAACTTCTTGAATGTCTCGACCATCTGGTAAGGAACCCTCGAAGAACTTGTGCGACTTTCCATACAAATGCCTGTCCATACAGTAACAACAACACCTCGAGAGCTTCTCCGGAATGAAAATGAAATCCATGCTATCTTGAGTAGCTTGCAGTATCTTGGTAGCGATGGAAGACTGTCGTCATGACCTTGGTCACACACGCTTGACTTTTCCAACAATGTTGTTATTCTACAGGAATCAGTTACATTTAAAAACTATTTGAAACAACAAATCTGAAACTTAAAAATGGTGCAACATAAAAAACTCAATCCACGTAAACATTAGAAAGAAGCCGAAAAGAACAGAAAAGCCAACGAAGAAGAAATTGACAATTCGAAGATTTATTTACAACATCTAATTAGAAATTAATTGGAAAACAATCGGGAAAATTTATTTGTTTCATTTTAATGGACAAAATACTGTTGTACTATAAATAATGGGGGTGGTCTAAGAGATAATAAAGTTTTTCATATTAATAGACCGCCTAAATAGCAGTGATATAAGATTTTATAACAAAAATTGAATGGAATTTTTTCATTTTAATATGTTTTAGTAACAGATAAGTGGCATTTTCTGTATTTAAGATAAACAGTTTGAAGATGTATTGTTCGAAAAAATAGAAAGGAGAAACTGACTTTCCGTGTGGGAAATAGTTTTACAAAACGTATTGGGTATTGTAACGTAATACGAACACGAATGCACTTCTTTGTTTTCAATGTGCAGCACGTTTCAGGAAGATTTAGCTCGAATGAACAAGCGTTTTTCAGACGTAGGTTGCAGTTTGCGATGATCTTGATCTAAGGTATATTGGACTGTCAAGCCAAAATGGGACTGAAGTAAAGGACCCTTAGTCAACGTCAAGAAGAAATCTCGTTTTCGTTATTTTTAGGTCTTAAACCTAATCGAATGTTTAAATGTTAACCTCTATGGCCGATTGGAAAATGTTAAAACTATCAAAACGGCATCCCTTCGAAGGCCGAAGGATAAATCAAAAGGATCTTACCTCAGAATCCGGCGATCGTTGGAGCCGTTTCGAACAATCGCGTGCGGGATGCCCGGGCACTTGGTTTTCTCAATCGCGCTCCTACGGGAGGCTATTAAAAGAATGGCAGGAGTTAATTCGAGGTGGACGTCCGTGGGAACGGCTCTCGCTGGGAAAACGGAAGTCCGAGTCCCGCGGGAGGGAGCGGAGGAAGAACAATGCCCGCAGAAAGGGACGAGCACACACGACGATCCGACTCTAGAAAATAACTCAATCGGGAAGAAAAAAATCGAAGCCCTTCGACCTCGCCTAGCAGAACAAAATGATCCGGGCCCGGAACGGCTGGAACCCTTTGTTAACCACCAACCCTCCGGACAAAGGTATAAGAAGAGAAAAAATGGTTTTTAGAGGAATATTTCTTTTTTTATAAACACCGTGTTGAATTTTCCACTATCTATTGTGAGGATTTACTTATATATAAAAATCTTCGATACTTATGTATACACCATACTTTTAGTATGTACTGGATCATAATATAGAAATTTGTATGTTTAATTGTGAGATTTTCTCTGTTCTGAGGGTTTTCAATTTTTTTTTGCAATCATGCAGAATTATGTGGCTATAAGTTACCGTTAGTCAATAATTATTCGGAAATCGTGAGATTGAGAGAGAGAGAAGTTTTCATCTTCAGGGGTCAAAGTGTTTGTTCCTGTGTAACAGTGCCAATCTTGCTTGTCGTGTTGAGAGCGCCTGAAGATGATCTCAATAAAGATCGAAACGTTGGCACGATAAAGAAAATGTTTTTCTGAAACCTACATCACACCAGACCGCATCTCAAGATTTCCGAATAACTTTACAATCAAATCTTCATTCCAACCAGTCTTCTATAAATAAGTCGAAGCTTAATGAAAAAAAAGAACAATACACGCATTATATACACCGGCACCCCCGAATGTCTAGTCCCACACATGTTTTCAGATCAATTCTGATTTTATCCCTCCATCCGTAGAAAGTATTTTCTATGTTTCTTCCGTGTATTTCCTTACCAATTCATAAACTCTCGTCGACCTCACTGTAATTTCCACCGAGTTCAGTACAAATCTTCTATCAACTCTCTTAACACCCCCTCATCACCAAATGGCCTATACCTTCCTTGTCCTAAAACCTCCACATTTCACCAATTCTTCCTAGCGCGAATCACAAATATCTGGAATTATCTTGCTGCCTCACTTACCTCTTTTAAATCCCTCCTGTACCAACATATCATCCCCCGCCAGAGTCAACGTAGTTCACAATATTAGGGGTATTCACGATATTTGGAACATGTTAACTTGTCTTAACTCGAATAGAGGAATGCCCAGTAAAATCGTGAATGCTCCTTTCATTTGTTGGCATGTTAAACGTTAATTTTTCTGCAATGCTGCGCGTGGCGACGGGTACAACCAAAAATAATGTTAGAACAGTCCTTGAGGGCTTGTTGTTGTTTGTTTTGGTTTTCTTTCGTGTTAAATTGTAAGATGGCAGAAGTTAATAAAAAAGAAAATTAATTCTTTCATTCAAAATGCTATCTATGCATGCAAATAACACGCTTCAATTCATGCCGGTATGCCTAACTTTTATCCTAACCTATAACATCTTACTACTTTATAGAATAGGGGATGCATTTATTATGAATGATGGTATAAGGACAGGTCAGAAACTAACAAAAGAAATATTTTAATTGATTTAAATAATTAATTTAAGTATAAAAATATGTGTAAACAAAAAAACAGCTGTTAAATTCATGGGTGCCATTTTGGTTACCTACGCCCTAACGGACAGTAAAGTGACTACATTTTCGTCCTTACATGTAACATCGGCCCTGGCCTGTTAGATCGAGCAATGTTAACTAGCCGATTCTTACAAGTCTACGTCATCATATTTCTCGATCTAACAGGACTTAACAAAGTTAACACGGTTAACACAAAGATAGTGAATACCCCTAATATTTATTTTTTTAATGAAGAGAGAAGTTAAAAGTAGATAAGTCTAAAATGATGTTTAGTTGGAATACCTTTTCGACATTCGTTTTAATTACGAAAACTCTAGATCATGGTATGGTCTAGGAACAAAAGCAAATCCAAATGTTACTGTCAAGCTTTCGACTAATTTTAAAATCATCATCAGGGCTAACAATCTTAGTATGTCTACAGATTGGCATATTTAGGTTTTCTATAGTATACCTCTATTTCTTGGTGTTTGTGCTACATTCGAAAGCTTGTTACTTCCTTTTCTCAACTTTTAAGCTTACAGTTTGTGATTTTGTTCGTACTAGACAGAGAATTCTCAATTAATATTACTTTTCCATGAATCCGTATTATTGCTACTATTATTTATTCTTTTTTTAAATTTTCTATTATGTGATTTAGTTCAACTTATTTCACTTTATCTTAACCTCAAACCTACATTGATTCAAGTACTAGATTTGTAAAATTTTATGTCCTTATTGTTATTTTTATGGAAAGTATTTTCTCTCTTTATTCTGAGAGGCGTGCCGAAACATTTCTTCATCCTTCGTCGGGGGTGGGTTGAAGGAAGAATGTATAGTTTAATTACTACTGGTTACGAATTGTCGACCTCACTTGATAGGTTACTCGATGCTGATCTAACTAACACAATATCATCTAACAATACAATAGCACGAATTCGAATTTGCTGAATTTTTCAATGATTTGATGATGTTGATTCTTTTCTTCATAAATGTTCTGTTTGAATTTATATTATACTCCCTTCGAGAAATCTTTTACAAGAAGTCATGACTACTGGTTTAATGATATTTTTTATGTAAAAAAAAAAAAGATTAAACAAACGGTCTATTAATGATACACTATTGTCAGAAGATCATTTTTTTTCTTCGCCTAATATTCGATTGATAGAATCGATGACAAATGATAGTGCAAACTTGGGGCGTGTCATCCTAACGAGCCATTTGTGTTGGTGTCAATGTCCTCGCGCGCGGATGAAAAACGGGAAACCGCCTTAATTTGCTCGAAATGGAAAAAGCAGCTCCTATTTGCAGTGGGCAAGAGCGGGATCACTTTCCGTTTCTTCCATCCCATTTTTTTCCCCGACTATTTTTTCCGTTTGTCTTCCGTCCTTGGAAAAGCTCTTAAGACGATTGTCGGCCCGGACTCAAGCCGTCCCACCCGTTCTATTACAACGGACGCCGGCTTGAAAATGTCCCGTAGAAACGGAACATCGACGGGGGAAAAACTGCCCTCCTCGACCGTATCCTCTGGCTGGCCCGAACACGCGAAGATGCTCAATGAATAACAAATTGAGTAAGCCACGTCATGACCCGTTATATTCGTAACAGACGCGGATTTATAAAAGATCTCAAAATTTCCATCGGAACAGCCCACCAAGATCAGGGTATTCCCATATCACCGGCATAGTTAAATTAGCCTTTATCGGAATCGCTTTCCTGGGAATGAATTCTCATGAATAATTTAAACAGTGACATAAACATTGATAATTTATACCGTGTTTCTCTAAAAGAAAAACTTGGATTGTTTGAAAGATTGACATAACTTGCTTTGTCGAGAGCAGAGAAAGAATCTGCGAAATTTTTGATCCTGGCAAAAGCTCAATGATCATATTATAGGATATAGATGGTAAATGATCTGTATGTATAAATGATAATACATACAGACGATAAATATACTTTTGCATAAATGAAGCAACAATGTGACCGTTACCAAATTCTTTCTTCAGACAAATTTCGTGGTTTTGGAAAAGGCAAATTTTGTCAGACCATAATTTCAATTTTTTCAGATTTTTATTTATTAATCATAACGATTATTCGGAGATCGTGACATGCGGTCTGGTGTGATGTAGGGTTTAGAAAAACATTTTCTTTATCGTACCCACGTTTCGGTCTGTATTGAAATCATCCTCAGAACCTGGGATTTATAACAATTGTTTAAACTTACAAATACATGTAAGACACAACGACAAACACATTTATTAAATGTCAACAATGTTTGTAAATCCCAGGCCCTGAAGATGATCTCTTTAAAGATGGAAACGTTGGCACGATAAAGAAAATGTAAAAAAAAAATACAAATATTATACAATTCTAGAAAATTTTAAATTTTAAAAAATCATTACATAAATCATTCAGACCAGAAAATAGAATAATAGTAAAATACAAATTGACCATTTATTAGAGTAAGCTACGTTCGAAATTTGTCGTACTAAACTGATCTTATGAAATTTAAATTTCTAAAGCTTTCACATTCTGTACAATTCACAAACAACAGAACTGCCCTGATTAATAATTAAAGAAAGTATTTAAATATGGATTATATCGAAAGGTAATTAGTTATCATTAGCCTATGAAAGGTCTCAGCCATTTATTATAAATATTTATTTTCTTTTGAAAGTTATGATATTTAAATAAATTTCTTCAAAGTTTCGACACGAGGTTTTTTGTTCGAATAAAAAGACGTCGATGGAGAAGATTTTTATAGTCGCAAGTCAGCGTATCATCCGGGAAATAGGCAAAATCCGATCTCCCCTTTCTGATTCGATCGATGGCAAAGGATTCTCAAATTGGCCGGCGTCTTCATCAGATTTGGACGTTTTTACAAACGTGGCCGTAGACGGATGGAGAAGCGATACCGGGCGGACGGAGCGGACCGATGGAGCGTGACATCGGTAAAAACAGAACTTCACCGACAATCATCTTCGCCTTTGGAGGGGAAAATATGTACCAACGGGGCATCGGCGATTCACCCAAAAGGATGGAAAAAAACGCCCGGACGGAAGGGCAAACACGAACAGACGAATTTTACCTCAAACTCGATCATCCACAAACGTCCATTGTTGATGAAGATAATCGTGAAAACTAACAAAAGTAAAAGTTCAAAGAACAAGTCAAGACGCAAAATTGATTCTTATCAAACATCCTCAAAAATTATTCATTTGTTTTCATTTTCAACTTGATGGAAGTTTATATATTTTATTGTATCCAGAAGTTAGTACCTATTTCTTTAAAGGTAGATGTTACATATTTTGTAAAAATAGCGAAAAATTATCTATCTAAATGATTCTTCAATCCTATTGCAAACACATATAAACATTTTTCACTTTACAATTACTAAACATTATGTTGAACGCCTGCTTCGTCTGCACCGACCCTATCAGTGCGGTTCCTGCTGCCGTGCCAGGTTCTACGCGGACCCTATCGTTGTGCTTTTGTTGGAACCATGAATTAGAGCGTCTCGGCAAAGTTGTTGTCTGAGTACCCAGGAACAGACCTGGATGGCAACGAAAGGGCTTCCCAACCTCCGGATTTATCGCGACCCGGTTCTCTGACGCGAAAATTGCAATGAAAGGACATGATTAAAAGCATGTGGCAACGTCGGTTTGCCGGATCGGCGGAAAAGCTATCGCGTTTCAAGAGCGCTTTCGATAGGTAACCCTCCCAAGATGTGAGTCATTGAAGCGTCATTCTCAGCCGATTAAGGATAGGCCATGCGATTTTGACACACATTTAATTTTGGGACAAATTACGGCATGCAGAAAAAGGTCCACCTGATTGGCGGGTCCAATGTTTTCAGCGAGGTCCTCTTTCGATAGTTCGAGGAAACAAGGTTTTTTTATTGTATATGTAGTACTGATAGTTTTAAGTCTCTTGTATGTATTTAGATTGAAAGTATTTATTAGCGTGAATATGTGAGAAAAGGCCAACGGCGGAATTTGGGTTAACCTCATCGATCCTCAATTAGGTTAGTTATATAAAGGTATAAAGAATCGACTACTCCTCCACGAGTGAATGGTATGCAAATAGAAAAAAATTTATTTAAGAACGAATGACATGTCAACGGATTGGCAGCTAGGAACTGCGTTGGGTGCGGAATTGACCGAGTTGTTGCCAGCAACCGGAGTTCAACTTGGGCGGCGGGATGGGTAAGACCAAGGTATGATCCCGACTACCATCTGGGTGATGTCGAACATGTCGATAATTTGTTGTAAATTACAAAAGTTGGAATTACCGGTGGACTGGAAGAAGTAATAGGCTCAACTCTGTACATGACGTACCAGGTCAGATTTGACCTTATAAAAATTTAAATACAAAAACCACTTGAAATTATCCCTGATGATCCAATACCATTTTATTATTTCCATCTCGTATTACATGTTCGTAAGCCTCGAACATCATAATAGTATTAGATAAAAACCAATAAATCAATTGGCTAAAAAAAGAAAACGGAAGATGGATTGGAAGAGAGGCCATTAATAGAATGGATAAACTTCCATTAAGACAATCATGTTATTAATAAAAACTGATGTTCAAATAACGTTCGGCAATCTAATAGCCCATCAAAATAAACGACCTTTTTATTGAATTAACTCTGGCCATTTTTAATTAAGGAAAGTGAATCTTCTTTATTTTTATCGTAGGCCACTTTTTCAAACCGTTGTTCCTACAAGGTATTTAAATGAGAACTTCATTCACGAATAACATAAAAGCAGTTCAGATTCACATCTGGAAGATAACAATATTTTTTTTACGTTTTAGGAGGGTTGAAAATACATAGAATCTGCATTATAAATAAATTCAATAATAATCCAATTATTGATTAAAAAATACATTTAATAATTATATATTTTATTATTCAATTTTGTTCCTATTTTTCACTGGTAAGAGAAACACGGCCTCCCTTAATGTTCAAGGATTTTTTTTTTAAATTTATTTGTAAGAATATTTTTTTTTTTTTTTTTTGTCAGCTGATATTAAAACCAAATGAAAACACGTGCAAATAATAACAATTAAAAAAAGTTTTACTCGGACGTCTATCCCGAAGGATTGTTACTCCCCGACCTTGAGTGGGTACCTTTGGGGGGTGCACCTACCCTCTGCCAGGGCGCCCAGCTGCCCAGTTATATTCCAACGGGGGGGGGGGAGTTTCGATAACTAGGCCATTTGAGCCCCCAACTTAAAACTATAATCTATCTTAAAATCTTACTAGCCACAGTCGCAAAAATAAATACATTCACCCCCATGTACGGTACATTCTTTCTAATTAGTAGGACAGGTATTGGGCGATCTCTATGGGAAAAACGATTTACAATTGAAGTTTCAACAGTATAACAGTGAAATAAATAAAAAACAAATCAATACCGTATTAGAATGATAAACATTGCTTTATTTGATCCAATAAAAAAAGTGAATCTTTGGAAAAACACTGGCGGAAACAACAAAACAGCGAGGATAGGCAGAACACGATGGTCGGAAATGATCAATCCGCATGAAGTTTAACGCCCTTCATATTTATCAAAAAAAATCTTTTGCGTATAAGTCCATTAAATTATTATTACGATTTCGATTCGTTAACGTTCGTGAAATCTTTGGGAAACTGGGTCAAGCATCATGTCGGAAAAGCATGTTGTCTTGGAATATTTTCAAACGACTCAATTGGTCAAATATTACTTCCGAGAAACATTGCAAATCCAGTTGATCATACAGTCAACTATTAAATTACAAGATTCTTAGTTGGACCGTGAAACCTGGCCGAAAATTTTCACTTAGTTTCATAGATCGTTCCAAGCCAAAGGAAAACAATTTAAACGAAATTTTGCATCTTTTCAAATAATAAAAACATAGGATGTGATAAAGCGAAGAAAAGTACGTTTACAAATAAAGTTGTTTGTAACTGTTCACAGGCACAGACACACTGAGGATGTTTTCGAATAAAATAGTGCCAAAAAAAGGGTGGTATACCCCTCTAGGTGGTGGTAAAAAGAGAGTAAAAAACAGTTTTTGATTCTTCAAGCTTAAAACTTATAAAAAAGTCGCCAATCTTAGGAAAATTACAGATGTTCGGTTTGATTATTTGTAACACTAATATGTATTTTTATTGAGCGATTATCTAATGATTTGATATTTCTGTAGAATAGGTTGGTCGAATGGAATCCTGTTGATGAAAATCCTTTGATTTTTGATGAAAGAGTTTCCTCTTCGTTAAACTGTTACGCTTCGATACATCCTTATTTTTACGGCATCGGTCGATGCCTTTTCCACAACGATTTGTTTTTATTTCGATCAATTCGTCACTTCCGATTACTTTTTATTTTCCTGAACCGAGTCATGTAATCGATTTTCAGGTGTGTGCGATCCCTCGTTTACGTCGGGCCAAAGAGCCGACCTAAGGAAATGTACTTGATATTTTCAATGTTTTTTCCTTTTCGGATTTTAAAAAGCGAGGGTTGCCTTTATTAGGAAAGAAGGGAATCTCGGGTCGTGGCGAGTCTGGATCCTCCCCCGGAGGGGCAGACCCGTCACGAATTCGTGACCGCCGGATTACCTCCTCGTCCCGATCATCCTCGGAAGGAAGGACCTTGAACTTGTCTCTTATTATATAATCCCAGGGTTATGAATTATTATACGACAACTGCCGTCGCTTTTCTTGTTTTCTCTTCGGTCCTCTTATCCCGCCGTGCTCTTCAGACGAAAACTCAGGCGGGCCCGGCATGTTGGCCGCGGCCTGAATTACACTGGGGGTTATGTCACAGGCGAGGTCTTTATTTATGGTCATCGTATGCATTTATTGTTGGGGCTCTCTTCGTCCTTTCACTAGGCACGACCGGTGACGTCAGGAACAGCAAAACTAGCGTTAATCGTCTCTTAAAAGCAAGGTCGATCGTGGGTCCCGATTCAACATAAATTACGCGACGACGACGAAGAAAATGGAAAGTGCTTAAAACCACCAAAGAGAATGGAATATGCTGTTACACTGACTTACATTTCTTCGGATATTCAGAACTGGAAAGTATATCAAATAATGAAATGTTTGTGTTTAAGATTACATTAAATCAAACAAAATTTTAAATTTCCATCACATCATCCATAACATATAAACCAAATAGTTCTGTAGATACTAGGATATCTGAATAATACTCAACTACATACTAGCTTGTGTTATGTGGACCACGGTAATGGAATGGTTAGGTCGACTCGTATTTGCCACGCTAGGAGTCCTGGGTTCGATTCGGCATAACACATGTGTTTTTTTATTCATAAAGCTATTAAAAATGCACTAAAAATGGTTTGACCCCTCGTCCGTGACAGCCAAGGGCTAGTTGGCCGTAAGCTCTCCTGTTTGACAATAATAACTTTGTAGGGGCATCGGTGGCCGCAAAGGTTTAGGCGTTGACACGGCGCTCATCACCGTAAGGTCCCGGGTTCGAATGCAGCGCCACTGGATTCGAACCCGGGACCGACATACGTAACACCGACACCCCGAGGGTTGATATAACCTCTGCTGTACTTTACTAATAGCTTGTGATATTTTTTTAATGAGGTTTACAGAGTAATGAAACATGGTGGTCAGCAGAGCGAAATGAACGTATTCGATTAAAATACATAAGCTGATAATGAATCTGTAGAAAATTGGGTAACATGACATACGGCTCCGAGTGATTTCTTGATTGTACAGACATTGACACCCAAACCCAACCCGACACAAAAATGTTAACGGTAATTTTAAAAGTACTCTTAATTTAATCTAAAAAAAATTTAAACGGAAGTTTGCCAATATTAAATAAATAATTAAAACAACAGGTGTGTGGGTGTTTTAAAATTTGAAATGAGACGGCGCCAGGAGCCGGAAGAACGCCGGAATTTAATCTCAATCTGGACGTTTTGGGTCAACGAGTGTCCTGGAAACGGCAAAACCGGGATGACACGGCGTCGCGTGGCCCGCCGAAAAATCTCCATTCCCCCCCCCCGATCGTTTTCAACTTAGAATTTTTCACTTACAGTCCCGAATAATGGATAATAGCACAAAAAGGGACAAAATTGCTCCTGGCGACAAAGGGCCGTGTTAAAAACCAGCCCAAGCCCCATGAATGCTACTCAGGCTGGGCGACGTGACCATTGTATCTCGAGATGAATCCCGTTGGTTTAACTACCATGTGTATAAGAAAACAACATAAGTAAAAACAAAAAATAAAAACGAAAACATCGGCCAGAGTCGATAATTCGATAATTGACCTTATCAACCTCCATAATTAAGAGGTTCAAGGAAAAATAGCAAATTTTCTACACGCTGGATTTCTACTACTTTCTGTTCTTTTTGTTTCTACCAAGGTTGCAAAGGAAGGGATGAGAAAGTTTCGAAAACAAAACGTATTGAAATAAAATAAATAATGCTAATACAACTCATCTTTCGTCCCACATTCAATACCTTTACTAAAGAGGTCATGATTATACCAACTTCGGGATCTTTTCTAGTGACCTATAGCTGTCCGTTTTAAAATTTTTGAATTAATTTACTATTGAAATATGCTACGTTCAAGGCTCATCTCTGACGCTATTTCAACACCATGAGTAGAAGGTTCACAGGCAAAAACCAAAACACTGAAATTTTGGATTTCTTAGCTGCATGCTAAAGACTTTTTAAAAAAGAAATTTGTATCAATCAAAATGATCAGAATTGTGGGAAAATTGAAACATCGTTTGGACAAAGTTTTATTTTATTCAAATGAAGTGAATTAAAGCTGTGCAAGTAGCAGTTTTACGGATACGGGTTCGCATGCAAATCGCGTTCATTACACGCTTAACTATGAGAAAGAAAATGCACACAGAATCGACGAAACAAGTAACAAAGCTCAAAGCTTATCGCATTCTTCTGGGCTCGTTGGCACGAATTTCGTAGATGGTCTTAACGAGGGCGACCGGTCGACTGGGTATCGGCGACCTTCACCCACGAATTCTTCCTCCAAAAGATCTAATCACTGTTTAACCCACGACCGCCCTTGGAGGAGGTCAATGGAGCACATCTCCCTCAACTGATTTATTGGATCTATTGGCAAACCCTAATGACTTTATCGAATGGAAAGTAGTGATCGAACGTGTACTGATTATGAGGCGTCACATGTAGCCTTGTAAAAAAAGTTTTTCAAATTTCTGTGGCCGAAGCTTGCGGATCGAATGCCGAGTTGACACACGTGTCGGGGACACGTGAAGGTATCCCGAAAACTCCTTCTCGCCTTTATCCTCTCCGGCTCTTCGAGGCACAAAGGGGAGCCGACAATGGGCTCATCAAAAAATCACCTACTAACATTATAATCAGTTTTAATGGTAGCCTGGAAAAAAATAATTTGAAAACCTTTCGGAGAATGGGGCCTCGGGGGAAAAACAAAATGAAAAACGAACTCGAGCCAAATGCTGGAAAAAAACGCAAAACCCGCGCGGGATAAACTACAATTAATTTCGCGCATAGAAATAAATTTGAATCTATTCTAATCTTGGTTGGAAGCTATTGCGAGCAAAATGTTGGCATTGACACCAAGGAAAAGGCGCGGCCAGTCCTTGTGCGTGTTAACTTTATGAGCTGAACGTGACTGCTGCAGAACAGTTGTAAGGGAGATGATGCCCTACGGTACAAAAGCACACAAAAACCCACGCGAAAATTGAAAAATAAATCTTTCCAACAATTATGTTGTAAATGAAAACTAGAGCAAATCGGTAGAAATACTGATTTCATACAAATTAAAAAGACAATTTTTCCAATTTAACTAAAGACGATTCAAAGTAGAGATTCAAAAGTATAGAATGTAAAATTAAATTAATCAAACTCACCCTTGATTGTTCCCCAAAAAAAGAACACATTCAATTATTATTAGGATTAAATTTGGTAACGTTTATAAATTCTTGTGGAAACTGGGTCCATCATCAAGCAGGACGGCAAACGAGTTATCCTAGGATTACAAACATCTTCTGGCATAGGTTATTTCATCTTCCATTCCCTTGTAAGGAAGCGTTTCTTTAGCAGATCGAGTAAAAAAATAGATGTATTTTAAACGATTCACATCTACTGGGAAACTACCCGTTGGAGTTTTCTACAAGTAATCAGTTGGTCAATCATTCTTCCAGAGAAAAATATTAATGAATGCAATTGATTATATAGTAAGAGATACAAATACACGATTCATTTTACAGTTCATGACTAATGAACCGAGAACCCTGGCCGAAAAATTTAACTTGATTCAATGTAAGGCAAACTTAAACAACTTGGATGAAAAATTGTTCGAATCCCTTCGAACAAGCTGAATAGTCTAGGAGTGAAAATGTAGAAAAGTACATTTACAAATGAGATTGTAACTGTACACAAGCACTCCTGAAGGCATGTCGTCAACAGGAAGAAAAAACAAGGGTCCCCTAACAAAAAGAGCGGTACACCCTTCCAGATGGCGGTAAAAAATGGGTTTAAATTTTTCTTAGTGGAAAACTTGAAAAATCGAAGCGAATTTTTCCGTTAGGTTTGTTCTGATTATTTAAAGAAATTATAAAATAAGGATTTTGATTTTGCTGTCGACGCCGTTGGGGGGTCGTCGACCCACCTGTGGATGCCACACCTCGTGGCCGGGCCTCCTCATATCCGAGAGAGGAATCGGAATTAGCATTTTCAACAATTTGCCAATACAATTTATACACTTGTTAACTTACACTAAATGATAAGTATGTATTATATTGGGAGAAAGAACGAGCAAGAGATAAAGAGCAATATTATGGGATATTGTAAACATATGGTTAACGGGTAGGTAAGCAGTAGGTGAAATATACAGAAGTGGAGAATGATAAAAGATAGAGAAGCAGAGAGACAGACAGAAAGAAAGAAGGAGAGAGAGAGAGAGAGAGAGAGAGAGAGAGAGAGAGAGAGAGA
>CM077103.1:13032085-13080212 GCA_039619505.1 Cimex hemipterus | reverse complement strand
AGAGAGAGAGAGAGAGAGAGAGAGAGAGAGAGAGAGAGAGAGAGAGAATACCATGTATAATATGAATTATAGTCAAAGTTTGAAAGGAAAGTTAAAGCAGGTAAATAGACGTGAGTTATGAAGCAGATATAAACCGTTTGAAAAAATATGCCAAGGCGAGAATGATTAAAACTCCAATGTCCGATGGGCGTTAGGTCAATTTCCAGTGTAGACGTACACGCCTCGCTGGACATCCATCCGACATAGCTCGAATTAGCCAAAGGACGGCCGAGTAACAGGTTCATGATGAAATTCGGAGCCCATCTGAATATCGCATCGGTCGAGTGGGTAAACGTCCCTCGAGGTGCCAATGCGCTTTTATCCGAGATGATTTAAAGGAGTAACGCCAGGCTAATAGGGTCTGCCAGTAACGAATGGCTACACCGGTGTGCACTCCTACTTATTGGGAATAACGGTAGGCGTGAAAAAAAATTAAAGACTTCGATGCCTTTTTAACAAAAACCGATCTTTCGCTAGGACACCTGTTGAGAAAATTTCACAGATATATAGACGAAACCCATACCGGAACAGATCCTGAATAGTTGGAAGCAATTATTTCTTTTTTAAATGGGGCGCCTTCCTTCCATTTATTCTTACAGCACACCAATCAGGTCGGTAAAGAAATAATTATAAGATGACTTATATGTTCCGGGATTTCATTTCTAGGTGAGAATTTCCGACGCGGGTCACGTCAAAAGAAATACATATTTCGTAATATTCGAGTGTCATCTTACAGGAAGGGCATATTTGGTAATATCGTTTGAAAATGATCTAAAGTAATGAGGAAACAGATAAATTCGGGATCCAAAAAGGTTTTAGGCAATTACAAATTTTGACAAATAACCGTTCTTATGCAAAATATAAATAGCAATCTTAGAGCTGAAAGCAATTAATTTTATAAGATATATTTTACTTTTAACAATCCCATCCGTATGATTAGCAACACTGGAAGAAAAATTAATAGTTCAACATTAAGTTACGATTAAAAGGGCGAATTGCAACTGCGTACCGTAAAGGAAAGAAGCCATTTTCATAATTGTCCAGAAACATTATTTAAACGCCACATGTGACAGGTTTGATTTACTATATACTGAAATGCATATTTCAAAGAATTACATACATAAATTCTTTTATTTGAGCCGTATTTTATTTATTCGAGTTCTCAGAGAATATAAATATAAATAAAAATAGCCTTAAAAAGGAATAAGTTTAGTAAAACATGATACAAGAAGTGATCTCATTTGAATGCAGAGAGACCGACGAGTCTGGGGCGTTGTCTACGTGAAACAGGATTTTTATATCGCGTTGTTTTTTTTCTCCCCCGCGATTTCATATAAAGTTTTGTGAAAAATCAACTTGGATTCTCTGCGAGTCAATGAACCGTAGTTTGATTAAAACGGCCTCAGGTACGCCTAGTCTCTCTCCCTCTTGGTCAATCCTCAATTTACGTTTCATTAAAGCATCATATTTGAAAAGAAGCGCATTAATCGGCTTAGGTAATTTTCGTATTAATCAGCCTAATTTCAATGGCAGATTGGAAAAAAAAATCAATTTGAAACTTAAAGTTTACTAGTTCTAATTCGTACGATGTTTAAAAAAAAAACATTTCTTCTATAAAATGTATTAAATATATTGTTTTGGAATACAATGTTATTTTAAAAGTCGCCATAATTAAAGTGGCTAGAGCATCAGCGTATTAAGCCGAAGGTCGTGGGTTCGAATCCCGCCCGTAGCGCTAACTTTTTCATTTCAACCGAAACCTTGCATAAAACGATTAATTAATTGAAAGAAGTAATTTAGTCCATCAGACCACTAAATATAATGAAGTTTTTACAAAACTTTTCAATCCATGTTCAAAGCATAAGTTCGCATCAGTAGTAATAACTTATTAATAAACTTCGGTTAATTTAGTGACAAATTGTTTAATAATTTGTTGGAAACTTACGTCAAGAATGAGATAATTCAGAAAAACTGCTTTTTCAGTTTTCCTTTATTCGGGTCCTATCCGGGTGTTGTTTTTGTGGCGTCACATCAATTTCACATAATACCATATGAACCGCAAGATCAGCGCATCACTTTATGCCTGAAGATGGCCGGAATAAAGGTCGAAACGGCCGGATAAAAATGAAAAAAACGTTTGTATAAACACATTCTTGACTGCTCCTCACGAATCTAACAAATTATTCGTCTAATTCTTACACGAGAGTGGGATACATGAGTGAGAGGCAACTAAATAGCGAGATATAGATATGCAGAGAAAACGAGAGTGTGAGTGAGAGCGAGGGAGAAGTAGTTCTCTTAGTTACATACTTTAAAACTACTAAGATTTATACCTTATAGCTTTAAATTTTGAAATTAAACATTCGACATTAGAAAATTTAATTAATTTGACTTTATTTAACGTAAATTTTAAGAAGACGTAAAAATAACACAAAAATTAACGAAAAACAACGTCAAAATGCAATATAATAAATAAGAACCTACTAAATTTTGGAGGGCAGACGAGTAGACGAATCAGATGCCTTGTTTTTCCTCCTTTTACAAATTAACACTATATATTGTTTAAGTTTTATAATAATTTAAAAAATTATCATTATTTACTATTGTGTTTTCTTTTTGTTATTCGCCATATGGAACTAAATGATTCCCTTGACCATGATATTTGTACTTTTATAAATATTCCGCCATCAGCCATTCACTCTAATAAATACACTCACTGCTACAAAACACAGAAACACAAAACACATATTTTGACGGTTATAAACGATTAAAAAATTTCCCAATTCTTCTAAAAAAGGGGAACACAGGACCATAAAACTCGCTACGATGGCCGGGAAGCGTTTTTAAATCCTGCGGCAACCCTACCGCTCCCTGTATGAAGCCAAGGCTTGATACGCCTCTATTATGTGGGGCACATCTGCCACCCTTTCTCAGCATAAGGGTCACCCGCGCGGGCGTCTTATTCTTATTCGTCTAATTCTCTAAGTTTTTTTCAACAAAATAACCATCAAAAAATCTTAAACATGACTTAATTTTATATAACAATTCATATTTAATTTTGCTAATAAAATATATTCTGCAAGTTAAAATATTACATAAGAAAATTTATAGGGGTGCTGATTTCATGAAAGAACGTTTGTAAAAAGTTGCGAGTTTCATTCTACATTTTATAGTTTTAAAGGTTTTCATTCTGACCGATATATAAAACCAGGACGCTCAACGGGTCGGAGGCGCGTAGAATCGCGTATGCGTACGGTGAAAACGATCGAAACTTGGCTCGTGACCATAAGAAATTAATATGTACGCCGCGTTCCAGGTTTCGAAAACGGAATCTTAACAATACTGAAGAGGTGCGGCGGTTTGCCTTCGACTCAGCCGTGGCATCTCCGATTTCGAAACGCGACCCGCGACATCTTCGCCCGCGTCCTTCCCAGCCCCACCCCCGGGAGTCGTAAGCGAAGGACGTTAGTAATCCGCGCCTAGGATTCCTGATCGGCCGATTCACAAAGTTTCAAGAATTTTTCCTACGCCGAAGGACGATTTGAACTCGCAACCGGCCCATTACATCTTATTAGGTGGAATTCTCTTGAACGTCACTATTCATCTTCGTCCATTATTAACGTCGGGAGCGGCCTTCGTGGAAGTCAAACCTGTATAAGAAACGGCTAGATTTTGCGGACCGAAAGACCATCGGCATTAAAAGTAATCAAACTCTTAGACTTCCTATTGGGATTATGAATCTATATTTTAATCGTTCCCCGGATCATTTTGGTCTATCTATTTTCGCTGCTTTTGTCTGTCAGACGTGCTCCTGCTTTTCGCAACCTGCAGTGATATATTTAAACAGCCAAACTGTCCCCAAACGTTTATTGGTTAAGAAAATGACAAGGCGAAACGCGTCTGAATATAATATTGAAGATAATTATTTGGAGATCGTGAGATGCGGTCTGGTATATCGTAAGTTTAAAAAAAAAACATGTTCTTTATCGTGGCAACGTTTCGATCTTTACTGAGACCATCTTCAGGGCCTGCGATTTACAAACATTGTTTAAATGATACAAATACATATAATATATGAAAAAATGAATTTATGCAAAGATAGAAATTTTAGACTAGAATTTTTACACTGATAGATTTTTTAGACTTTTAGACTTTTTGTTAGAAGTATTTGTACTCCCTCAACTTGTATGTTTTCTGCGTACATGGTTAACTATTACAAAATATCATACATAGTGAAGATAGGCAAACCAGAATAATCGTAAAAGGTTAAATTTAAAAAATACTTTAACAATAATTTACAAAAGAAAAAGAATCAAGTTCTGAAGTTTGAACTTTTCTTAAAATACCTTGTGGGGGCCGGTTTCTTATGAGTTTCAATGACCACAAAATGAAGCAAAACCTGTTATCAAACTGGATCAATAAGCACAAAGTAAACAAACAAATAAAAACTGAACGGCCTATAGATGGTCGAATTTGGAAGGTTTTATGCAAAACTTCAAGGTTAAAATTTTAATCTGTAGAGATTAGTGACCGTTAATCGATAATTGTTCAGATATCGTGGGATGGCATTACTGCATTACACAGAAGACAAACACTCTGAACCCTGAAGATGATCTCAGTAAAGATCGAAACGTTGGCACGATAAATAAAATGTTTTTCTGAAACGTACATCACGCCAGACCGCATCTCACGATATCTGAATAATTAGTTAAAATTTTAAGTTCGTCCTTTCCTTAGTTTGCCAATTTGATGAAATTAACACTATTTAGATGGTTGACAACTTACATTTGACAAAAGACTAACTTGAAATCCTCACACACACAATTTAAAATGTTTTATTACCTACCTAACCGACAATTAAACTTACCGTTAAGATCAAAACTTTCGACATACCAATTCAAACCTATTTGGATGTACGTGTGCCAGGATTAAGGATCGGCCAAATTTTCCAATATTCAAAGATTTTAGTTTTCAATCTAAAATATAAAGGGTAATTATGTCTGCTCATTTTTACCTAAACATTAACATACTACAAAGATTCGGAAATCGTGAGATGCGATCTGGTGTGACGTAGATTAGATTGTTGAGATCATTTTCAGTGCCAATCTTCTCCCACTTTTCAATTAAACATTAACATATTAAACAAAGATCCAAAAAAGTTTTCCCACCCATCAAAACATATAACGGACGTTGTCATTGTAAATTACGAAATTACACCAACACATAAATACCGTTATTCCATTTTCCAGAATTACCACGAAAACGTGTGAAAAGAATGTGGATCAGAGACCTGGTAAATGATTAATATTATTTTATTAATCCAGAACCACTGCCTATAGGTAGATATCCGTAAGGCCCGTAATGCTACAAACAAGTTTTGAAATTCAATCTGCTATTTGTGTACAGTTGTAGATTTAAAAAAAAACAAATTGGTATGAAAGGGTTAAATAATCTGTCATTATCCATACATTAACGCTTGATTACTTATGCTATTACATTTTCCATTAGTTTACTTATTGCACTTTAATGGTTGGAAAAAAAATATGTTATATAATAACCATTCACGCAGTCGGCACAAAACAAATGTTAAAAAAAAATTCATAGTAACGAACACCAGGGAAAACCTTTCAACATATCATAGTATATAAATATTTGACACTGACTCTAGTGTAACTGGTTAGAAAAAGAAAATATATATTATTACTTGTGTTTCTGTACTAATTTGTCGAAAAAAATATTCTGATTTGACATGCTAAGTGAGGAATGATTTGTGTATCTTAATGTATAAGATAGTTGGGGCAAATTGTTGACGTTAGTCGCGAGGAACAATGGTTTGCGATGGAATAAAAAATATGACTAAAATTTATTTAAACAAAATTTAATTACATAGATAGAATATTTTGGTCCAGAGTCAATTACAGATGAACGTACCCGTGGGAAGATTCCTTCAATAGTGGATGACCAAACTTTGATTGAATTTAAAAAAATATTTTTTTTTTTTGCATCGTATGAATTCACGTTATTCCTCATGCATCCTGTATTTGTTAAATTTAAACAATGTTTGTGAATCCCAGGCCCTGAAGATGATCACAATAAATATCGAAACGTTGGCAGGAAGAAAACGTCATATAATAAACTATTCACGCAGTCGGCAAAAAAAAAAAAAAAAAAAAAAAAAAAAAAAAAAAAAAAAAAAAAAAACTGAAATTGATTGAATTAAGTAGTAATAAATAAATAATATGGCAACGATTGTATCATAAGTGTCGAGCCGTAGCCTTCGAAATTGGCAAGATTTTATATATATATTATATACCTTCTAACAAATCGTAAAATAACAGTTTGTTTCAAATTATTTTTCATATTAAATAATATTGTTTGTTTTAATAATTGAATAAAAAACTAAAACAAGGTCTCGACATTGACATATCTGTTACAATTCAGTTTAGCGTTAAAATAAATATTTATAGCCGCGTAAAATTTTAACGTATTTTTTTAGACATTTGTAGGTAAGCAATAAAATGGTTAAAACGGTCCTTAACCAACATTTATTATTCGATTTATGATTATTTGAATTTTAACATGCGGATTTTTTTTTACCTCGATTGGTAGTGTTTAACAGTAATTATCGCATAATGTTGATAATCGTCGTGTAATGTATGGCAAATCTTTCTGGCCTCATACTCACTGCATATATTTTATACGGGTAAAAAGAGATGTACTTTACCATCTCGATTATCCGTTTTCGATGTCGAAGTCCGATGTAAAAAGCACCCCTCGTCTTGCATCTAAAATCCGCGAATCTCAAACGACCGCCGGTCCGTGGAATGTTTCAAATCGGCCAAACTCCGGCGGTTACAGACTGCGAACAAAGTACCTCCGAAGCTCAAAGGTCCGCGGATTATCAGGAAAGTAAACGATATATTTACAACGGACGTGAAGATACGTACCCGGCCTAATCCGGATTTCAACTATTTAACACCGACCTACGACCATTTTCGAAATATTTACTTATATCGGAAATAAATATTTTGCCCATGTAAAACTAGGAATAGGATTAGAAATGTAAAATAACCACGAAAGTCGGATGAATGAGAAAGTTATAACTCGAAAATGCATTAGCAAAATAAAAACAAAGATCTAAAAATAAACAGGTTGAAAGCACACTTAAAAAAACCAAGAAAAATAAAGAAAATAATATAAATGCACTAAGCTATTTCTGGTTTATTGGCCAAACTTTATTTAGTATGCCAAATGCGTCTAATAGTTTTTTTTTACCAAATAAACCAGGAAGTATGCTATAAGTACGTATTTAATAAGGACAATTAATGATGTAATGATTTGTTTACTTATAAACGAATTAAAAATTAATTTTAAATAGAAGGAATATTATGGTTTGAAGTATATTTTGAAAAATGCAAAGTTCAGAAGAGGAATGAAAGCCAATAGGAAAATTATAGTGTGCAATTAAAATACGTACAATCTCACATTCGTCACTGTTTATTTTTCTCTCGTATGCAATAATCGTTGAGCGACGATCTCGACAAAAAAAACCATAATGAAGTAAGGCGATCTATCATAAATGTCAAGGCGAGTGAGTAATAAAGGTTTAATATCATTTTATTTTAAATGCGACAAACGCGTCAAATTGGGCCAATTAAAAGAAAAACGTCGGGCAGAAAGCAAACTGGAAAGACAGCTCGAAACAAGCCCAAGGCCCGCCGATAGGTTTCTCAACCGGGCGACTTTTCCCTGGCTCTTTTGAAACGCACCGTTCAGTTTTCGGCCTGGGAAGGGTTGAAATATATGAACAAATTGGGCAAAGATCGTTGAAAAGAGCTTGTAATAAAACGCTAAATAGTAATTAACTGGGTGCTAGATTTTGCAACCTTCGCGGTTGCACGGTAAACACAACAGAATCCATAGTAACGAACAGCATGGAAATAATTTAAACCTTTCATAGTGCATATTTGGCAGTGACTCTAGTGTAACTGGTTAGAAAAAGAAAATATATATTATTACTTGTGTTTCTATACTAATTTGGCGAAAAAATATTCTGATTTGACATACTAAGTCAGGAATGATTTATCTATCGAAATTTATAAGATAATTGGGGCAAATTGTGAACTTTAGAAGCAAGGAACGATGGTTTTGGATGGACTGATATATGAAAAATATGACCAAATTTATTTAAACAAGATTTAAGTACATAGATAGTATATTTTCGTTCAGATCCAATTACAAATGAACCTACTCGTCGGAAGATTCATTTTTTCCATCGTATAAATTCACTTTTTTGCACATCTTAAATGTATTGGTTAAATTTAAATCCCAGGCTTTGAAGATGATCTCAACAAAGATCGAAACGTGCACGAAGAAAACGTTTTTCTGAAATCTGCATCACACCAGATCGCATCCCACGATTTCCGAATAATCATCGACTAACTGTCACTAATCATCACATATGATTAAACATTTATCCTTATGTAATAATATTTAATAAATGAAATGATTTTTAAATAAATAACTAAGAAAATGTATTCATATAGTTTTCTTATCCCGCCATGTGCGTTAAAAATTAAATACTTTCTACACGAAATAAGTTTGATAATTGTTAATTCTTTTGGTGTACACCTCAAAACCTAGTACGAAATGTTGCCTGTAGAAAACTTGCGGTAAAAAATTCATTTTCAGAGTAAGGCTATATTAAAAGGCTAGACTCATTCAGATGCCAAAAATCCTTAGCACTTTATGTCCCTAGCAACGACGATATGTTTTTAATGATAAGTAGTTTCATTTACCTGTTGTTTATCCGAAATGGTAGAAACAGGGATCTGCCCTCCGATAAGGCAGTCGGTGATGTGCCCGTCGACGAAAATCCAGACGTTGTTGTTCATTTTTCCGTTGTTGCTGTCATCGCGGGGATACACCGACTAATCTGCCGCCCACGACTCACAACACGGTTTGGGACTTATTCCAAGTCCCCACTCCGATTTAAGCCAATTGCGAAAAATGAACAGGACTCGGTTCGGAGTAAAGTGAGTCACGCGGTGACGTAGCGGACCGCCTTGAGTCGCTGGTATCTCGGAAGAGATTCGGCTGCCCGCTCTCAGAAAAACCGAAGACATCTTCAGCGACTTGAACGATGCCATAAGAAAGTAGGCTTTCACCGGGCCCGGTGACTCAATCCGTTCATGATCTAACGTTCGGAGCAATTTGACATTTAAATGAGCGGATGCTGGGAAAAGCTCGAATCTTACGGTTCAGGAAGTATTTGATTGATTTTATATGCTGTATCGGTTCGAGTTTAATTCCGTTTGATACAAACAATGCTTGAGGTGACGGTTTAAAACAAAAATTAAATTTTGATTCCTGCTCGGATGTAGACATTAAATTCAATTTCATAACAGCTCCCTAAAGTTTACAGAGGATTTTTACATACATTTTTTAAAAAGTTTTCTCACATTTTTATACTATTATAACATTGTTAAAAATTTTTTATCCTTTTAATTTGTATTTTTAAACGTAAAAAAAGTTTATTAAAATATAACTTTTGTGTTCTTATTCATTTATTAAATTTACAGGATGTCGTTAAATCTATTTATTAGAAGAATTTCGGTCTGCCTATCTATGCTTCCCCCAAGGGTACACAACAGCAGAGATTATATTAACCTTCGGGATGCCGGTGTGTTAGGGAAAAAAGCCCATTTATAAGTATGCCGGGTTCGAATGCAGGGCCGCTGGATTCGAACCCGGGACCTTTACCTTACAGTAATGAGTTACAACGCCTAAACCGTTGCGACCACCGACACCCCCTATCTTCGCTGTTGATATCTCTGATGTGGTTGTAATCAATGAAGTTTTATTATCGTTATTATGTTTATTTGTTACGTTATATATTTTTTTAACGACAGGTAAACAGGTCGTATAAACCCTCAGAGTGCCGGTGTTTTTGAAAAAAAGCACATTTATAAGTATGTTGTATGTAAAGGTCCCGGGTTCGGAACCAGCTGCCCTGCATTCGAACCCGGGACTTTTACCTTACAGTGATGAGCGACTAAACCATGCGGCCACCGACACCCCCAAGACATATTTTAATATCATACTAATTTCTACATTCGTTTGTTTGATGATTAAACGCCTTGGTGGCTTGTAGACTGGTCGTCTTTTCATCTTCCTGACTTTATTATGTTAAAAGATGGTGATGCAAGTTTGTATAAAATATACGATTGACAAAGGAACTTCGAAGAAGAAGCAGATCCAAACGGTAAAGAAAGGCAGCCCAAAGTGAGCGGCCCATGCTGCAGAATTCATCCCCCTAGGCGAAGAGTTAATCCCAGAGTTATTTTTTGCTGTTAAAATCATACTGCTCAACCTAACAGATCGTCAACGGCCATGGGAGTAGCGTATATCACTCTTGACTCACCATCGATGTAGATTAATTACTCAATTTTCTTAACGAGAGGGATTCCGCACAACAATGGAAAACGCAGCATTTCCGGCAAGTCGACTCCTCACAATTTCATTATCGTGACTCAACCCAACCGAAGGCTCGGGATCCGTATTAAGCCGGCGGAAATATCGCAAATAATCGGCGGCGTCGAAGGATATTTAGGCCTTTCTTTTTGGCCGAGTAAGACAAAGGTGAAATCACGCCGAGGTTGAAACTGGTCAAGATAAAACACAGGGAAAAAAATTCTTTTTATATCTAGCAACGGGTTGAGAAAGGATCTATTCTATTGAAATCCGATACTGGGTGAATATCACGTTCCATGGCGTCACGGATGCAGAAGCGTAGAGGTTCGCTCCTTTCAGTCTGACTAAACGTTCACAAAAGGAAAAAATAGTTACTATATATATCACAACTTATTTATACTTCACTTATTCGTTTTTTTTAAACATAAAAATATTATTTATAATATTGCTTTCAAATGACAAGAAAAAATCAATGCCTATCTCTTCTAGTGGTCATTTGTTTTATTTTGAACGAAGGTGGTCGAACGTTTTTTTTATACCCATTTTACACCTCTACACATATCCTATTTTCTCTAGACAAGTTTTCTAAATAGCTTAGTTTGAATAAATTGAACAAAATAGCCTTCTCACACCCACAACATGGCTATAAGTAGAGCAAAGAAAGTGAAAAACAGTTCATAAAATACGATTTCCACGGGAAGAAAATTGACGTGGGACATGATCGGAGGCGTTTTGGAGCACATTCTCGTTTTTTCAACCCACGGGTCGACGCATGTTTCTTTGTTTTCCAAAGAAACAACATTTCCCGACGATCTGATCCATTTCGACGTCATGACTGAATATATTTTTCAAACGGATTTTATTAAACGCTTCTTTTTATTAACAAAACACAGCTGGGATCTTACATGCCGTAATTTAAACAGATTTACGAAAATTAAAACAATAAAAACTAAAATTTTAAATTTATCGAGCTGCTTGATTAAAAGATACATCTCAAGTTCGTGAAAATACAATTTTAGCGAGTATGTTAAATAAGAGAAATACACTGTGGGACTGTACAAAAAAAAATTAGGTAATTTTAGGTCACATTATGGCTTGCATGAGTTGGGGACTGATACCTAAAAATCGAAAGCACCCGACGGAGCCTGACTCCATTGGTTGATAAGCTACGATCTCCTAGGGACCTGGCTTAAGAGCATAACCTCTAAACGATAAGCACATCGGGTGAAAATCCAAAACCCAATATAAATGTTTATGACAATTAATTAAGGTTTTTAGTTGGGATGGAAAAAAGTCAATGGCCCGAGCGGGGTTCGAACCCAGGATCTTCAGCTAGATACGCCGCTGCTCTACCACTTGAGTAATCGTAACCTCGATCCACCTGGCCATCCCTATCTCAACTCCACCTCACGAGTTTTCCCTCCTTTTGATATTGATATTTTCCAGTTATTTTAAAGTTGGATTAATTTTTACTGGCTGTGGCGTCCTTTATAAAAATCAATGTTGAAACAGGTTGAAAAAAAAGCCATCCCTTTATTAATGACATAAAATAAACGTACTAAGATTCGTTTTATACTTAATATTACATATTGTGTGTTTTATCCTATAATTTTGATTCAGGTCAAATCACTTGCCGTGTGAACATTTTCCTATTAAGACCGAGTTTTTTATTTTATTTTTTAATTTTTATTTTTTGAAGGGTGAAGTTCAAACATTCAACCAATTGTTTATTAGAAAAATCAACCCCGTTTCATTCTTGTTTTGAAAAGAATTATATTTATTGGTTTTTACAAAATGTAAAAAAAAAAAAAAGATAAATTCAAAGCAAAAGGATATGTACATTTGTACATTTTAAGAAAAGCCCTGTAAATAATATATAACAACTATATGATTAATAAACTCTGAGGATGTCGGTTTCATATTTTCCCATTTATATTAGACATTAGTTAAAAATTGACGTCCTATATTAAATTTTAACACAGTGAAAAACTTTAAGGTTCCATAAATTAGTTTTTCTATTTAAAAATAAATAAATAAAAATTTAAAAAAAACTTTTTAATACATTTGAAACTTATTGAGCAACACTATCTCAAAAAATGTTATGACAAATTATCTTCATAATAACTGGTAAATCATTTATTAGTGCATAAGCACGTTTTTAAAAGTAAATTTTCCGTAAAACTAAAAAAAACGAAAACAATCAGGGGGGAAAATCATGTTTATGCCAACTATTCATTAAAATAAATAGATCTATTTCTGAGTAAATCCAAGTGCCATTTTGAAACGAAATTCTAATGTGTAGTAATTAGTGACTGTTAATCGATATTTATTTAGAAATCGTGAGAGTCGAGGTACATTCGACCCGACGCTCAAGAATGGCACACTTAAACAGAAGTCAGACATTTTGAACTCTGAAGATGATCTCAATAAAGATCGAAACGTTGGCACGATAAAAAAAATGTTTTTCTGAAACCTACGCCACATCAGACAGCATCTCACGATCTCCAAATAATCAGTAAATTTTACAATAAAAATTTCCTAATTTCCTTTCTGGAACAACAACTAACTAAGATTTTAATTATTGCGATCCTTGAATTTTGTTTGAATTAACTTTCTCGTAGCAACGTCCCGCTGTTTTTAATGATAGATGTGTGATGGTGGTGTATATTATTGATTGAACAGTTTCCTCATTGAAGTCCAATCTAAGAAAAGTAAGAAAATATTTATCCCATTTATTTCCAATTCTATTTATTTTGTATTATTTTGAATTTTTCAAAAAGATTGGCCATTCTTATAAATTGACCACGCAGTTTGACGTCGTTCTTTAAATGTAGATTCAATAGACTTTTCCGGCATTCATGCCTCGTATTTTGTAACGCGCTACCACAACAGAAACGCTATTACAGCCAGCAGCAACGCACATTTTCTGACGATGTACTAAACAGCAATTCAACGACATGGCGTACCTTCTGAAAATGTACCAACACACCAGATCGCATGTCTAAATAAATATTTCTAAAATATTGGCGTTTTTTTTTTTTTTTTTTTTTTTTTTTTGTGTGTGTCCGGTAGTTTTAACGACGAGTAATTCAAGAAGATAGCCACGATTAAATGTATTCTAAGGCTAATTCAATTTAAATGAGCAAAAACTTTATGCAGTACTGCAATGTAAATAAATCCATAATGCCCCAGCTTTTAATTACTATGACTTGTTAATACTTACTTATTACTGTTTAATTACTATTACTTACAAAATGTAGAACTTAGCCAGAAAATCGTTAAAGAACTCACCTGTAAAAAAGAAAACCATTATCAATTATTATTAAATTTAGTGGTACGATAGACCAAATTACTTCATTAAATTAATTCATCTTTTTATGTCTTGTTTGAAACGAAAAAGTTCACTCATGAGAGGGATTCGAACCTACGACCTTCGGCTCTATACATCGCTTCTCTAACGACACACCAATTCCCCACCTCAGCCTACAACCTTTGGAATTTTCCCCCCATTTTGCCATTTTTCAAATCTCGTGTAATCAGGATTCGATTCTTGGTGACAGATGAAGTGACCTTACTTTTATTGAACTATCCATTTAGTGGTCTCATAGACCAATTTATTTCTCTTAGTTAATTAATCGTTTTATGTAAGGTCTTGGTTGAAATGAAAAGTTATTATTATGTGTACTATAATAGTTATTAATTATTAACAAGTATAAACTTCATAGCAACGCGACAACAAAATGAAATTGTACGGTTAATATAGTAATTAGTAATAAAAATAAAATAAGTAATAATAATATAAAACATATGAAATAACTTCTCCTGTCACTTCCCGTGAGTTTGTAACAATAGATTTTTTTTCTCTTCTCTTTATAATTGGTAGGACTAGACGTGTATTTTACCAACTGACGCATCTTAAACCCGCATAGTGTGGACAAAAGGAAACATATTTATGTAAAGAAAAAAAAGCACATTCAATCTACGGACATTAATATTCTTTTATTGTGTATTTCATATTAAAATACGATCTAGTTTCTTTGATTATTTGATCCTCACTATCACGCAGCTTGAAACGTACCGAAATCCTGGGTTTTTACGTTTGGTAATTTTTCGGAAGAGAGCATTTTCACGTCAGAAATCCGAATTATGAAGGGCAATATTATTCCCATTTTTTATGATGAAACATGATCTACGGGCCTGTTCGAGTTGGCCCCTGCCTTTAAAACATGCCAATTTCCGTTTAAAAAAACGAGGGAACCTAGTTGTTATTTATGACGTAATTGGGTGGTCTTCTGAGTGAACTGTTAGCAGCACGTTTGATGATGTCCGGCAGACCTACCCTGCAAACTGAATTTCTGTATTTACTGAGGTAATTGTAACGTAATTCTTAAATTTTGATTATTTTTTAACCGGCGACAAAGTTAATTTTTATCTCAAGTAAAAACCATAATTAATGGACAGATTAATTGGTCAAGCGGGCCACGAAATTAGTGAACTTAATGAAATAAAATGAAGTATACTTCTCTAAAGATCTCCGTGGCCATTTCATTGGTCGCGGAGAATCAAATAGAGTACACATTTGAAAAATGGCAAAAAGGAGGGAAAATTGAAAAGATGTGGTTGTGATGGGATATTAGTGTCCCAGTGGATCGAAGTCACGATAGCTCAAGTGGTAGAGCATCGGCGTATCTAGCCGAAGATCGTGGGTTCGAATCCCGCTCGTGACCATGACTATTTTATCTCAACTAAAAACCTTTATTAATTAAAATATAATAATTGGTCTGGCCGACCACGAATTATTTTAAAGTGTTTAATCGAATAAATATTCTCGTGGTGATATGAAATTAATCTGTTTTTCACGAAAATCACGAAGGCATGGTATAAAACCAGAAAAGCATGATCGCGCGGTAACTTTGAATCTAGGAGTAGAAAAGGCACTTCCCTGATAATATTTATACTCGTTCCGATGATTCTTGCCCACCTTGGCGATCCGGCAAAGTTTACGAGGTAAGATAAATACCTCATTAACGGGTTAACACCGGTTCTGATTAGGTCCCGTTTCTTACTTATCGAATTCCTTCTTTCTCCTTCAATCTTCATACCGGGCGAACGGAATACCGCGGATTAATTAATTATTCTTTAAGGTTAATAGACAATTATTACCTTGCGGTTTGAAAGTTATTCGCATGCTTCTTGAGTAGACGTACATATTTCACTAAACACCATCCGTCTAAATTAAAGATGGATGGGCGTCCTCAGTTATACAGAGTAAGAAAATATATCATTTAGTACTTGTCTGAGTTAGTGAACGTCATCCATCATTCGTTTTAGGATTTTGAACCTGGCTGATGTTTCATCGCCCAGACGCATCATGGTAAGCAAAACCAGTTAGCGGTAATCTAAGCAAAGTAGGTAATCAAATCATCTTCCAGGTAATTGAAATCAGTAATTTCACAGTTTCTCATTAATGGGTTTCTTTTAAAATCAACGTGAACATCAAACTTACTGTTTTGTTTCTCGCCTTGCGAAGAGCCTTCGTGAACTGTAATTTGAACAACAGGCTTTAGGACGTCCTGCCTTCCTCTTCAAAGACAAAGGATCAATAATAAATAGAATTGGAAAGAGATAAGGCGAACAGAAGCTTGCGGGTCGAGACCTTTGTGGAAACAATGGCCACCTTCTTTGCAATCATTTCCTTGCCCCCAAGGAAACATCTTCTCCTGTGCCAAGGATTTTCTCAATCCTCTCTGAGAAAAATGTCTATAATTAGTGTGTCTCGTTATTATAGACAGGAAGGAACGTGTGATTTTCTTTTCATTCTCCGCCCTGCAATTAATTGCGCGAGTTATGAATTGTCCAATATCATGCGATGCTATCTGGTGCGCCCGGTTCCTGATTTTTTCAACTTTTCGTCCTGTATTAGAGCGGGGAATTCAGTTTTGAAGGTAAATTGCCCGAATCGAAACTTGTGATAAATAATTCGGAAACCCGTTTTAGTTCAAAAGACCGCCCTTTCGCGGCTTCCAGATTCGGAAATTTTATTGTGCTCAGTTTGGGATCGAAAAGTGGAAACGGAGCGCCTAAACGACAGATATGAGACCACTCAGAGGCTTGGATTTCCAGGCGGGCAGTCGTTAGAGTTGGAGTAATCGGCCAGACGTTCCATGACAATCATCATCAGATGCATTCCGTCGCCCCTCCCGAGCACTTCTCGCTCAGAGTCCGACTGATGATATGTATTATTGAGTAATCTGTTCAGTCCCGGCGCTTTCGGCGTTTTCGGATTCACAGGCCAAATAAAACAAGGGGCGGGTGGGTAAACACGAAGAAGGGAGAAAAAGGCCAGACGGCTAGTCACGGGGATAAATGAACTGTCAGCCCAAAATTCCTGTCCGGCCAAACCGTGTTGGGATCATCTACATTCTACATCATAAAAAACGAAAAGTTGAGCAGATGGAAGAAACGATTTAAACCAACTCGGATATCAGCAAGTAATAAATTACAGATTTAAAAGGTTATAACGATAATGGAAAGAAATACAAAACATAAATATTAAACTGATTTGGGCTACTGCACGCTGCACTCAAAACCATGAGATCGTCGATACCCTCGCCAAACAAGCTGTCACCGAAGAATCAGATACGAACGACTTTAAAATGGCGATCTCTGACGCTGCCACTGAAAATAAAAACTCCTTCCAAAAGTATGGCAAATTAGGTACTCTGAGTTCTCAAAAGGTAAGTGTTTTAAATATATTCAGCCAGAAATACCATCACTACCAGGGAAGTACAATGCCAAAAAAGACAATGCAAATCCATCTGCAGACTACTATGGAAAAAGTACCATTACAAAATAGGACTAAAACATAGCCCCATCTGAGATGAATGCGGGGGGAAAGAAACAATGGAACACCTAATTATGAGCACAAATTTCCAAAGGAAAACAAAACGTTTTCAAAAAATTACCTTTACTTCCTTTTCCTTTCAACTATACAACGCTGTTAGGTTCTAAAAACGTAGCAGTGTGGGTATGTATACAATCATTTCTATATGATATAGAACAGTATAAGACATGTTTTGTCTAAATTAAAATTAAATAATATAAAAAAATGACAAATGTTCACAAATGATTTCAAAGTTCAAGAAAGAATACTAGTAAGGAATAGAACAAATAATTCCAATTATTAAAAAAAAAATCAACGTAAAAAATTAAATTCATTAATTTCGTGGTCCGCTTTACCAATTGATATATTACAATCAATTCAGGTTTTTAGTTGAGATAAAAAAAAGTCAGTGGCAGGAGTGAAATTCGAACCCACGATCTTCGGCTTCTGGAAAATGACTAAATGGAGGGAAAATTCAAAAAGGTGGGGGTGAGATGGGAAGTTAGTGTCCGAGTGTATCGAGGTCACGATAGCTCATGTAGAGTACAGTACCGGCGTATCTAACCGAAGATCGTGGGTTCGAATCTAGTTCCTGCCGTTCACTTTTTTATCTCAACTAAAAACTTTAATTAATTGTACTAAAAAATTAAGTCTAACAACATATTTGTATAAAGTTGACGAGATTGTGCTTCTGTAAACACCCCCCCCCCTAAGAATTTACCACCCCCGACCACTGGACCCAGGAATAATAAAAAGTCTCTAACCACCTGATTATCGAACCCCCACTGTTATCCATAAGTTGGACATTTGAAAGGAAAGCAATTATTTTCATACGTCAAGCTGAGTGTTGTCGAGCTTGATTTTTTCAATTTTTTTCGTCGTTCATTTTTGTTTACCTAACCCATTTTATAAAAGGAGCTGAGAAGAATGTAAGACATGGTAATAAGAGGTTGATTGTTACTGTCCGTTTCTGGTTGCGTTACGACACACCGCTGTCAACTGTTCATCTTTAAATAAACATTTACAAAAGCCATTAATTATTCTTTCCTCGATCCGAAAAGAATTTCGAGCCGTTCAATTGAACTTGCTTTTTCAATTGAACTTTCATTTTCGAATATTTTTTTAACCCTCTGTACCTGCTTTCATTCTGGATTCTTTACGCTCCTTCCACACCTGTTATCCCCCTTGGAAACAGTCTTAAAAGATTATAATTGTCGCAAACGTCGATGTCTGCCGTTCCTGACAACCTGTGCGCTTGTTTAGAAAGGATTGGAAGAAGGAAATCGTCCTTCCGGCCGGACTATCCGGAACGGCAGGTGTAACGGCTCTCCCCCGCGTGAAAACCTAAGTTTCACGTCAGGGGTAGCGACAGGTGTATCAACAGGTTTTCTACACTCTAATAAAACTCTAAACATAATCTACAGGAATGATTTTTCTTTCAATGTTTTCAATGAGAAATTTCATGTGTTTTTACTAACTTTTTCATCTGGACCAAGACCTTATATGAAACTAATGATTAAATGAAATAATTAATATGGTCAATTAAACCACTAAACATAAATGACCTATTATTAGGTCAATAACTCTAGGTTAATATATCAACAAAGGATTCTAGAATATAAATTCGTTTTTTTTTTACAAACCGTCATGACGTCAAGTTGAATTTTCGTAAATGAAAAGTACTGCGGAGGAGTTTTTGTTTATATTGATCTTGACCTATGAAGAGTGAAATTACTCTGGGAGCAGATGAATGAGTTATTAACAATCGTTTGATCAATATATCCTTCTTGGTCCGCACGACCTCGCAATTGGTTTGGGGTCAGACGTCTCAACACCTTCCTCCCAAAGCCTGTTTCCCGGTCACAGTCCTATTATGTAGTTTCCTGCAAAAGTTACATTTACAAGGGGGTCTTGAGACGGAGTCTTTTCCGGTGTCCTTTCACGGCACCAAACAGTTCTGAGCCTTTATAACTCTTTTGAACTTTATATTTTGTAAATTGTGCAGTGAAAGTTTTATGAGAAAGTCGGTTTTATTTGAGAACTAACTGTTCGCCGACGTTGTACGGTTTTATATTTGGATTTTGCTAACTGTTAAGAGTGTAAAACGTTGTCATTATATCATTCGTGAAACCGTAAATTCTCAATTGTGACATTTTAGTTGGTTTTATCAAAATGTAATGTCAAATTAGTTTTGCACAATGAATACGAACAGGTTATTTTCGTATCATTTAATTAACGCACAAACTAAAATAAATGTTGATCGTCTTGTTTTGTCCAGTTAACTAAACATTGGGTAGGACTTTATGCCAGGAGCGTGAATATGCGGACGAGAAAGGATTTTTTTAAAATATCAAGATTCCGAGGTTCCCATCGTGTGCAACATTTTTTAGATCTGAAACAGTAACGGTCGTTTATGTCATGCTTTATGGTCCAGGAATTAAGCCTAGAACGTGAAGTAGAAAGTAGAGCTTACGAAAAATTTACTAACTTAAGAGGATAAATCTAGAAGTTTTTTTGGGCGTGCGTAAGGGGATCGTTGCAATGATCCCTCGGCAGGTGTATCAACAAAAGGCAACGTATAAGGGTTAGTCGACGGTGAAAACCTTCGAGATTAATAAAGAGAGCAGCGGGGGAAAAAACTTGTTAGGGACGCCGCGTTCCAAACCGCACGTAATGGTTTTATGGTGGACTGATCGCCGGAGGCTAATATACTCCGCTCTATATACCTGGGATCGTCCAATTTGCAGTTTCTTATCAGCCGAGAAACACCGCTAGGAGAGCGATAACTCGGAAAGCCAAAGACCCAGTGCGACACTACGTTTTAATGGGAAAAAAAGGACAGCGGAATCCGTTTTAGCTGGATTTCACGGTCCTGCTATCATCGCATGTAAAGTGGTGCTCGCCGTTGTATGCATCGTGGGAGAGCAGAGGGTAAAGCCGTTGCAAAACCAACCTCGACGTAAACAACTGTTTTGTCCCAGACGACTGAAATCTTGGCTTCTTCGTTTCCTGGGGAGATGATGTTTTTTTTTTCTTCTCTATTCTTTCATTTCCGCCGAGTTGGCAAATATACTTTAAAATCCACTTTTTTTTCTTCTTTTTTACGAGGGCTCGCAACAGCAGAGGTTATATAAACCCTCAGAGTGCCGGTGTTTTTGAAAAAAAGCTCATTTGTAAGTATGTCGGGTGGCCCTGCATTCGAACCCGGGACCTTGACCTTACAGTGATGAGCGCCGTGTCAAAGACGAAACCTCGCGGCCACCGACGCCCTCAAAATCCACTATTGAAAATATTGTAAAGCGAAACAAGCGATGACATTGCTTTATGAGGATTATTATAAATCACTTAGTTACAAGCATTTTTCATTCCTTGATGGCCATATCAGAACGGACAATCGGATGTCTTACATTTTTCGTTAAATCCATTATGTTTAGTGATCATTTATTACAATTAATTAGGCTTTTTTATGTAAGATCTTGATTGAGATTAAAATTGGCGAAAAAGAGAGAAAATTCGAAAAGTTGTAGGTTGAGATGGGGAGTTGGTATTCGAGTGGATATAATTGGTTGAAGTGAAAAGCTAGTGCCACTCGTCTTTCTCTGTGGTCACTCACTTCATTTGCCGTCAAGAATCGAATCCAGATTACACGACATTAGAAAAATGGTAAAAGGGAGGGAAAATTCGGAAGGTCAACCCACCTCGGATGTTGAATGGGAAGTCCGAGTGGACGGGAGTCACGATAACTCATGTGGTAGAGCAGGGGCGTATTGGCCAAAAAGGTCGCGGGTTCGAATCCCGCTCGATACATTTTTTATTAAGTTAACTACAACATACATGTTTAAAAAGTAACCGACGAGGAATAAGTTAAAAAAATAAGTTAACCAATTCCTCTTTCTTGAACAGAATCGAATACAACACAAACGCGCTTCGACACTGCGCCATCTTCAGTAAGGGTCTGTTCCTGATCTTTGAGGAGTCCAACAAACCCTGATTGATGGCGGACCCAATATGGTACACAATAGCAGTTTCAGCATAATTCATCGACTCCAACACCAATACAAGCACCCACACAATGTTAGTTGTTGAATGAAGCATCAGATCGACATTTGTTGCAAAATGTTAGCAAACTAACGTGGACAAAAACAATTATCTTTAGCTTCTTTTAAATTCCTAGACGGAGTGGTTATTGAATAATTAAATTAAACCGATGTCAGATTTGATGAGAGGAATTTGACTGTCATTATAGAAATAATGATTACCAAAATAGATACAAAAAAGAACAGTAATAAGTGTGTAGATTGAAGAAATTGGTCTAGTTTTATTTAACTGGGAAGAGAAATTTTGAGCGACGTCCACCCTATTTGTCATCCCGATCGAACAGCATGTACCTTCACGTTTGCCAGTTAACCCCGCCTTGGACTCATTTCGTGCCTGCCCTTTTTGTGCGGGCGGGTTGGGATTTGAGTCAGCACCGGGGATTCACACGGTGGGGCCCCACTCGAAGGCACAAAGGGAATCGAACAAAGGACGGTTTTTGCTTTCATGCGGGCCCTAGGAGGTACGTAGAACTTCATCCGCCCCGGGCGGTCAATCAAAAATCTACGAACCAACTCCCAAAACGGCTTCCGTGTCGATTTTTTGCCAGATGGAGACTACAAAAAAGGTCGAAGAGACCTGAGTTATGTTTGTAAATAAAATACGAAACTGTGTGGGACCATATGTTCGACTGGGACACTTTGTTAACTCAGCTAAAACCGTAATGTAAATATAGTACCCTTGTTTAACCGAAACCCAAAAATGGTACTTTTTCAATGGCAATCGTCTATAATTGCGATGCCTGCCACCCAAGATGGCGTCCTGCTGAAACTTTTATGATAATCAAGCATGATAAGGCGACGATCAAATCATGGTTTCACAATGATCTCAAAAAGAAATTTATTTTTAATACTTTAGATTTTACACGCTTTTATTTATCTCTTTTAACAGTTTTATAACGAAAAAGCAAATTCAAATCTTACAAGGACAACAACATCGATACTAATTTTAATGAAATGCAAAAGATTGCGTCTTGATATCAAGATTATAAGCCTCAACGAGGGCAAAATTTGTCTCGATTTATAACAGTCTTTTTCTGGGTCAAATTAGAGGCAGATTTTCTAAATATGACATTGGTATCAGCGTAGCCTCCAGGTGATCCAAGGAATCTTAATCTTGCTATAAGCTATAAGAAATCGGAACAAGCTCACAACCCATAAAATCCAAGGTGAAAGATAACGAGCCAATTAAGACGGCGATCGAAAGCTGCTTTAGAAATTGTTAATTCACACGTACACAAAAGTCGCTAATAAGTGAATAAGTTTCGGGAGTTTCACAACTTCGCCGCCGGGTCGTATATCAAGGGGCCGATGGTCGTATTTCAAACCCATGGATTATTTTGAGAAACGCACCTGACCCATTGTCGCACCGCTACCTGTGGCCTGGCCTGTCACAAGCATTAAAATCCCCGAAAACATCGCTTCATCCCCTTCAGGGTCTTACTGCATGAATATTTTAATGGCATGTAGTGTAATCTCCTTTTCTTCGTCTCCGGGCCGGGAAAAATTTATTAGATGGAGTTGCTGACAGGAAACGGCCCGCTCTTTTTTGACGTCTACGATTTTTTACAGGCCACGGAGATAGATTTAAATGGGCTGACAGAAAAGTGGATAAAAACAAGATTAATTTCGGTATCTTAAAAACTAGACATACCATCAAAATAAACAATATGATGCCTCTGAAATATGAAAGTTTTAGTGACACAGATGTGTTCATTAAGCTTAAAATAGGGCGAAACCATAATCATAACTAAACCAACCATAGTAACACAAACGGTATTTTGGTATCGAAAACTAAATTTTATATATGACCTTATTACCATAAATTTTGTTGTTTAATAAAGTCAAGACTTGAACCTGTACCAAATCCCTGAATTTTGGTTATAGTCTCGCAGCTTTACAAAAGCTATAAAGAACACATTTCAGGGGGTGGAAATTCCTTAGTGGAATCCTTTCTGCTTAGGTCAGAGGTCGGAAATTTATTATCTCGGTGTCGACGACGATAAACGGCCCACATTTTTACCACAGTGGGCATTAATGTGCAGGACGTAAAAACAAGGTTGATATATTCATTTTGTCGACTTGGACAAAAATCTAAATACGTTTGACAAATGATAATGAGATGTCTTGGACAAGGTCCATTGGGGTGAAAATATAGTGAAAAATTTTCAACTTTCTCTATCTTCCTCTCTCTCTCTCTCACACACACACACACACACTCTCCATCTATAAGGCAAGTTATAAACAAATATTACAATTTTAATTACATGTTAAACGTGAGTAAAGTTCTAAAGATCTAAAGACCTAACTTTTGCGTGTATTTTTATAAATAAATCACTTTTCGCGGTTCAACAAGAGGCGGAACATTTGTTATATTTTTGATCATAAATTTATTATATTTTGTGAAACCACTTTCAAGGATTCATAACTTCAGACAGTTAAGCGCTGTTTATAAATATTTGTGCAGCCAAAGCCAATTGAATGTGTTTCGCACATCCTACATTTTTTTGCCACCCATATTAGAAGGGTAGATAGAGTAAGAGTTCCAGGTGATTATTATGAAAAATGACTGAGAAAGCATGACTGCGTGGGACTCTTTTATCGTTATACCCTTGTACATAACTGGAAAAATAAATTATGAATAATTACTTTTTTGTTATAAGGAAGTGTACTATATTAAAAAGTGTATGGTATGGTAATGAGAATACTAGGAAGTGGGATTTGCGCTCCCCAGGCACTGCAGCTTTCTGGCTTATTGTACCTTCCTAGTTTCTTAGTTCAATGCAATAGACTCAATTCTTCTTAGAAGTATCAGGTATGGCACTGCTACAATTTCATTCACTAGGTTTGTTTCATGTGGCAGGTTAGCATTCGCATTGAGCTGTTGTTTCCCATTCGAAGATGATATCGGTGGCTGTTTCCTCCTCCTCGTAGTACAATCTGCAGATGTGATCATCGTATATGCCTGTGCAGTGTGATGTTTTGTCAGATGCCAGTTACCCGTTCGTAGACCTACCCGCTGAGTTCAGCCCACTCCAATTGCTTTTGCCAGCCTTGCTGAACGTTGTTTCATAATAAGTTTACTATGTCTAGCACCGCTATTGTTGGTCCACTTCTATTTTTATTTTATTTAGATCCATTCTGCGATGGAGGATTCTATATTTGCTTTTGTTATCCCAAGCATAGGTCTTGGAAATCCTCCTCTTGCCAAGGTCTAAAAGGTCTACCTTTTCATTACCTTCCTCTGGGCTCTGATACCCAAGATCATCAGGTTGTTGTGTTTCCCCAGGTTTTGGACATTTTGGATGCATCCACTGACTAATGATCTCATGAGGATTTTTTTGCCAGTGTAACCTCTTTTAAGATTTTCAAGGGAACAAGCGTTGATGGCATATATTTCTGCTTGAAAGACCGAAGTTTACTTCTCTAATGAGTTTGACTGCTCAAGTTTTGGGATTGTACAGAAAATTCTCGATCCTTCGCTCGTTTTCGAGCCTTCTGTGCACTGTGCACTGTGTCATTCTATCTGATGCTCTCCTGTGCTCTTCCTCCCCTTTGTTGAGGACTTTAAAGTCCGTTGAGACTTTATAGCATGTTGTAAAGAATGCTTCCGGGATCATTTCGAAGAATGAGTGTCTGATTTTGTTAATTATGGTTGTGTGCCCGAATTGTTTGGTTCCTTTCCAATTTAATTGTTTTTGGAGCCTGAATGAGCTTTTCCTAGCTTCTCCTTGTATAAATGTTTCCCGTGGAGGTAGTTTAGCAAAGTTTCTAGTGCACATTTAGAGGTTGTTCTCATTGCCCCTGTGTTACATAGGTTTGCTAGTCTTTGTATGCTGCCTATGACTGAGTAGCTAGTTTTTGTTGAGCTTTGGTCCTCCAGTTATACCTAATTCTATCCCTAAGGATTACTTTTTGCCTTGGATTATGTGTGTATCCTATAAAAATATCCAGCTATGATAAATAATTTTGAAAATTTTGAAAGTTGAAGTGATCAATACTGATCAGAGTTAGTAGTTTGGCATTATTCTCTTTAGTTTATGTTTCACTCATACGTGTTTCGGTTTTACACCATCTTCAGTGTAAAACTCAACGGGTTCTGTATGTTGCAAAACTTTCTTACACGACGGCGATAAATGTTTTCTCAGAAATTATTTGAGGAAAGTGAAATAGCAGGGGATTTTAAATTTATGAGAATGCATCTTCAATCGCGGTAGCCCGACTATCTACGAGGACTTGTTCCTGCGGCGGCTAGAACTAGAAGATGTTTTTATTTTTTTAAAAATTACCTCGGTCCGATTAAAAGGAGATAGAAAAGGAGCAAGTCCTGGAGTAGCCCGTCATAAATTTTTGCGCCCCTCCTCGTTCAACGTGTATGCAAATCCGGCTAATAGAAGACATTGACACCGCTCTCGCATTCCGCCCATTAACCGCTCCACCATTTCGACCGGTCCATCATTTTCCAACCCCCTTAAAACTCGCAGGTTTCGTCAAAAGCGGCTTTTCCTCAAGGCGTGTCCGTCCATTATGAAATTCAAAGACGGGCGGATCGTATTTTCTATTTAATTCAATACAATAGGCGAAAGCCTGTTCCGTTAGCCCTCCTAATCACAACCCATTGGTTTCATTCAATGCAGAGCGTTTTGAGACATTCGGCGAATTTGCATTTCTGTGGGTGGAGTCGTAATGGACTCACATATACATCGGCGAATGTGAATCCGGACCGGGACCCAAATAACTCGTCATAAAAATGCATACCTCGGTGGTTGATCTGTGTGGCCTCGTCCTCCCACATTGCATGAAAATGTTGGCAAGGTATACAGGAAATACAACTGACGAGACGAACCGTCGCAATAAATTACAATCTCCCGTTCGAGTTACATTATTGAAAATGCCAAAGTGATTGATAACGAAAGACAACATATTTTGACACAACACCGCATGCGAAATCCAGCCAACTTGCGTCAAATTTCTCTTACTGAAAATGTAACCCTATCATTTACTATTTGCTTCATGTTTAAATAAACTATACTTAGCTTCTATGTATTGTGAGATTTTCCCTAAGGGTTGGCGCGGTGTAAACAATGTAATTTGGCCGTTTCTGATTATTTCGATTTGATTGCTTGTTTTCCGATTAAAATGCGCACGACTGATAGAAGAACCACTTAAGATGTGGAGGCCAAAACGCGCCTAACAGACCAGACGATGAAAAGACCCCCTCGGTATAATTCTGACAAAAAAAAACAACAAAAAAACTATGATTTGGATGAAATGTAGAGCCAGGGAATTCAAAGAAAAATAATTTCAAAATCAGGGCATTGAAAATAAATATATGGTTGGTATTCATGGGTACACTGACGAGGTCAATGAAAGCCGGTTACGATATTTCGATATGTGTATAATATAAAGAACAAAACCGTAGTTCCACAGCACTAAGTATAGTACTATACTAGTTTATTTACTATTAACTATGGTTATTCATTGTACACAAGTCTTAAGTGTGCTAAACATTCCAGTATTATAAAAGCCCATAAATACAAAGTATATCATTACTTTGGTAAAACTTATCAAATTTTGGAATAAATTTGCTTACAGCCGTTCGGTCCGGTTCCAAGATTGATCAAACATTTCGAGCTCACAAACTGCATTTTGGATTAAAAAATTCACAGAGGGGCCTCGGTGGCAGCAAAGGTTTAGGCGGTCATCACTGTAAGGTAAAGGTGCCGGGTTCGAATCCAGCGGCCCTGCATTCAAACCCTACATACTTACAAATAAGCTTTTTTTTTTTCAAAAACACCAGCACCCTGACGGTTTATATGATGAACTCTGCTGTTGCGAACCCTCGCACCCCCCAAAAAACTTGTGAAACTTTCTTAATTGTTTAATACTGAAAAAAAAATCCTAGGGCCGTCCATTTTGAGGCCGTTCTAATGTTCTGGTACTCATTCTTCTCAGAAAAAATTTAAAAGTTTGGGCCCACGTATGAAATCAAAAAGTGACATCGACTTTTTTTTCAAAAACACCGACACCCCGAAAGTTTATATGACTTCTGATGTAGCGAAACCTCGTAAAAAATAAAAAATTCACAGGAATATGTTGGATCAAAAATTGTAATTAAACCGCAAGCATTTTTCCTCAAGATTATTTATTTTTGTTGTTTACCAAAGTGAATTTTTGTCCTGCACCTGTAATGCTGCACCTCTAATATCTGCAATAACTGAAATTCCCTAGCCATTTATCGACAGTTATTTTTACAGAAATCGTAAAACCAATTTTAATATTGACCGTAAATAAATGAAAACCAGGAAATGTGCAATTGCAGATTTCAAACTTTTCAAATTTGCAAGCCTGGATCTAAATTCAGTTTTCAATCATTTTGAAGTGAGTAGTTTTGCCCTGCATCTGTAATGCCTGTACCTCTTATAACTGCAATAATTGAAATTTCCCAACCAGTCAACACTTTGTTTTTCATAGAAATTTTAAAGCCATCTTTAATATTAACCGTAAATAAATGAAAACCAAGAAATGTGCAACTGTCAGTTTTCAATTCTTTCGATTTTTTGTTTGCTTTTTATATTAGTCTTAATGTGTCTTTAACTTTGATAAAAGTGTCAAAAAATACTACATACGTTTTTAGACCAAACGATAAAATTGTGTTTCAAAATTAAATTCAGTTTGTGACAACGTCAGTTATTCCTCTTATCCTTGCTAAGATAAATTTTAACGCCACGTTTCCTTTTTCTCATCAAAAATATATTTTTTTATTTTCTTTTCCTTTTGTAAATGCAATAGATTCTAGAATTTCTCAAAAATAGGCATGAAAACATTTCAAACCTAAACCATAGGGATAAAGCACTATGTATTCCATATTTTATTTTCCATATTTTCCATTGCTTTAATTAATTGATAGTATTTTCCAGTTTTTCATTTTTTCTAGTTATGCTCAACGTCTGCAGAGCAATCGTATTTTCAAAAAGAGCCACCAGCCAAAAGAGGTGTATTGCATAAAAAATGTGTTTTTAATGGATTTCCATGTTAAATGCATAACCCTTCTGTAATTTTGAAATTTCAGTGTTTCAAATATTCCAATTAGACAGAAAGAATATTCATAGGCGGTTCGTAGTTCAATTTAGCCGTTTGAATGCTAAGAGATATACCGAAGAGGCCGATAACGATTTAAAGAGACGCTTACCTTTACACCTGTTTGACGCATTAGCATAATCGGGGAACGGTGAATCGCCGTAAAAAAATTCCTTTTAATTGAACCGTCTGTCGATACTGGAAGAAAGAGGCCCGATAGGTCGCTATCAAGATGAGATAAGCAGTTAAAACATTTCACTTTTTGATTTGTTTATTGACGGCTCTTTAGATTCGGGAGGAATCTCGCCTAGCTTATCGCAAATATTTACTTACCCCTGTTTTTATCTTACGCTGGCGGAACAAAGAAAACAATCCAGCTTGAAAACAACTTCGCCGGTAAGTTTCTGCAAGTCGGAATTTTAATTGGCTCAACCACTTCCATTTTTGAAAACAAGGCTGATATTCATATTCATTTCATTCAGAAACCTAACAAAATTTGATCTCACTATAAAACAGTCATAACTCAGACCTCTCATCTGTTCGATATTTACAGAAAATTGAACTTTGGTCGTTTATGATTTTTTGGTCACACTGTCCTCCAGTGATAGAGATGAACGTAATAAATCAACCAACCTACAAAAAACTAAAATTGAATCTGACCGTTAAAAACTACTAAGGTAGTCGGACTAAGAAGAAATCTCACAATAAAAAATGCATTTTTTTAAAATATTTTTTTTTAACGAGGGTTCCCAATAGCAGAGGTCATATAAACCTTCAGGTGTTTTTGACAAAAAGACCATTTGTAAGTATGTCGTCGGATTCGAACCCCGGACCTTTACCTTACAATGATGAGCGCTGTGTCGAAGACTGAACCTTGCGGCCACAGACGCCCCCTAAAAAAACTTGGAGTACAGGTTGTACAGTTAAATTTTGTGAAAAAGTTAACTTAGTTGGGAAATATTTGCTATTATATTGCGCATCTCTTGTGAGATTTCCTGTCAAAGTCTGCGGGGGGGGGGGTGAACCAGCTCGGTCGTATACGATCGTTTTGTTCAACCTATACTCCTCGCTGTTTTGGGACAGATCGACCAGGCAACGAAAACCCAAAATTAGTCTGAAAGACCAAAATATGAGGATAGGCTGACCAAGATGAAGGGCTCAGTCAGATTCATTTCTCTATCTGACCATCGTCAGTATGGTTATTCACCTATGGTTTCTTCAATTTAACACAGAATAAAAACTATTAAACAAAAAGTATCTTGCAGTTCATAAAAAAATTATAATGTTTATTCACGAGTAATATATTTCTTTTGAACATATTTATTCTTACATTGCTATTAGCAAAAACTTATTGTATGTAACAACGTACAGCGGGGGTTGCATCCTCGACAGCTAAAAAATTTGGAAATAAGTAAGTATATTTTCATTGAGAAGGCTTACTTATTACTGAAATTGTCGGCAAGATAATAAAATATTGAGCCAAACTTTTACGGCCGCCGCCGCCACCACCGATTCATTTCACTTTTCTGGCCTGCTGTACTGTCAACTACTCGTCGGGTGTCGCGCCCGAGGGCATAAACCACTTTACAATGCTTTTTCCATTACTTTATTCACTATTAAAAATTTATCGGCTATGCCGGATCGAACCCAGGGCCTACAGCATGGGAATGGAATGGTGGCAAGGGTACTAGGAAGTGGGGTTTGTGTGCCCCAGGCACTGCAGCCTTCTGGCTTATTGTACCTTCCTAGTTCTTTAGTTTAGTCAATAGACTCGATCCTTTTTCTCAGGATTATCAAGTCATTGACTGTTATTGCTTCAATGTGGTTCTCTGAGTCATTTTTGTGCGTCAGATTGAATCTCCATTGAGCCGTTGCTCCGCATTCGAAGATGATATGAGTGGCTGTTTCCTTCTCCTCATTACATAGTCTGCAAATTGGATCACTTTTTTATATGCCCATGTTTTTTAGATGTTTTCTCAGGTGCCAGTGGCCGGTTAGTAGTCCCACCACTTCTTTGAGATTTGCCCTCTCCAGTTGTAGCAGTGTTTTTGCCAGTTTTGGTGAGGGTTGTTTTATCATGAGTTTACTGTGTCTAGGACTGCTAGAGTTTATCCATTTTTCTCTTTGTTTTATTTGGATCCATTCTGCGATGGAGGATTCTATGTTTGTTTTTGATATTCCAAGGATAGGCTCGGGGTCTATGAATGGTCTTGCGGATCCTCCTCTGGCCAGGCTGTCTGCTTCTTCATTACCCAAAATTCCCCTTTGTCATGGCACCCAGGATACCGTTACCTTGTTGTGTTTTCCCTGGTTTGGAGATTTTGGATGCATTCACTAACTAATTTTGATGTAATCCTTATACATGCCAATGCTTTGATAGCTGCTTGGCTGTCTGATCTTATGAGGATTTTTTTGTCAGTGTAACCCCCTACAGCATGGGGCAACGAGCAGGATGTCCTAACCAGCCAACGGTCCGCGAAACTTTAATGTTTAAATTTTTTAAGAAGGCGCTTAATTTAAGGATTTGGTAACTTAGGATTCGGTTGGCAGTCCAAAAGGTTCAGAAACGGCTAGGTTTAAAGCAAGTTATAAAATGTTGTTCTGGGCTGTTGTTAAGAGTCAAAACCTCCCTGGGCTAGAACAATCGCATTTAAAGGAATGCCGCAGGAATACCTATTTTCCTCCTCTCGTTCCAAACGTCAAAACCGCCTTTGAAAGGAGTATCCATTATCGAAATATGCGTACTTCGCACGGTGCAATTATGTAAATAATTCGCAAAACCTATGAGGCGAGCAGGACCGAAGAGAGGGGAAAAAAGTTTTCCCTCCCGTGTTACATAAAGGACAAACGAATTATATGTAATTTGCCTCTCCAAGGACGCTAACATATCGAGCAGAAATAAAAGCTGTACCGGCACACGGTCAAATGCACCGTTCTGGAAATCCGAATGAACGGGCTTTTTCCAAGAAATTAAGCCAGACCTAATTGTCAAGTTATTCTCATTTTAAAATTTTCAATCGAAATATGCAAATCTGGCGGTTGGATTATTTATAACCTAGTCAAACTGACCCCGATACCAATTAATCGTTTGAATAATCTCTTCTTAACAATATTAGCGTGATGCTAAAACAATTAAGTATGATAAATGAAAAAGAAACAAAACAAAAATAATTCCCCGCATTGCACATCCAAAGAAGTAAGCCAGGACAACAAAAGGATGAATAGTTGCGTGTTCTGCAAGTGGGTTAGCTATTGTCAGCATTTTATAACTGAGCATCACCGGGGTTCTTGTTTCTCCTCGGTGCGACGAAGTTCCTTCTGACCAACCAGATAAAAGGCGATGTAATAATTTAAAAAAACATAAAATTTGGCTTTTTTTCTCTACTGTCATTTTGAACCAAAACCAACCGGAGGTTTATAACCTGCTAGTGGATGAACTCGTGGCAATTCAATCAATATTTGTGTTTCTTAATGACTTATTTGTTCATGGTTGAAGACATGAGGAACGTTCGAAAACGTCATAGTTTTGAAAAAACACCTTTTTCATTTTTTACCAGACGTTTCGACCTTTACTCGGTTCATCTTCAGCGCCAGGGCACTTTGCAAAACATATCGATCGGCAAAAATACAATTTAAAATATAAAAATAAATTGCGAACAATGTATTGCATATTCACGTAAAGTGGGGTGGTTGTCTTATGGTGGCACAATAATATACTATCATAAAAATAGCACCCCATTTTATGCGAGTATGAAATACTTTGTGTAAAATATATATTTACATAATAACTTGTATTTTTCTAATCAACATATGCCAATTTATCCAGGCCCTGAAGATGACCCGAATGAAGGTCGAAACGCCATTCTTCCTGTTAGCCATGTGTTTAATTTTATATAAATCGTATGAATCCGATACAACTAAAAATGATTGATTGAAAAATAGCCTTTGTTTATAAATTGACTTGGCTCTAGAAAAAATTCGAACGTTGTATTTTCACGGCTTCTACTTCTACTGTATTGTAAGGCGTCCGTGCTCAGCATTTTTATTATACTCCCATCGCGTTAACTCAATAAGGCAAAGGCGTACGGGACTGGTTTATAATAGATTTATAAGAAATAGGTTTGAGCAGTTATTTTGCAACAAAATCTATAAAGTTTTATTTTGAAATTGTTGAAAAAACCATCAACCCACGTAATTAATCAATTTAGCTCCACATTGTGTTTTAAACTCCTTGACCTTAAATATACACACGAATGCGTATAATATCTGTCATTTCTACTTTAAAATGCAAAGCCAAAAAAATTTCAATGGTCTTTTAAATAGAGAAAAAATCTTAAAACGATTCGATTAAGGATTCAGCGGATGTGGAAGTGATATGGGATCTACGGTGATTACTCTTCCTTACCAGACCACTGTCATGACGTAAATTTAAGTCAATATTTCATATTTTACTATCTTTTTTATCTTTATATTCTAAGCCGGTCGAAATGTCTACTGATTGTCGTAGGACTCGTTCCACGGCGTACCCCTAATTCTCGTGTCTCTTGGGAGGGGCAGGGCTCAACCACATACACAAAGGTGGTCGTTATATCTTCGTTTCTGACCTACCACGTTCTCTTGGTGAGCTCGAATCCTCCCGAGATGAATTAGGGAAAAAACATTTTCTTGCAATTAGATCGACTCAGGAGAATTAGGGCCATGTTTGAACTCGTACTTATTAAAAATACATTTCCTTATGTTATGTCGCAAACGTAGGTGGATTTTAAATTTGTTATGAAAATAATGTTAGTACACAACGCGATACACGTTTTAGGGAAAATTGAAAACAAAAATTAGACATGCTTAAGCTCAAATAAAACATTGAAAAAATGAAGCAGAGGACAATATTGCTAAAGGACAAGTTTAGTTGTTTCCACTCATTTCGTCTTCCTACACCATCATTGCTTTGATCTGCCTGAAACTTTTGATATATAGTTCATTTTAAAACTTGGTGCAATATTTAGGACTTTTAGTCAATTTGGTGTCGTTTGTTTCAGACAGAAAACAGCGAAATTGGTATGACCAAGATGATACGTACACTCCAAAACTGTAGGCTCATCTCTGCAAAACTAAAGGCAAAATCTGACAATTCAAATAAACGCTATGTTAAAATAACGATACTGTGAAGAAAAAAAGTTTATGCTTCATGTATTGTTGACAATGTACGCTCCTAAAAACGCCTGTCGCGAGTTGACAAAAGTTAAGACGAATAATTTGTGTCCAGGAAAGAAATTTATGAATGAACAGGAAAAGAGTAATTTTTGACAAGAGACAGCATAATAAAAAAAAAAAAGAGGGGCAGATTTTTACCTGTTAGGCGGCAAAGGGTTTGTGAGGATTATCCTCTGGGTTGAGCACAGTTTTAATCCTCGGGTTGAATTAATCCTCTGAGGAACACTTGACACAGAGTGAAAAATCCACGGACGGTTGTTTGACGTGAACGCGTAAACGCGAGAGCTCGCTTGGGAAAAAAACGTGCGGCCGGCACGAGTGACGGGTACGATCTGAAGGATCGCGTAGAGGCTGAAGAACGGCAACGCGCCACCTGGCGGACCCCCACCGACACACACGGAAACCGCTACCACTCGCGACTACTTGCGCGGCGACCTATCGGTATTTTTTGGGGGGTAACTCTAAAATAAATTTAAATTATGTAAAAAAATTAGTCTGTTCAATAGCTTAAAACCGCCTTGCGAGCATGTGCAAGTCTGTGGGCCTTTGTGTGAAGAAATATGAGATGTGGGGCGTACAAATGTTATTCTAACAAAGTGCCAACCCCCTAACTGCTTTGGTTTACAATTAACAAGTGGAATCTGGCACGGTATGGTAAACGTGTCTGAGAGAAGAGAAGAGAATAGAGGAGAGAGGGAGGGAGAAAGAGAGGGAGAATGAGAGGGAGAGAGAGAGAGAGAGAGAGAGAGAGAGAGAGAGAGAGAGTGAGAGGGAGAGAGAGAGAGATACAGATATCGTGAGATGTTGTCTGGTGTGATGTAAGATAAGAAAAGCATTTACTTTATCGTCCCAACGTTTCGATCTTTATTGAGATCATCTTCAGGACTCGAAGTGTTTGAGTTTTACACAAAAGGCCAACACTTTGAGCCCTGAAGATGATCTCAATAAAGATCGAAAAGTCACCTATATCACACCAGACCGCATCTCACGATATCTGAAAAATTAATGGATAGATAGGATCAGATAGATAGGATAGATAAGGTAGTTAGAGAAGGAGAGAGCGTGACAGAGGGAGAGAGAGTGCTAGTCTAGCCCAAAAACGAAGATTGTTGATTATTGTGAAAATTTGAACTTGAGGGTGTAAAGGAATTGGAAAGAGTTTTTGATTGTAACAACTTTTCATATAGCTTACATGAACGTGAAAAAACAAGTCGTGCGATACATAATAACTACCAAAAGTTTCAGAAAAATCAATGATTCCAAGTCTGTATCCTCCCCTGTGAGAGAAAGTTAGAGAGCGTGCAAGTGCGCCATTATATGTGCTATATGTGCGAGCGTGTTTTACATTTGTAGAGAATATTAATTGAAAACATTAACGTTTCGTGTTAAATATTGATAGCAATTATTATTGAAATGTTCGATTTGTGAAAATTAAGCCACCTTACTAAGTTTAGTTGAACTTGAAATTCAGTCGCAGTAAAACGACCTCACCCAATGTGTCAGTGACATAACTGAACGCAGTGTTATTTTGTTTTTGAATTTTTTTTCTGTTGGTCTGTAGGCAAATTTTGACAGTATTTGACCAAATATAGATATTTTCAAGGGCCATTTTCCGTCTGTTGGTTATGGCTCTAGTAAGAAAGTGTAATGGTCGGCAACCACCATTGACCGTCTACTGTGACCATTTTTTTTTCTCTCGGCTTGGAGATTTTGTTTTAATGTGCGACCAGGCGTATCATCAGCGTTTAGTGACTAGCCCCGTTCGACATGGGTTGCCATAATTCACGGAAAAAAGGTGCATTCGTTCGACTGTCAAACTGTTTATTCAGCTCGCGTCTAAGAATATTTTGAGTGAACAATATCGTCTTATTTTAAAGAATGATTCATTAATCAAGCGTTAATGAATAATAAATGATATTCGGTTAATTCTGCAACTGGAATAGAGAAATATTATAATTAATTGGTGTGCGTTCCAGTACCAAGATAAAATTCCCATAACTGTTTTATGTTCACACTAAATGTCCATTTCATGCAATTGTTATGCAACGCATATAATTCTTCCACATTCATTTTTAAAAAAAAGTTATTTCGTAAAAACGTTTGCAGGAAAAATGTTGAAATAATATTCCTATAGTAACTATATAAAAAATTGATTCGCCCGCGTGTGTGTACGTGCGCGTGTTGTGTCATTATGCCGATGCGGAGGAGCAGCAGAAATGGATCACTGACAGCCCATATTTTAAAACCAATTTAGTTATATAACTCTTGCCTTTTTTTTTAGGTAGGAAGGTGTGGTAGGCAAATGTGAGCTTTAAGGTCGCCAAACGTTGTAAAAAAAAATTAGTTTAATGTTTAGATCATGAACTGTAAGCACGCTAGTTTCTAACACGACGGGTGAATTCATTCAAATCTACCACGTTTCGTTTCTTGTAACAAAATATAAAACTACTATGATTTTGAAGATTTGAGTTGATTAAGCCGGTTGTACTAAATTCCGAAAACGTCTGCGATGAACTGCTGACAGCTGTTCGATCATTAGTGGTCCGCCTGTTCTCGTAATCTGTCGTTCTAACGACTTTTGACGGATGTGTCCTTCTAAAGATAAAATTCAACACGAAGCTAAAGGTAAAAACGGTTGTATACAGAATTCAAAGTCTTAACGTTAACTTAATTTGGTACGAATTTATTTAAAAAGCAGCGCCAAAAGAGCTGTCGCATATCGAATCTGACACATGGTATACATTCGGACGAAAATTCTACCTGGGAAATCATCTCGAAACCCGATTCTATTCGTTCCCGGCTGGGTTTTGAAAGGTTTTACATTACTTCTTAAACCAGGACAGAAAAACCTAATTGCTCTTTTGTTTACTTTTATCTCTTCGAATTATCAAACCCGGTGTGGTTTTAAAGGAGCCAAAGGTTTTTACCGGCGAAACAGGAGAAGCTACTGATCGGTCAAATAGATTTCCGATCATCTTTGGAAAACCGATCTCAGTATTGAACACAAAAACCCACAGTTTATACAATATAATTGCAAATTCAAAAAACATACCGTAAATACAAATAAATAGTAATCATTATTCTGTTAGACGCATGTTTCGGTATATAACCATCTTCAGTGGTTCCTTTGTGCAGTTATCATGTAGGTAAAACAAACTCTCATTTTAGACCATACCATACACGACGGTTTGTTTTCACAAACCCTCATATGTAGAAGGCAATGAAAAGCGCCATAATAAGCGTAGGTTGGCGGACCAATGTGATGGAATAGCACGAGTCCAAAGATTCAACACTTCGTCGACCTCAAGACGAAATTGCACAATTAAAGATGTAAGTCATCAAAAATCCGCAGTTTTTATTTTACAAATACTCGAGCAATCTCGTCATAAGGCCGGATGCATTCCTCACCCGAATCGATGTTATTAGGGTAAATGTCGCAAACGCGATTTTAGCAAAATACGTAAAAATAAAAATCCAGTAATAATTAATCAGTCGAAAAATCGCGAACGGTTCAAAATTAGATAACGGAATTGCATAAAAATGGAAATTCTGTAATTTTCGTTAAAAAAAAGTCTTCATAAAAAACAAATCTAAGTAGATTGCTGACGTACTGCTACTGATAGTAGGCCAGAAAACCAACGTTCAGGTCAGGTTAACTAACTTGTTCCTCTATCCTATTTGGTGAAAAACTCGCTTTTGAGTTTTGGCTTTTAGAGCATCATATATAAAAATCACTGAAAAAGGTGAAATGTAGGAAGAAGGACCTCAGCGTGGCATAAGTGAGGGAGTCTACCAACGTGCCCAGTGGATAAAAAAAGATATTGAAGTCGTCTGTTCCACTTCAGTGAGAACGTCAAGACACAAGGCGAGGCTGTACGACCACCCAGTTTCCAAAATGCACTTCTATCCCCTTTCATTACTAATATTATAGCCCTCCAACGAACGGTTTTTATTAAAAATTTCCGGAATGTCTTTATTTCAAAATTGGAAGATATCGTAACTCCGTCCGAGGAAGAAAAACAAAGAAACGGTCGCCGCGGGCTGTTGTAACGATTAGTAAACAGTTTCATAACCGGCTACTCAAATCAAAATATTGTAAGTAATTCGTAGGCGTGACGTTATGAGTCGGGATTTTGACTTTTGTAGGTCCTCCGCCATGAGAACGGGATCAAGCCATGAGCTCGGGATCGTGATGGCGTTCGGCCTTGTCATTCAAAACTGTGGATTAGTGGAACCAAGAACGAAACTCAATTTCGTACGTTGCACCGGGGATTAAAAAACATAAGTTTCACAAAAAAAAATGTTGATTAAACTAGTAGAAATTTCTTGAACTATACTGGATAAACCGTAGATTTAAGCCTTCTTAAGAACCTTTGAGAAAAAAATTTCGAATGGAAATCTATTTCCTGATATCCAGCATTTTAAAAAAAGTGAAGCATTGGTCTACAATGTATTTTTCCCTAGTATAAAATCTATTTTTCATGCATTGAATTGATTGCGGCTTACTTTAAAGTTTCCGAAGAAATTACTGCTCTGATATATTGCCTGTTAAACCAAACGAAATTGCCACGCATCACTGACTCTGCAATTGTGATGTATAACCCACTGATAAGAGACAGTTATTTATTTTTAAAAAAATCTGCATTGTAAGAAACCCCAAGGTGGAAAGGGTACAATTTTTCTAATTTCATAACTAAATCCAAGGTTAGAATGTAAAATGTTTTAAATAAGTTTAAGATCAAACCTTCAGTAATATATTTTCGTAACGGGTTAAAAATTATTATAATTGCACAACGAGAGAGATACGGTAGATACTTGACGCACGGTGAACCTTAGCAGGTTTAGGGTCATGAAATCATTATTCAAAATCAAGCTTACAAAGAAATGATGCAAGAAATAGTAGTAAATGTACAACCTAATAGGAAAATGGACGACCTCGAAATATTAAAACCCTGGAAGAATGTAACTGAACTAAGAGAAATGCTGAAATTACGACGAAAAGAGGCGATTGTACTTCTGTTAAGCCCATCAGGATTTTCGTTTCGATAGTTTATGTCACTTTTATTCCGTATAAAATGTAATAAACAAATATTACAGTAATAATCAAATGTCTTTGTTTGCAGTCCACTCTCGCAAATGCTAATATGTGCGTGGTCCAGTAATAACCTGCAAGGTTATTCGTGCACATATAAATTAGGGTAAAAATAAAAAAGAATTATGTGCCTCGGTAATGCAGGGTGGCTTATGTCCAACTTCTTACGACAGACAATTTGTAATAATTTTTTTTAAGAGAACAGCGTTTTTTTTTGTTTTTTTTTTTAACTGTTTTAATATTTCTCCTTTTCTTCAACGGGTTTGTGTGTCTGTAGTTTGGTCTTTTTAACTTATAGATACTAATTAATCAGATATCGCGAGATGCGGTCTGGTGTGATGTAGGTTTCAGAAAAACATTTTCTTCATCGGGCCAACGTTTCGATCTTTATTGAGATCATCTTCAGGGCGTTAGCAACACGACACTCAAGAATGGCACAAGTATACACAAGACAAACACATCGAGCCCTGAAGATGATCTCAATAAAGATCGAAACGTTGGCACGATAAAGAAAATGTTTTTCTGAAACCTACATCACACCAGACCGCATCTCACGATATCTGAATGATTATGGATTAACGGTCACTAATCTCTACACACTTACTTCTGCCAGTCGTGATTTAGAATTTTGTCATCTTCATTTGCATGCGTAGAAAAAAACTGATGTACTTACTAACGCGTTGACCTTCTACTGAAGACGATAACATGGCAAAATGTATATCAGGCAGACCAAAACAGCGAGAATAGACGGACCCATGCGATTAGGATCCGAAACGACAAATCGAGTTCGTCATCCCACTCACCACCGATAAAAAATCGGACTTAAATTTATTGCTAGATGTTAGCCTGGGTTGTTTTTGTTTTTAAACAGCCCTGTCTGATGATTTCGTTCGTCCAATTTCTGTGTATGCCTTTGTCTATTAATATAGTGTTTTTTGTATGCAAATTTGGAATAGTTTTCATTCTATTTTTGCAGAAAAACTTACAAACAAGACAAAGACTTTGTTTGGAGGGGGGAGGGATCATAACACAGGTTCCATGGAAGAAACTCATTTTTGAAAGGCGTTGGGACCAAATTCAGGGTCGTTGAGATCTGATCCCGATCCTTCCATTGATGAGTGCCCTGTCAATTGCATGAGGCCACCGGTCCCCAAGCGTCAGGAAACGTCCTGAGGCGACCGTGGGGATCGAACCCACGACCGCGAGATCCACTAGCCGATAGTTTGACGCCTTAACCACTCTGCTACCGCAGTCCCTTCAGACGAAGACTTAATATGAATATTTTTATTCGCAAACAAGATATACACTTTGTCTGAATATGTCATATATTTTCAATTTTTAAGTATCTACATTTTCTTATTTTCTATTGTTTCAACCTCTGCGTTAAAAGATTCATTCAGATTGTAAAATAGACCTTGCAGGTAATGTATTATATATATATATATACAGGTAATTTATTAAATATATGGAATTCAACAAATTCAATCCTACGATTAACATCACTAATTTAGTGGTCCGCTTGACCAATTGATACATAACAATTAGTTGAGATGAAAAAAGTCAATGGCACGAGCGGGATTCGAACCCACGATCTTCGGCTAGATACCCCACTGCTCTACCACTTGAGTAATCATCAGCTAATCCTCTCGGACATCAACTTCCTAACTCAACCTCACCTTATTAGTTTTCCCTCCTTTTTGCCGTGGATTCGTAGACGAAGATCGTGGGTTCGAATCCTGCTCGTGCCATTGACTTTTTTTCATCTCAACTAAAAACCTTATTGCCAACGAGTAACTTTAGTCTTTGTACAGAATGGATAAGAAAACGTATTTTTCACAGCCATAATTTTATATTTACAAAATACTAACTTACAGGACTTTTTTCTTTTCAAGTAGAACATGTCCTGCTTTTGACTATCGATATACTGTTTTTTATGTACAAATTTTAAATAGTTTTTTATATTTTTCAGAAAAACATACTAGCCAGAGGAAGACTTTTTTGGGGAGGGGGCTCGTAACACAAGTGTGAAGTTGAGCCCCCAGTGTGTCGGTGTTCTTCCATCGAAGAAACTCGAATGCGAAGAATTTGCACGTCTTTTTCTGGATAAAGAGGGCATCTTTTACGTGAGAACTGTTTCCCTCACAATGGCTCATGACCCCTTAGAACAGTGTAAGTAGACTGACTATCCGGCGCACATCACATAAGATGGTATCCAGAATTTTTAACATTAGAAAACAAAGAAAAGACGACCTTTATAACTCTATAATTCACCTGCTGGCACCACGAGAAGTGACTGTCATTAATGATCCTAATATTTTTCCAAGTATTTACCTGTGGATATCTTTTATAGTTGGAGGACACTATCATTTCTTTTGATTTGAGTACATTTCATTGACATATTTTCAAAACATTTAGTCTTAATTTTTAACTTGATCAAGGTTATCAATGTCATCTGCAGTTATCACGCAGGTGAACCGTCTGTAAAATGACAGAGAGTGACATTATTCATTATATCATGTGATCTATTGACCCAATTAATTCTTCCAATTAATTCTTCCAATTAATTAATCTTTTTATGTAAAGTTTTGGTTGAAATGAAAATGCTAGTGCCACGAGCGGGATTCGAACCCACAACCTTCGGGTAGATACGACGCTGCTCTACCACTTCACTTCGATCCACTCGGACACCAAATGCCCAGTTCAACATTTAATTTAATCGTGTAATCAGTAAAGTTAATAAAGTTGTACTTCTTTTTATTTATTAAATCCATTATATTTAGTGGTATATTGAATAATTTATTTATTTCAATTAGTTAATTTTTTTTTTTTTTTTGTAAAGTTTTGGTTGAAATGAAAGTGCTAGTGCCACGAGCGGGATTATTTTAAATACAAAAAGTAAGACTTTTCTTTAGATCATTTACATATATTATAGTGCGTTAATGGTTGTCCTAATGGCCAGCCGGATTAAAACCCGAGTTTTGGCGCTCTCACTATTTTTTGAATTAAAAAAAAAAAAAAAATCACAGACTTGAAACGATCTTACTTTGTGCATTCTCACCACTCTTACTTTTTTGTCCGTTCCTCCTCCTCGCGATTACCCAAGAGCCGGGCGAAACGGCTGCAAAGGAGGTAATCGAAAAGGCAAAAGAAAATAAAAGGGATAACGACTGACAATCGAGGGGCCGATTGAAATAACGAGTCGACTCAGGACGCCTTTCGTAAATTGGACGCAGATTGGGTGCGAAAATCGGCCTGTCGGCTATTTTTAGCCGGATGAGAGTGAACATTACGCCGCCGGGGGGACAAACCGAACGTGCTCCGCGGGACGTTCACTTTCGAGGAGTCGTGCCTCGGCAGAACCTCATTTACTTCCATGGAAATGGAAGGATGGATGATAGTCGGCGACCGAATCGCAGACGAACTCATCCTCTACAACCGACTAGAAGTATGTCGGTGTGGCTGACTCTCGTCCATCCAAACTAAACCAATTACGTTCCTGTATTAATTCAATATTAGTTATATTTACCTTTAATTCATATGACAAACATCGCCAGCCTTCTGCGTTTTTTCCTTCATTTTCTGGTCTCGATCTAATTATTTTTTATTTTTTCCTTTTATTTTTTTTATATTCATTACCACTCGACATTAGCATAGCACAGCTAATCTTTTTCAGCTATTCTAGTCAATTATCATGAGTACTTGATATTTCTCAAGGTGTGGTCGGACCCACTCCATTCTCGCTAATAACTTACTTTTATTCTCAGGTCACACCAACTCCAGAGTACTCGATATTCCTGAGGGTGAATTTAAAAAACTCTTTACTTTCACGCTAATAATTCATTTCGATAAATTAACAGAAACAAAATACAGACATAATTCTACCGGAAAAATTTCACAGAAAAAAAAATTCTAAAACCCAATGCTCTCTGCATTGATTCCAAAGAGTTGAACACTTTAATTTTAATAAATATTTAACAATAATGTATAAAAATGTATTACTGAAGATGACAAAAGAAAGATATGCAGCCTAGGATAATCGATAAAGACCAAACAGCAAGTACATCACAAAACCCTCACTGTTTTGCTTTTAGATGTTTTACCTTTACCTTTTATTTATTTCACCGATTAATTCACCTGATCTGATTATTAAAAAACGTTTTATACTTTGTACCCATGAGGCTGATGAAATATCGATACTAGGTTCACCATCATCCTCTAGGGCAGAAATTGAATAAACAAAACAGGAATCATGGCACTAGATTAGCTATCTATCATCATTATAATTGTAAATTTGGACCCAACTGCACGGATGATCCAAACCATGGAATGGTCTAAAACATTCACAATTCCTCAGCTAAGATCTTTCCTGGTACGTATAACTTGAACTTTTCCTTTTATGATCAGCCGAAAGATTTGATATCTTTTTGTCGTATTATGTAGCAAAATAATTTAATTTTCTTCTTCTGACGTTAAAAACCGTTTATTTTTTCTCGTTTCGCATTCTGTGGAGCAGTTCTTCATGATGGTCTGGTCTACCCATGGATTTTTAAGCAGTCTGCGACAGAACCACATCTCGAGGGATTCAAATTTAAAAATAACAATAATAATTTTTTTAAAACGATCAAAAAACGACATCATTAATTTTAAACCAGGGAATTCCTTATGTTATCACAAGTTGTATTTGGTTTTTATTCTTTATTTTCTTAGTTGAAAGGGGTTTGTTTACGGACGGTTTTATTTCGAGATATTTTTCTAAACCGATGAATAATCTTCAGCCCGTAACACGGCTAGACGTTAACGGCCAGTGTAACGACCGTAAATGTCAAAGCCGGAGTTATCGCACCCATGGAAATTGTGGCGGGCCCGAAATACACTGGGCCGGCTCATTGCAGGTTGCCAGAGAGGTCATCTCGTGACCAGGTTTAGTGGCGTATCTCGAGTTTGTAGGCTCGGGGTCGAAGGGCCGAGGGCCACCCCCAAAGAAGGGCCCAAGGCCGATCTTTGTTTTATTAACTTCCTCAATTACCTCGGCCCTCGAAGACCCACAATGAGACTTTTGTTCCCGGCCCACCACGATTTCCTGGACGAAGGGCGTTTCGCGTTGAAAAATAGAATCGATTTTAATTTTTTCCAGGCGCGGCTCCGGTTGCCTGGAGAGTGTGAACCGCCGCGTTCCCAGGGCGCCGATTAACCATGAGAAAGTGGAAGTCGTTTTAAAAAATAGAAGCGATACTTCCATTCCGGTTTATTCTCGTCTCTTCCCGTTCACACAACTATTTTATTGCTGTGTTTATACCTCGCAACGAGCAATTAAAAAAACCGTATTGCAAACAATTTTCCTCTCCTATCGAGACACGATTTTAGCAGTTCTATTACAAGATGGGGGCATCTGTTTAGTATGCAAGGCTAAAGATCGAAGAGGATGTTCACAGGACCGACACGTACGACGCTCAGGAACGAGAACTGGTCATTAAAATAAGACAAAAAGGAAAGGCTGATAAATAAGAGGTCCGAGTTTCGAAGCCAATAATATTTACGCACATTCACCATAGCATGGATAAGTGGTTTTACACGCTACAGCAATAGATTACAGGACGGATCTCTTCTAACATCGAATTCATGTAATTAAAAAGCTAGTTTTCTTCAAACCTGTATTCTCTTATGTTTCCTACACTAGTTCAAATGTCAACACCGTTTCTCTATTTAATTTCATATTAATTGTTACGCACATCTTATTAAATCAGCCATATTTGGATTTACACCTTAAGCACAATAAACGGAACTGCTAAAGAGACTCAAATCAAACTTTTTTCATTGATCTTATCCTGCAAAACTAATTTTAGGTAGTGTACCTTTTTGTCGTAGTTTATTTGGTTTCTATCATTTCGTCCCACCCACCTGTCCTCCTCCTAGAGAAATCTTATCAAAAAACTCGGAAATGATCAACCTACGGAAATTTTGCTTCGCTCAAAACTTCAAACGATCGGAAAAAATATAAATTTTTACTATATTTTTCTGATAACAGGTCAGAATTTCACATTTGGTCAAATCTATACAGAGGATAAACTCTTGCAAGATCCGAGGATTATGTGTTACCTCACTATTGTCACAAAATGAAGTACATCTTCGTTAAAGCTCTCAGTGTCCATTTCATTTGTCACCGAGAAGTGAATCCTGATTACACGACATTTGAAAAATGGTATAAAAAAAGGGGGGGGAATTCGAAAGGTAGGTTGAGATGGGAAGTTGGTGTCCGAGAGGATCAAAGTCACCATAGCCTAAGTGGTAGAGCAGCGGCGAATTTAGCGAAAAGTCGTGGGTTCGAATCCCGCCCGTGACACTAGTTTTTTTCATTCAAAATTCAAAGAAGTTATTTGAGACCGCGAAACATAATGAATTTAAAGAATTTTAGTTCATAACAACCTAATTACATTGAAATTGCATAATGAATCCAGCAGCCCTGCAGTTGAACCCATGTTAATATATATAAATTCCAGTTCATCCACTGGAAGAAAAATCGACAACAATTCGTAATTAATATAGATCGCTTTTACAAATTGATATGCGAATCAGAACGAGACGATTTATCATGGAAACTATGTAGTCCCCATATTGAATTTTGATTAGTCATTAATTTCAAAATGTATAATTTAGCACCCTTTAAAATTTTCCAACAGATTATTTCATTTGCTCAAAATTTAGGCACAGTTTGATTAAAATGGTTCATGAGCCAAATATTTTGGACGTTTTCAAAATGCGTTCTGCCAAATTTCCTTAGTTTAGGAACAGGGAAGTGATGTTTTCAATTTCCATTTATGTCATAGGAGATGACTTATCATCTGGCAACCGTTTTCGCAAAAGCAAAACGCACAGATAAGAAATGCGACCTTCTTGCCTATCCATTGTACTTTTTTTTAAACGCCGTTCTATGGGAAAAATCCTTGAAGCTTTAGGAAGAAGCACGGACCACGTTATGGCTCAAATACTTTATAAGCACGATGCTTGAAATACAATAGAATAATGATTCACGAACGATCTCTTATGTCGTTGCGCAACTTTTTGATCTCATGTTTTTTTAAATTATTTAAATATTACTCTTCCTGTCCCTGACTGCACAATGCGTTTAAAAACACGTATAGATTTTCCATTTAAATATTAAGGAATATTTGGAATATTTTTGCACCTTACAGGTATATGAAATTATAAAATTTTCGTTAATAAAATAGTTTATCCTCAGATTACGTTTAGTTCGCTCAAGAAGCATACTTATGTTTAAAAGATTGTGCATATTATTGTTTAATTGTGATATCAAGTTTGCGTGCGTTCTTATGTAAAATTTTCAGAACTATTTTTTAAGCGTGTCTTTTATTTAATATATTCATTCTCCCATCGTTACCGGCTACTTAGCAAAGGGCTTTAAAGCAAGAACGTTGCACTTAGCAGGATGATGACCGCAGAAGGAAGCTTTCTCAGGGCAATTGGAAAATTACAAATTACCTCGGTCAATATCCCGATCCGACTCTCACTTTATAATGTAGACTCTTAGTCCCATCGTCCCTCCGAATCGATGACTTTCACCGAAATTAGCTACTTAATTTTTCAAATAGCCCGGAAGTGAAAATGCCCTGAATGAATCTGCTCTGTTTTAAGTGCACGAATTACGGCTATTGTATAACATAAAACGCCGACGCATTAAATCCAACAAAATAGATAAAGGAAGAACTATGGGTCCCCTTAGTCTCGCTTGCTAATTTCAAGGACAAGAGAATTCTATTCTGACAGAATAAAAATAAAGAGCATAAAATCATGATAAACATAATTATAAGTCTTTTGTGGATAAGGTTGAAACGAAAAATCTAGCGTCACGAGCGGGATTCGAACCCACGACCTTTGCCTCTTTCATTTCAAACAAGACCTTACATACCAAGAATAATTAATTGAAAGAAGCAAATTGTTCAATCGACCATTAAATTGATACTAAATATTCATTCAATTTTATACTGATAAAACTTTCTTCTTGAACTGATGGAAACTTTATTGGGTCCATTATGATCTCGCCAGAATACGTCTCAATGGTCTTCTCGCTAACTTCAGTGAGAATGTAATAATAACAGGACAAACTGAACAAGGTGATAATTTTTTCATCCATTTTATTGGGTTGTCCGGAAAATAATGCAGGATTTTGGTATTAAACAAAAAAAAAGAAACTAGTTACTTTAAAGCAATGTTCTTTAATCAAAATAATTTCCCATACTCTCAATACATTTCTCCCAACGTGTTGGTAACTTATTAATTCCGTCTGAGTAGAATTCAGAATTTTTAGAATTGATAAAGTCAATAAATGCATTTTCCAGTTCCGTTTGATTTTTGAATATTATGTGTTGTAAGTAGTGGTCCAGGTGTCTAAAAAAATGGTAGTCAGTAGGCGAGAGGTCCGGAGAGTAGGGTGGGTGAGGCAAAGTTTCATAGCCAAGCTCCAATAATTTTTGTGACGTTACATGTGACACATGTGGTCGAGCGTTGTCATGCAACAAAATGGGCCCTTTCCGATTGACCAAAGAGGGCTTCATTACTGCCAATTTCTGATGCATGGTATTAATTTGGTTACAGTATGATTCAGCATTGACGGTTTCGCCAGGATTTAAGAAGCTGTAGTGTATTAAACCAAATGAAGCCCACCATACCGTAACCATTACCTTTTTTTGATGGGTTGGGTGCTTTGGAAAATGTATTGGAGCTTCTCCTTTGTCGAGCCACTGTCCAGAACGTCTAGTGTTATCGTAGAGAATCCACTTTTCGTCACATGTAACAATTCTGGCCAGAAATGGGTCATTTTTGTTTCGACAAAGAAGTGATGCACAAACATCAAAGCGCTGATTTTTTTGGCGATCGTTTAATGAGTGTGGAACCCAATTTTCGAGCTTTTTCACTTTTCCAATCGCCTTGAGGTGGTCAGCGACGGTCGTTTTACTGACTTTGAGTTGCTCTGCAAGTTTTCGAACAGTTGTTTTGGGGTTTTCTTCCACCACTGATCGCAGAACATCATCATTAAGAGAGGAAGGCCTTCCACGACCTTCTTCATCTTCAAGGCTGAAATCTCCCTCCCGAAATTTTTTAAACCACCTTTGCACAGTGCACTCATTAACACAACCCTCGCCCCAGACTTGGTTAATGTTTCTAGCCGTTTGGGCTCCGCTTCGGCCGAGTTTAAACTCGTAAAAGAAAATCGTACGAAATTCTCGCTTTGACATTATC
>CM077103.1:13006296-13027085 GCA_039619505.1 Cimex hemipterus | reverse complement strand
GAGAGAGAGAGAGAGAGAGAGAGAGAGAGAGAGAGAGTGATCTTTTTACTTATTTAGGTCTATAACTTTTATTATAGGTATTTGAATTAAGAGGTTGTATAAATCCTAGCCGTGCCGGTGTTTTTGAAAAAAGCCCGTCTTTAAGTCTGTCGTTTGTCGGGTTCGAATTCGGAGTACTCCTCCGGTGTGCTGAACCAGTTGAAAAATAGCCCAAGGCTTCGCAAACGAACGTGTCAACATTGGCGGACAAATCAACAGAATTGTCTTTTAAATATCACACGTTTATCCTTTCTTCGGTTACATAAATCCAAGTCTGAGGGTTTTTCGTGGAGCCAGTTTTTATCAATGTAGATATCCGTCGGGTTGGAGTAGTCCCAGGAGCGTACGAAACACTTTTTGAACTGGGCTACGGGTTCGGCCCGGCCCTATCGCCCAGACTCCATTAGACAATGTCAAGGCCGATTTCGAGAGGAAAACAGCTTTTTCTGAAGGACCTAACGACGTTTTCTACAACCGGTGGGTTGTCAAAAGTCGTCGTTATCGATCAAAAAATTCCGCCCTCTTCCCCCAAGGTTAAGACGACACCAAATAACTCCACATCTGCATTTCATTTTCACAATATATGGACCCTAAAGTACTACAGAATGCTGACACACGATCTGAAGAATAAAAAAACCGTATCCAACGTTTGTATAAAAATTGTGATTTCATTTATGGCGCATTTAAATTTGAATATATATCCACAACTCCTGTACGGCTTATATGACAATCTACAAAGTGAAGCCGACATTTCATGAACCTCTTGATCGTCAACATAATCGGATTCTCAGCTCAAAAGAAGCTTGTACAACTCCTAAATCCCAAATCATTTACTTTGTAATATTCCGTAAATGAAATAAACTATACAATTCGATCACCGTGAGAGTACAGTTATATGTACTGGAAATAAAAAAAAAAACTAAAACAATATTTTTATTTATTAGAGAATTAATTTTTTTCTGTAAAAAGAAATCATTGAAAACATTTTACACAATCTTTAAGTAATGTATAGGTTGAAATGAAAAAATTAGTGTCGTGAGGGGGATTCGAACCCACGACGCTGCTCTACCACTTGAGCTATCGTGACTCGATCCACTCGAATACCAACTTCTTATCTCAACCTACCTTTCAAATTTACCTCCTTTTTCAATTGTCGTGGAATCGGGATTCGATTCTTGGCGACGAATGAAATGGCCACGGGGAGCATTAGTGAAGATTTACTTCGTTTTACTTCTTTCAATTAATTAACCTTTCTGTAAGTTGTTGGGTGAAATGAAAAAGTTTCAAGAGCATTGAAAAGTGGGGAAAGATTAATTTATTTAATAGACGTTATTTGGTCAATCGGACCACGAAATGCAATGGATTTTACAAAATGATGCATTTCCCCTCAATTGAATTAAAAGTCCAGCTACCACACCACGCTTTATGTTTGGTTGGTTCAACCTTTGACTTTTAAAAAATTCATTTAAAAAATTAAAATTTTTTTGTAGAGGTACTAGGAAATGTTTTTAAAAAAAATGAATCAAATGACCTCAAAATGAAAATATAGAAATACGTAAATATTGTCACAAAAGTTAGAATTTTAGAATCGATAGGAACTGAATAATCTAGGAACTAAATAGCTGATTGATCGTAATAAATATAATTATTTGTCTCATCTAGGAAGAAAAAAAATTCAGCTGATTAAATTGTAGACAAAATTACACTTTGAATCTTCCCTAAAAGATAATTCAAAGAACGACGATTAGTGAGTAATTTTGTTATCTTTTCTTACAAACAAACTCCAAAATATCCAATATTTGATAATGGTTTGCCAAGTTGCTGACAAGACAGCTGGAATAACGGACCTATCTCAAAACGAATGAATCAAACATGAAAAACATCCCTTTTGACTCAGTTTTCAAACCTGTCTTTAAAAACCAGATAAATTATTTTATTGTTAGTATAAAAATAAGATTTTTAGTTGAGTTGAAAAAAAGTTAATGGCTCGAGAGGGATTCCAACCAACGACCTTCGGCTAGATACGCCGCTGCTTACCACCTGAGCTATCGTGACCTCATGGGTTCGAATCCTTCTCGTGCCATTAACTTTTTTTTCATCTCAACTAAAAGCCTTAACTACTTGCCTTGTATTGGTGGTCAAGCGGACCACGAAAACGGTGAATTAATATATAAAAAATGTTACAAACAATAATATGAGAAAAAAGTCATTCAGGAACGTCAAAGGACGCTGGAGAACTGTCATGTTGTAAATGCCGAAAATACAAATAAAAAGTGAAGATTTAGAAAACAAGAACTGTCAAGCCTTCAGAGATGGATCACACATAGTACAGACCATACGAAACCATAAGCAACAACCGATAAAAAAAACGTGTAAATTGAAATCTAAGAAAAATAAATTGGTAACAAAAAAAAAGGCTTAAGGAAAAGAGATTTGGAAAAATGTAGCTAAGGAAACCAATTGCACAAAGATAAAATTTCCTACATAACGTATTTATGTATATACGTTATACATCCACAAAATTGTACATGTACATTCGAAAGTACAAAGAAATACAGTAGAATATAAAAAATAATAGAGTATATAATAAATTATGTAGTTTCATTTCATCAATAACATAATAACGGAATTAACTTAATTAATTATAATTCTTATCTAAGGTTGATGTGAAAAATTAGTGTCACGAGCGGGATTCGAACCCACGACCTTTGGCTTGTGAGGTCGAATCCCACTTATGACTCTTAATTTCAGCCAAGACCTTAGATAAAAAAAAGTATAATTAATTTAAATAATTGATACTATATGTATAGTATTAGTTTATTAAGTTTTTTTAATAAAGTTGTTAATTTTTTCTGTTCATCTCAGGTTCAAAATTGCTTCGATGAGCCGATCCGCGCGAGTTCAGTGGATTTGGGCCCTCCACAAACGGCTGGCCTTGGATGACCTTTTGGAGGAAGATCCCTTTCCGCCCACAGAAGGAATTCCGCAGACCCCGCCCAGCATAGGAAGCCCGGAAATGCCGTCGAACAACTTAAATTGATAAATCACGGACTTGAGGAGGTGAAAACCGAAGTCGTGCACTTGCCACTTGCCACGCCGCAACATGTTGAGGAGCTTTAAACATCCCAGCTTTAAAATTGTATACAGTTTCCCACCAATGCTATGAAGTTATATTCTACTCATTATACGAACTTGGACAACTTAAATTTTACTTAATATAGAATTTTTTCATTGATTAAAAATACAGTTCAACATTAACAAAAGACATAGTAAAATGCGGTCTGGTGTTATGTACTTTTCAGAATAACATTTTATCGTGCCAACGTTTCGATCTTTATTGAGATCATCTTCTGTGTCTGGGATTTACAAATATTATTTAAATTTAACGAATACATGTAGGATGTGGAAAATGTAAAAAAATATGTTTTTTGCTTTGTATAAATTCAATTTTTTCCACATCCTACATATAATTTGTTAATGTGTAGAGATTAGTGACCGTTAACGGATAATTATTCAAATATCGTGAGATGCGGTCTGGTGTGATGTAGGTATCAGAAAAACATTTTCTTTATCGTGCCAACGTTTCGATCTTTTATTGAGATCATCTTCAGGGCTCAAAGTGTTTGTCTTCTGTGTAATTGTGCCATGTCGTGTTGAGAGGGCACTCTCTATCAAAGATGATCTCAATAAAAGATCGAAAAGTTGGCACGATAAAGAAAATGTTTTTCTGATACCTACATCACACCAGACCGCATCTCACGATATTTGAATAAGTAATTTGTTAATTTAAAAAATGCTTGTAATTCCCAGCCCCTGAAGATGATCTCGATAAAGATCGAAACGTTACGCGATAAAGAAAATGTTTTTCTGAAACCTACACCACACCAGACCGCGTCTCTGAATTATCACCGACTAATGGTTACTAATCACCACCAAAAGATAAATAAATGTTTATTGAAAAAGAACTAGGTATGAAGAAATTTCAATAAATTGGACGTATGTAATCTTATTTTTGTAGATACTTACATAGACAAAACAGTAATTATATTTTCCCCCTTGAGTCACAAATATCAGGAATTAAATTTTCCATCTGGATTATTTCTTTACCCAGTTTTGAAATTACAAGAATATCGAAAATCGTAGAATCGTATTTAAGTAGAGTTAAGCTAGAGGGTAGATTTAAAATCAAAATTTTCGCTTCTAATTAACCCTTGGTAAACTTTTACTCGCTAGCGTTAATATTCAGTAAGTGTACCCAGTTTCTCGGTTCTCCCCTTGTTATTTAAAGATGGATATTCCAGATTTTGGGGTGAAAGGTGGAGAAATGTCGAGGTGAAAGGTGGTTGCCATTCAGGTTCCAACAATTTTAATAAATCCTTGTTCCTGAGGTTAATAAATTTATAAAGTTGGGCCATACATAAACCAGCTTGGTGAAAACCAATAAGGCTTTTTTCACCAACTAGATTTTATTACGAAACGATTTGTTTTTTTTGCAAGCTTAAATTTGGCCAAAAAATGGAGTTAATTGAGTTAAGATACCTGTTTGATTCTGCAAGGAATATTAACATGAGAAAGAAACAAAAATGAAAAATGCCAAAATTCGTAAGACGGGTTTGAAATGGGAAGTTAGGGTCCGAGTCGCGATAGCTCAAGTGGTAGAGAGGCGGCGTATCTAGCCGAAGGTCGTGGGTTCGAATCCCGCTCGTGACAGTGACTTTTTTATCTCAATTAAAAACCTTCATTAATTAAAAGTAGGATTTTTTAAAAATATTTATATGCATACGAATTACCTAAAGACCTTCTGCTGTTATGGGATGACCTTGGTGTTAAACTAAAATCAAAAATAATCACGAATCTACGAGAATGATCCAACTTCACTGCTCAATCAGTCATTCACAAATGTGCTTTGAATGAAACTCACGATCGAATTTATGCTTCACAGGTCATTGCTCATTTGGATCGCGGTAGTGAGTGAGATAGGGCAATTGAGTTTCCACGGTCAGGAAAATAGCTAAAATTGATTACCGTGGATATTAGTCATCCTGAGATAACACAACTTGGCTTATTTTAGTTTTGAAAATAAACTAGTGGCAATGTGAAATAATGAGATTTAGAACTCTTTAATCATAATCTGCTGAATAGGATTAAGTGGTGACTTACTGCCAAGGATTTTTTTTTTCAAACGTCGTCTTTATTTATCTGGGGGTTTATTCGTGGCGTAAGAAAGATCCACTCTTGCAAAATAGATAAAACCCTAAGCGGGAGAGAGAGAGAGAGAGAGGGATAAAATTAATGATGGGAATAATATTTTACGCTTATTTCTGGACACAGTCTATTTCCAAACTGCAACATGATTAATAACAATCCTTTTTTATGTCCTGAATTGAACGAAAGACTAAATGATTTAAGTGAGTTTTACAAGAATAAAAATACACAAAGTGGATAGAGAAGGTGGTCGAAAAAGTGAAATATTCAAAACGAAAAATACCTTTATTTTACAACATTTCTAGGCCTATTTGGACTATAAAACAGAACGTGAGATGCATACAAGGGAAATATATATTTTCCCTATAATTAATTCGGTGGAAAAAAGAACAATTTATGTAATCTAAATTTAAAAAAAAATTGTAATTCAATGGTTGCCACGCTGGCCGAAAGGTTTGGACGTCCGACTCGTATTTGCCACGATAAGTCATGGGTTCAAATCCCACATAGCCCATGGGTTTTAAATTGGAAATAATATTGACAAAGTATAATAAAGAAGCCCTTAAGCCCTCTTGTACGAGAGGATTTTCATTTTATTTTACTTCAAATTTGAAATCTATTAATACAAATGTTTAACCTTTTTACTACTATTGCATTTCATAGTTAAATGTTTATTTCTAGTATTTTTCCATCTCCTGGGAAGCTAATAGAAATGTGATAATTTAAAAAAAATAGTATTCAGACTTTTATGATCATTCTTTGCTACGGTAATTCAACTTTTGCATAGTGTAAAGTACAAAAGTAAAATAATCCTTTATTAATTTTATCTATTAATAATATTTCCACCGTTTGGATGGTTTTGTTGCAACGCAATCCGAAAAATTACAACCCACGCATTTCCATACGCATTCACACAAATAAGTACATTCACATCTATAAAAAAATGCATTTATTATATTTGTTAGATGGAGTACTCAATATTCATCCAACGACCTGAACACAATAAGAAAATAATCTAACTTTTATAAATGTTCCACCATCGACCCGAGTCACGTACACATCTTGAGGGGCGGTAGGGATGCTAGTCCTCCCCATTCACTCTAATAAATACACTCACTCATAAAAAACACAGAAACGCAAAACTATACAATAAAAAATCCTGACAAAGCGGAACAGGGGACCCTGAAACTCACTACCGTGTGCGAGAGCCAATTTTAAATCAAAATTTTGGCCATTTTTTTCGGTTTTAATTGTTCTCTATGTTTATGGTTTCTTTTTTATCAGTTTGATTTTATTTTTAAGTTGAGTTTTTCTTTGTTTTTGATATTTGTTAATACGTAAAGTTGGGTTAAACAACTTCCGCATCGTTCTTCATTTTTCTTTTGTCTGTGTTTAGTGAAAATACTTTGAACAATTTTTGTGCTTAGTTGTTTGCTATGTTTATTCCCTCTTTTTTACATACTTTGTTTCATTTTCAAGTAGAATTATTCTTCCTTTTTGTGCTTTCTTAACACGTAAAGTTCGGTTTTACTTCTTTATTGTCACTCTCTTTTTATCTGTGTTTACTGGATTTGGCCAATCTTTCGGCTTTGGATGTTCGCTACGTTTATGGGTTTTTTTCTTTTTTTTTAACGAGGGTTCCACAACAGCAACATCGACAGCAGAGGTCATATAAACCCTCAGGGTGCCGGTGTTTTTGAAAAAAAGCCCATTTGTAAGTATGTTGGCGGGTTCGAATCCAGAGGCCCTGCATTCGAACCCGGGACCTTTACCAGTGATGAGCGCCGTGTCAAAGACTGAACTTTGCGGCCACCGACGCCCCGTGTTTCTTTTTTTATTCGATTCATTTAATTTTTAGGTTGAGTTTTTCTTTCTTTTTGAGCTTTGCTAATACGTAAAGTTGGGTATTACAATTTCTTTACTGATGTTCTTTTTTTATTTTTTAGTCTGGGTTTAGTATAGATAATTTAGCCCATTTTTATGTTTTGATTGGTCCGCATGTTTATGGCCCTGTTTATATGTTTTGTTTGATTTTTAAATTGATTTTTTTGTGTGCTTTCTTAACACGTAAAGTTCGGTTTTACTTCTTTATTGTTACTCTTTTTTTATCTGTGTTTAGTGGATTTGGCCAATTTTTCGGCTTTGGGCGATCGCTGCGTTTATGGTTTCTTTTTTTATCCGTTTCATTTAATTTTTAAGTTGAGGTTTTCTTTCTTTTTGAGCTTTGCTAATACGTAAAGTTGGGTATTACAATTTTTTTATTGATGTTCTTTTTTCATTTTTTAGTCTGGGTTTAGTATAGATAATTTAGCCCATTTTTCTGCTTTGGTTGGTCCGTATGTTTATGGCCCTGTTTATATGTTTTGTTTGATTTTTAAATTGATTTTTTTGTGCTTTCTTAATGCGTAAAGTTGGGTTTTTCAACTTCTTTATTGTTGTTATTTTTTTCTTTTGTGTGTTTAGTATAGATAATTTAGCCCATTTTCTGTTGTAGGTTGTTCGCTTTATCTATTGCCTATTTTTGTATGTGTTTTTTCATTTTTGTTTCTTCTTTTTTTTTAAATTAAGTTAAAGCTGGGAAATAAATTTTTCCCAGGAGAAAAAGTTGAATTACTACATTAACCCCATTCCACCTTTTTAACATTGCCACCATTTTATTCACTTTTAGCATTATTTTGATTCGATATAATAAAAGAAAAAAGAAAGGCAGAAGGCTTATTAACTGTTAATTGTTGTTATGAAATTTGCGCACCTGACCGTGAATTTTTGCAATGAGATTGAAAATTTAGTTGTTTACAAATTTTAAATTTGGAAGTTTCACTACCGTGTCCGAGGACCAATCTTAAATCTGCCGGCATGCCTACACCCTCTCTGTATGCCTACCTTCCTCTGCATAAGGTGATGCAGCACAAAAGCAGGTTCCAAGATGTCAACATGGCTAATCCTCAACCGGGTGAGAACGATCCCTCGTCTCCGAGGTTCTACGATGGCCATCTATCTGTTTTTCTTCCTATTATTATTATAATTACTATTATTACTACTCGGTATGGTTGTTCAACTCTATGTATGGTGCAAGAGATACAAAACAAAACAAAAACGAATACACATTGAACAGGTTTTGTTGTAAAAAATACTCTATATGTGTAAACAGATCTCAGGAAGGGAAAGTTCGATTTGATAAAATGTCTTTTTTCTTAGTTTCGACATGTTACGATATTATGAATACGAATTTGAATCCTTACATAACACATATGTTGTAAATTTTAAAGAACGTTTTTAATTGCAACTTTGATTAATATTATGCAAATGCGTTCCCTTACTTTCTGACCGATATTTTGATATTTTTAATTGTTTTATTTATGCCGTAATATATACAAATATTTTTGGCTTTATTGTCTAAGATCGTTTTTTAAAATTTTTAAAAATTATAAGCATTTCATTTCTTTAAATAAGCGATGTAATAAATGAATAAGGATCCGATCGATCTGAATTCGTAATCCTCTGAAAAAGGACATTCGCAAGCGCATTGTTGATTCTCAGAAGGAATGTCCCACTCTGCACTTGGCCGGTATTGGCAAATGGTCAAAATTGTACTGGCACCCAGGACGTTTGAAAAGAAAGGAAAACTTCATCAGCCGGTATCCTTTCATAATAATAGTTATCTCAGGTCGGGAGGTTAATTAAGTTATCAGCTCTCGGATTAAACGTAAACGGTTGTTTTAGTGTTGGCCTTTTAAAAGATATTCGATCAATTCGATCGGCCCGAAGTGGAAACCGTTATTTATTATTGTCATGATCTTTGCGCATTCTATCCCAACGAGGGAGCACTCCAATCATAAGATGCACTTTAGTACCAATCAACTCGCGTGACTTTTATAAACAAAGCGAATAGGTTTCAAAAGGAGAAAAACGTTTTTTCCGAGTCATAACAAATGAGGCTTTTTTTTTTTAAATAGAAGCTCTTCGCTTATTAGAGAAAATTGGAACGCTTTTAATATGCTGTCACAAACCCACTACTGAAGATAGCAAAAAGCCAAGATCAAAACGCCGAAGATTAAGGACCAAGATGATAGAAAACGACCAAGCTACAGGTTCATCACCGTGAGCAAAAAAATATAACATGTTTGGTTATAGTATGAACGTCTAAATTTTTTGTTTGTTTAAACTATTAGCTATTTTACCTGTTATAAAAAACGTTCTGCAGTTTAATATGAGCGTTTTGATTATATAATGTTAAATTAGGATGAAGCAGTGTAAGCATGGTAGTTGAACTTGGCATACTTTTTCCTAGGTTTTCTCTTTACAGTTGTCGGCTTTTCTTTTGCCAGAAGAAACCGAAAGTATATTAACCATGAATTTTTTGGCAATTAAATGAAGTGAAACAAGCTTTCACGTATTCTTGTGTTTTAGAGTCATCAGCATTAAAAGACATGGATTGCTTTTCGCCTTTTTTTTCGGTGGCACTAAAGTACATTTTGGTGAATTTCTTTTACTTTCCTCGACCCAATTTCGACTGTCATTATTCTATGCATTATTTAAAGAGTAAATTTTTTTAAAAACCAATTCCAGAATCTTAACAAGGTTTTGATATTACGTGACAAGAATTATGTAGTTTTGTTGGGTGGTCTGCGAAACTCATTTCACTCGGACTGATTATATCTTCGAGTCGGCACAAACTGGCCAGACGGTTGGCCGTGAACGTTCAACGAGACTGGCCGGACCAAATTGATCGTTTCGATAAACATTTCAATTGTCTTTTTTCCCCACGTCGTCATTTTATCATTGTGAAATCATTGGATATCTCGGCTCTTCTTCAACCTTGAAAAAGACGGCAACTATAATGTTTGTTATGATGTCCGAACCGGCTATAATTCCGGTTGTATTTAATGTTCGCGTCAAAGTAGAACCGGCATAAAGTATGATGTTCCAGTCGAGGATTAGCATAGAAACGAGATAAGTGGAAATACGTACTCAGTCCAGGGATAACTCGCATGTAAGAGGACTCTTATGAGAAATTATGCTTCCTGGGCCGTTTTCAGTGGCGGTGTAACAAGTTGAATGGGAAAGACTCGCTTCGTACGACACGCCCTGTTAAATGGCTCACCTGTATTTTTAGCGAATGACAAAAAAAAAAAAAAAAACATTCCGAGTTCCAGCCCAGGCGCCCATCCCACAAAGGTGAAAAACGGCCCTCGTAATTTCTCTTATCCAGGCGATAAATTCAAAAACCGTGTTGGGATTAAACATTTTTCCCTTCTCCCTTTTTTTTCTACCCGAGCGGCCCTGTAGATTTCAATTCGGCGGACACGCTCTGTCCATAGGAATGGCTTCATTAGCTCGGCAAATTGGCGTGAGACCTCTCCTCCTCCTCGGATCCGCTGACATATCGCCTCCCGATAGTAATAACGAGGTCTAATATGCTAAAAAGATTTTCGACCCCAAGATTGTATTTCAAGTTAAATTGGATTTCCATTATAAAAAGACGGCGCAATTTATTAAATGGTTAATCCTCATTAGCTCTTGTGCGACCGGTTTGCCAGAAAGTTGGACTTGAGTTACAAACAAGTCCAACAAAAAGGTTTTTCCAAAATATCATTCATTGCCATCTGAAACGGTACATAATAAAACTATAAAATACATAATGAGAATCAAAAGTTCAAAGATTGTAAATTTACAAAGTAAGCAGACTTGCACAACAAACTGCGTTTGTAAAATAATTATTATTTTACACGTTTTTACCTCGAAGGTTTTATGTTAATCGCTTTTTAATTGCATTTCGTCAGCTTTATGAAGCCATTTAACAGCATGTTAAATAGAAGAAAAAAAATTATAAATCAATCGGAAATCTCCCATATTAACATTTGACATTTTTTAATTTTTTCGTTTCCCTCGTACTCCTGCGGTGTTCACATTTGTTGATTAATGAACCACGTATTTAAACTTCGGACTTAACGATCTCGCAAATTCCACCCACTCTTGTGTCAATATTCTCTTGTGACGAAATCGCATTGTTTATTCCAATCACGCATAGATGTGACGACATGGCAGCAAAGCACACAAGCCCGGGACAAAAGAAGATTTCATTTGAAAATGTCACACATTATGACTTTGCCGGGTGTTAAAATCGTAAAATAAATATATCAATTTTCCCCTTATCCATGGCTTTTCATACAAAATAATGCCTATTCCTAAAGTTTCAAAGAGTAGAGCATAATTAAATATTAACGGCTGAATAACCGTTGGATCTAAGATACATTTTTTATTATAGGAAATTAATTTAAAATAATCCCTTGAGTGCAAGGAATTGGATGGGAAGCTTTCTTGGATTACATGGGAGGACAAGGGTCTCCTATACAAATTAAAAGTACTTCTAAATACCCTTTAATTAATCCTCCGCTCTTATCGGACAGAGCGGGTCTTTTGAGTCCGATAAGGATCAGATTAGTCTCTGGGTAACACAAGGCAGTGTGCTCGGACCAATCCTCTGTGACCAGACCTATCTTTTATAGTTCAGATGTTCCCACTAAACCTATAACCTTTCTTCCATCTTTTGCCGATGAAACAGCTGTGTTATCCGCTAACCCCATTATAGCGGTTGCTTCGGAAGATCTGCAGGGACATGTCATAACTGTAGCATATTGGTGGAGAACAATGAAAGCACGTGCGTCCATGTCACATTTATACACCGAAGCAAATCTCCGCTAGCGTATACAGGAAAAACGTTCTTATCAAATCAGACTGCATACGCTACCTTGGGCTTCACGTAAACTCAGCGCACATGCCTGAAACGTCAAGACCTAAATAGGCGTTAGGCTTTAACGCTTTAACTGTACAATCTTAAAGGGTCGATAACCCTAAAATAACTTACAATTTACAAAACGCTACTAACGATTTGGGTATAAGGAATAAAATTGTGAGAAACCTTTAAACTTTTCAATATGCAACGTCTCCACTTCTTTAAATCTAAAGTACACGGATCAGTTATAAATGTTTCATATCTCCAATACTACCCTCCACAACGGCCTTAAAATCTAACATATCCAAAAAAATAATCTCCCAAAAACTTACCAAGTAACCCGATAATCCCTCTCATCATTCTAATAATGTAACACAAGCCTTTTCCAGCAGATCACATCCGTGCGAACATAAGGCGCCTTCAGGACCTCCGTTCTGAGGAGGAAGTGAAGTAAATTTGGAGAATATTATAGACTATTTACTCCACTCAATATACGTCAAAGTTTGGCTGAAATTTGCGGTAAAACAAAAATCACCTTGTATGCTTTGTCTGTCTGCTATAACTTTATTTTTCTCAGTTTCTCCCTTTGACTCTCTTTCTCACTTGCTCTCCTTCTCTATCTTATCTAGCCTATCTATCTATGTATGTATCTGTATTTACCTCTTTTTCTCTCTTTCTTACTTATTCTCTTTCCTTCTCTACCTAGCTTGTCTGTATGTATCTATTTACCTCTTGTTCTCTCTCTCTCTCTCTCTCTCTCTCTCTCTCTCTCTCTCTCTCTCTGTCACGCTCTCTCCTTCTCTAACTACCTTATCTATCCTATCTATCGATTAATTTTTCAGATATCGTGAGATGCGGTCTGGTGTGATATAGGTGACTTTTCGATCTTTATTGAGATCATCTTCAGGGCTCAAAGTGTTTGCCTTTTGTGCAAAACTCAAACACTTCGAGTCCTGAAGATGATCTCAATAAAGATCGAAACGTTGGGACGATAAAGTAAATGTTTTTCCTATCTTACATCACACCAGGCAACATCTCACGATATCTGTATCTATCTATTTACCTCTTTCTCTCTCTCTCTCTCTCTCTCTCTCTCTCTCTCTCTCTCTCTCTCTCTCTCTCTCTCTTTCGCACACACTAAACACAAATATACTACTCTCCTTATTTTTAGTCTTAATATGTTATATATACTATATATACTAGGTAAAAACAAATACATATATAATCAAGTTATCTATAAAAAAAAAATTAATTGAAGAAACACCTGAGAAATGTTTAGCTGGAGGTTATTAAGAACCACTTTTTGAAATAAAAATGAATTATGATGCTTGAAAGCTTTAAAACCTTATAACCTTAAAATTATTCAAAGAGATGACCAGATTTTCAAACGATTTCGACTGGTAGCTTTAGACGGGCCGGCCCAAGACAAAACCACGTAACTTGTCATTATCTTTATCCTTCCCTGTCATGGGAACCACCGTGACGGACATAACCACTACGTGACTAGTACAATCCGAATATAAATATAATCCCTCCCTTGAGGCCCGTCTTCGCCGAACAGAGGTGGATTATTATTGAGTCCGAATCTTCTCTTTATATCCGAGATAATCCACGGTTGAAGTGTGTGCACCCGGCTGTAATCGTTATTTGAATGTGGGCGTTAAATCACGGCCCTGGCATATCGCGACTTGACCCGTCAAGACCCGAATGCCGTCTCGGATTAATTGACCGATTAATTACTTTTAATTGTTCCAGGCCGATTGGAAGTCGCCTAATTGGAGAAAGCGAGGACGAGCTGTACCGACGCACCGACCCATGCTCGACGCACGATTTTTCGTCCCCCGTTAATGGTTAACGGTATGGCCTCGGGTTGACATTCATCAAGGATCCTTATTTTATCAAGAAGAGTATTAAGCCGCGACCTTTACCGCCTTAGAGAACGATATAGGTCGTTGAACCGTCATATTTCTTACCGACGACCGCCTCGTCCTTAATTCGGGGCTGGAACAGTTTATTTCCAGCCTTGTCAAAAGCGAGACCTGGTAATGATGTATAAAAGCGACAATACAATAACTTCATGAACTGTTATATTAGCACTGCCATGACTGTTTTCAATTATCTAAGTTTTACGCTAACCATAATGTTGAATTACTCCGAAAATATTTGACACTGTTTAAATTCTCAGACATTCCCGAAAGTTGGAATTTTCTAATGTGAAAACTGCAAAAAAGTAGTGGTTTGAAAAACCTAAATCGCCTTGGAATATATTCTTGAAGTCAGGTGTAAAATTTATATTCCAAATTTATTGTTTGGGTTATTCCATCTATATTTTACAACTATCGTTTTTATGGCACACTATTAAGTTTTTACTTTTAAATTTTAACCGATTGATTAGTTTTTCGCTTTCTATTGAAGTGAAATCTCGCGTTTAGCTAACTTGATGTAGGTCGATTGACATGTTTACTGTTAATATTTTATTTAGGTACTCTAATAAAGTACGACAGTATCTTTTTGCGCGCTAAGACATGAAATTTTTTCATCTATTATAAATATATATTATATTTTGTTTGAGGCATTTATTTTTTGTGCGATTTGCTTTTGTGATTAGTGAGTTAATCTACCTGCAGTTTTACAGTTTCCGATCATTTTGGTCCGTCTATCCTCGCTATGTTATACATGCACCGGTAGGACTGCAAATATTTCCAGGAAGAGGAGGAGACTGCAGTACAAATTCTATGTTTCTGTAAAGGCCTATGTTGGTACAAGTTCTTGCAACAAGGACAGGAAAAACCCCCATGCAAAATCCTACACTAAGGACCCACTGGCAAAGCTATGGATGCTGATTAACAACCTGAAGCTGGCCAGTGTGTTATAAAAAGCAAGGTAGCACAATAGGTCTATTCAACTCGAGATGCAGTACGCATGTGGCCGCCCCTTTTATCCCTATCCCTATCCTCGCTAAACATAAATTGGTAGAACCAAAAATAAAGCGACAACAGTCCTTGAAGGCTTGTTTTTCTTTGGTTTTCTTTTGTGCTAAATTGTAGATGTCAGAGGTTAATAAAAAAAAGATAATCAATCAACTCTTTCATTCAAAATGCTAACGCTGAACTCGAAAAGCACTAACAAATGTCACGCTTCAATTCATACCGACAGACCTAATTTGCATCCTAAGGTATAAAGGCCGACATCTTTATTTGATATGTATCTATATTGATTGGAAGTATAAGGACAGTTCAATAATTAACAAAAGAAATGTATTAGTCTGAATTATTTAAGTATTTGAGAATAAAAATACTTGTAAACCAAAAAAACAGCTGTTGAATTCATGGCTGCCATGTTGGTTACGTAGGCCCTAACGGAGAACAACATGACTACATTTTCGACCTAACATCTAACATTGGCCCTGGCCTGCAAAGTTAACTAGCCGATACTTCCAACTCTAAGTCATCATTTTTCTTTGTCTAACTAGACCTAACAGAGTAAACAGGTTTAATAATGTCATAGAATAATATCAGGGGAATTATAATGTCATAGAGGTTAGAATAAAAATATAGCTCGAAGTATAAATAATGCGTTGGGAATCGTCCAAAAAGAACTTTCAAATCTAGTTTTTCTCTTTTTTTCCAGGAGTATCTAGCTTTTCAAAGGTTTCTCCTACAAGGATTTCTTTTATGGAGCTAAATTTCACTCCGCGTTTTACGACGTCGAAAGCCTGACGGTTTGAATAAGCAATTCGATCGTTCGAACGTCTGCCGAATGTAGATTTCTCATGGCGCTCTGTTTGCCATTCCGAGGCGGCCGTCCTTGTTTTACAAGCCGTCAACTTTACAAATAGAATCGTATTTCGAGGCGTGTTTCCGCATGAATATACGCAAATTCGTCCCATTAAGAATCGTCCGGTGAAAGACGTTTACTTTCTAACGACTTCTAGGTAAGGGGCGTGATGCGAGGCCGTGTTTGAGGTTTAAGCCTCTTACCTGTCGATCTAATTGTCACTAAAGCACAAAATCGGTGAAGGTGTGAAACTTGACAGAAGAACGACAATGTGTAAAAGTCCCTCGGGTACCTCGCCGGCACAATTAGCCTTCACGTGCTACGGATTTGGGGGTAAATCAGACAGCATGGTGCCAGAGTCACTTTTTATTTTTCCCCCTCATTATATTTCCCATACCAGTTAAATCTAACAAGTAGACTTCTTCTATAAGCATGCCGAAATGAAGCGAACAGTTTTAATTGCGACAAAATAATACTCATAAGTAGAACAGAAAATACACACAACATGAGAGTCTGGTACAACTTGAAGTAATGTCTCAGACTAGACAAACCAGCGGCGAAACTAGGCGGTTAATGAGAGCAATCCAACTGCTTTAAACTGCATGAATATTTCCACACTAACCACAATGAATACAATAAACGATCGAATTTTTATGGTGAAGATTTCTCAACAAAGTACAGGGTACAACTCAAACTGTAGGGATATTCACGAATTAACTCGAGTTGAGATATCTCTAGCCAGATTCAGTATGGTTTTATTTTGTGTTAAATTGTAAGCTGCAAAAGGTTGAAAAAATCCAATGCACTCGACAATTAATAACAATTGACACGCTTCAATTCGTACAGACATAGTAATACATAAATTGTATTATAACTGCTAACAGTAACTAGTAAACTTTATCGGATGTATCTACTATGAATGACCGTATGGGTTCAGGTCAGAAGTTAAGAAAAAATGTATTGGTGTGATTTAATTCATGCTTATTTAAAAATAAAAATATGTACACAAAAAATTCCTAGCCACCATTTTTGTTACCTCAGCCCTAACGGCTAACAATGTGACTAGACGGATAATCGATCGGACTTAACCTCTAACACCTGCCCAACTTTGTTAGAGCAGGCATTGTTAACTGTCCTATTCTAACAGGTGTCATCATTTTTCTAGATCTAACACGACCTAACAGAGTTAACTCAAAAATTGTGGATACCCCGATTATTATAAACAGAAATGAAGTTCTTACGCACAATTTAGCACAAACTGGCAAAAAATGGGGAAACGTCTAAACAACTCTGACAGAAAATATCGAGGATAGACACACCAGGATGATTAGAAACGACCTATACAGTGCAGGGTTATCACTAAAATCATCTCATTAAAATTATTCAATGAAAATACCTGATGACTACTTTACTTCTCACCCAACTACCGTGGTTCTTTCTTAATTCTTCTGGGTGAGGAAGTGTAGTTCAATCCTTTCCCGCCATGCTAGTCAGCCTATCCAAACTGTTTTGTCCTTCCGAAATCCTTTAGGGGTTTCATCAATCTTTCTTGGTCTTGTTTTGTAGCATGTGTCCTTTTTGTAACTTACCACATTGTTCTCAATGTTACAAATTGTAAATATATTAAAAATGTCTAAGAAATCGGTTTTAAATATAGGAATTTCTAAGTAATTCATTGTTGTTAAAGCGGTGTCATCTTCATATTGCTTACTGCACCGAACCATCCGAGAAAGATAAGATCCCAGAACTATCCGTCCTTAATTTTCCTAAGGAGCAGAGTTGACGCTGCGAGAACCTAATACCAATGGAAGACAAAATCTACGGGAAATCCAACGTCTAGTCTTTTATTCTGTATCTTCCAAAAGACCAAGGCCGAAGTCAAAATTCTTCTTTCTTCCAAAGAGTCTTGTTCGACCAAATTCAGCTTTTTAGTATAAGCTCACTACTGTCATGTATATTCAATCTGAATAGGAAATATTTTATAAATGCTGCTGTATACCTTCTCAATCATGGGCCGTTTGATGCGGGCGACTCGCATACTCAGAAAGACAATAAACAAGTGATTGGTAGAGGAGTTTTATGGCAAATGCAGTTTTAAAATCTATCTTCTGCTCTTTAATGAAATCCAAGTTTTTAACAGCTTCAAATTCGTCACAAAAGTTGCGCTTGTACTAAAAATAAACCCAAGGTTTGAGAACGAATCAACACTAATGAGATGACCATTGAATGTGTAAACAGGAAAGTCAAGTTCATTCGCGATCTTTTGTTGGAAAATTACATGACTTTACATTTATTTTCATTCAATTTAAGATTATTATTGTGCTCGAATAAGGAACAATTTACTATGTTTGATCACATAATATTGAACCAATTCAGGCAATATCAAATTAGTGGGAAAATTGATTGGGTATGAGTTCGAACCTACCATTATCAGCTATTAATTCTTGAATTCACAATATGTTACAAAAATTATTTTTTTTTTTATAATATTTGATTTAAGCAATGATGCATTAATGTTTAGTGGTCTATTTGACCAAATGACTTATTTTAATTGAGGTATGTTGAGGTGAAAAAGTTAGTGTTACGAGCGAGATTCGAACCAGCGATATTTGAAAACTGGTCAAAAGAGGGGAAATTCGATAGGTTGAACGGTGAAATTGGGAGTTGATGTCCTCGCGGATCGAAGCCACGATAGGTCTAATTACAGCAGCAGCGTTTTAGCGGAAGGTCGTGGGTTCGAAACCCGCTCGTAACACTAACTTTCTCATCCCAACCAAAACCTTGATTAAAATAAGACATTTGGTCAATTAGACCACTAAACACAAAGACCTTATAAAAGAATCATTAATTCAACTACCAATATGATTGAAGAGGTAAGCAGGTCCCTACCAAATAGATCTCAGATCTTTTCCTTTAAAAAAGGGCAAATAAGACCAAACATAAAAGTTATCGTGAAGGACGTATATTTTGCAAGAGCATGTGTTTATTTAAAGGTATGCGAGTTGGTGAATGACGATAAATAGGTTGATAAAGCATGGTACATATAAGGCAGTCCTCTGTCCTCTTCATCAATCATTTGAGCTATGTTAGCCGAGCAAAGTATTTGTGGGTGGGAGTCAGGTTAGTAGTTTGATGATGCTGATGCTTAGTAGTTTAAAAAAATATAATTAGCAGTATGGAGTTCGATATTTACCTCTTATTTAGACTCTGGTTTTATTATATAGTTATGTTATTGTCTATCACACTAATTACATTTCTGAACGATGAATGGTATAATTTTATAATTGTTTTAACTACAACTTCAGGAAATATCTCTACGCAATTATAATAGCTTACAAAATGGCCTCGCGAGATGGTATTCAAATAATCAATTCAGGGTTATTTAGAAGAGTTATGTAGGATCGATATTTGTTAAAATAAAACAACGTTTGTGTTCCATGATTTCGTCACGCAATTCCAATTTTAATTGGACAATAAACAAAATAGCGTCTGGACTTTTTTTTTTCTTGTTACGTTTTAGGAACTGGAAAATCTGCTCGAAGGAAACGTGTTCGGGCCGCAGGATAAATGATGTCCTGTCCATTAAAACAGTAATCATTCCACGGTAAGAAAGTGAGCAAATTAAAGTGAGCCGAGACAAAATCCACTCTCATTATGAAAATCGCTGTTCAGGTCCCCTTAAAGCGGTTTTCGTGTAAAATAAACCCGAAGAGTATAAAACGCAATTTACACCGTCGCCGTCGGACGTCTTAGAGATGCCGGCTCACTTTCAGATGGATGTCGCGATATATCGCGAAGCTTTTATCCCCGTTTGTCGTCGGCGGGCATGCGTCAGTTTTCATTTAGGTATTTGTATCAAAAAGAATCGGCAGACCTGACGTCGGAGGCGAGGCGCATTTCGAGCCGGTTTCCTCAATGGCCCCCCTCCTTTTATTTCTAGTAAATAAATTCTTGAGTTCTTCTTCTTTTTATTTAGTGCGTATTGCCGCCGTGTCATGAGGGAATTCAAGGGCGTCTTTTCCCTGCAGACAATCCGACGACCGCCGAGCATCTTTGTTCTATGCATTAGCGTCGTACCGTGATGCGAAATGCCGCGAAAAACGCCATTCGTAATTCGAGGGTGTGGTGGAAATCCAGGGGCACACCTCTTCTGACTCCTAGGTTTTCTTGGATTTGCTTCTTTTATATTTGCGTGATCGTAACAACGCCAATCGCTTATTGTGTCGATGTGGCCTAACTTTTGTTTATACCTATCAAACCTGACCGTAAACATCTCAAAAAACAACTTTAGGAATGACATTGAAATTAAGCATTTCAGTTTGAGAAACCTGCTATTATTTTTGTCTCCAAATCTATTTTGATTATAACTTGATTGACCAACGTTTATATCAATTATACTCGAGAAATTTCCATTACGTGCATAAAAGGCCTAGTACAGCCTGGATTTTTAGTTTAGGGATTATTGGAGCTCCAGAAACATGGAGAAAAATTTTGTAAATAAAAAACACACTAGCATTTATAAAAATCCTCATGGTTGCACTGTGTGAAGACAACCTGCATGTCCCCAGTTCAGACTGTCAGTCTTTCAGTATTTGTTCATTTATATACTGACCGACAAAATGATTATTGTATCCAAAAGCCAAAGAAATTTAACGTGATGAAAATTAGTCAATGGTTTGTTGCGCAAAAACACTACTGGTTTGTAACATTCATTTATTTTTCTTAACAACCAGCTAAGCTAAAATAAGGTGATGAAATTTGAAAAGTGAGCTCGTATTACAATTGTATTTCCTTTGGTAGATTTATTTGATTTAACAGCCAAGAAACGAAGATGACTGGAATAAGGTATCGGTTTGTACCAAAAATGCGGTAATGGTCGCGACCGACCATCTTAATAACTAGACATATCTTAAATTTGATCGTTTTCGAGTTTTAGTTCATTCGCACTGATTTGGTTGATTTATCATCCAAGGAACGAAGACGAATGATGGTTATGGTTGATACCAAAAATGCGGTAATGGTCGCGACCAAC
>CM077103.1:12982506-13006286 GCA_039619505.1 Cimex hemipterus | reverse complement strand
AACTGGACATATCTCAAATTTGATCGTTTTCGAGTTTTAGTTCATTTCATTGATTTGCTTGACTTAAGAGCCAAGAAATGTAGATGAATGAAATTAGGTGAAGGTTGACACCAAAAATGCACTAACCGTCTGATGGAATAATCATGGAAATAATCTATTGACATATCTTAAATTTGAAAAGTGTGCTCGTTTTAGATTTTTTTTTCATTCACATTCATTTATTTCACTTAGCAACCAAGAAACGAAGATGAATGAAAAAACGTGGTAGAAATTATGGTATCAATTATTTCAAGTTTTGGCCAGACTTTAAATTTGAAAGGCGGAGCGGGTTTTTATAAATTTTACTAGGGCACAGTGAATTGAAACTTTGCTAATTACTAGAGGGAAATATCGGGGGGAAAATTATATTTAGACAACTATTGAGATTTTATCATATCCAGTTAATTCCACCGACCGTTACACCAAATGGGTTTGTTATACTTTCGAAAGCATCGCCCTTTTTATTTTTACTTTATTATTCACTACTTCAAACAAGCTTCTTCTTCGTACTGATCAGATTGAAATAGTATTTTCATTCTACGCGATGTTTATAAACACGACCAGATTTGTCAGATATATCCCTGCGTTCTGCGGTAACTATCAAACAATACGTCTAGATTTGTTTTCCATTTGAAAGGGAATTAAGGAAAATCTAGTTTTGCTCGACAAAAGTTATGAAACAAGCAGGAAAAAAATTTAAAATTTAAAAAAAAATTAAATTCAAATCAGAAATTACTTTTCTTTCATTCAAGTCTTGAATAGAATCTATGGACAATTATTTTGAGTAGTTTGCTTTATTGTATCTATAAAACCTATCGGACGGGGCGTAAACTGACCCATGACAGTGCACTTCTGTGATGTTTGTATTCCAGAAACCGTCAATATCTGAAATTTAAGTGTTTACGTTATTTTGCAGTTGTTTGTACTGGATTTATAACCAGCTTGGATGCTGTGAACACTTAACGCGTGCAGTTCTTAAGTCCAAACCTATGCTCACTCTCATTCACTTTTAAATATATTCTTTCCTATGGATATACCATTCACTCGTGGTGGAGTAGTCCATATTCCTCCATCATTCTTTACACCTTTATATGTAACCTAATTTACGGCCGATTGGGCTAACTCAACACACTGCCATTATCAGCCATCTTTCACAATACATTCACTCTAATAAATACAATCACACGTTAGACATATACAGTTATCAGTACTATATATAATTATTAAGAAATCGTGAGATATGCTCTGGTGCGATGTAGGTTCCAGAAAAAACATTTCATCCCAACGTTTCGATCTTTATTGAGATCAACGTCAGAGCCTGGGGAAAAGAAGAAGAATGCAAAACTTTTTTTATAGTTAATCAAAGTAGGTCTCTTCAAACTATAAAATTGTCCATGGCCGTTCAACAAGATTAATACAATGCTTTTAAGTTGTGTTCCACTTCTTATTTAACTGTACAGAAAACAAAAATATCGTTGAACTGCTAGGGCCAAATGTTATTTTTGGATATTAATTCAGAGATGCGGTCTGGTGTTATATAGGTTTCAGAAAAACATTTTCTTTATCGTGCCAACGTTTCAATCTTTATGGAGACCATCTTCAGTGCTCAAAATGTTTGTTTTCCGTGTATATGTGTTATTCTTGTCTGTCGTGTTGAGAGGGATCTTTGAGCTCTGAAGATGATCTCAATAATGATCGAAACGTTGACACGATAAGAAAAATGTTTTTCTGAAACCTACATCAAACAGGCCGCATTGCACGATTTCTGAGCAATCGCAGATTAACGGTCACTAATCATCACGCACACTATATATAAGAAAAAACCATTCTTACTCCAAAAATCGGAATCGGGGACCCATCGATAAGCTACCGTGTTTGAGCACAATTTTTATGTTGGACCGTATTCGCACTCGCTCCCTATATGGAACCAAGGAATGACTCCCATCAATTACTTGGGTCATATTGAGCAACCTTTCTCTGTATTTTTCAGTTCAAAATGAAGGATTGATTAGTTTTGCAAAACTAATCAAGTAATTGTAATTAGTAATCAAGGCATATACGAATTATCGATCAAATTCCTAATTAATTAATCAAAATATTTTTTAAATTTATTTATTGTTTATATTTTGAGCTAAATAAGTAAGGTAATTTTTCTCAAGTCGGGTTCAAAATCTTACACAATTTATGTTTAAACAAAAAATGGTTTAATTTTTTTAAAATATAAAATTGTATAATTGCAGACAAGAAATATGAACATTACCACATAAATCCATTTGAATTCGTGGCCCTATTGACCATATAACATCTTTCAATTAATTAATCTTTATGAAGGGTTGAGATAAAAAAAGATGCGGGATTTGAACCCACAACCTTCTGCTAAATACGCACGTGCTATACACGTTTCGATCTTTAATCAGTTCATCTTCAGTGCCCAATAAAGATCGAAACATTGGCACGAAAATCTTTTGTAAGACCTACGTCTCATCAGACCGCATCGCACGATATCCAAATAATCATTGAGTAACCGTCACTAAACACCACATATACAAAACAAACACCAGCATATAAATTTTAAAAAATCTGTACAGGTGAAACACAACCTAGTCAACAACATATTCAACTCTTTTGTTATGTTATCCGAGTTGGAATTGTTAAAAGGTAAAACGGCATTGAACAGCGCAGATACTAGACGTCAGAGTTAGTTATTACCTAGACATTTACTTGCTATTGTACTTAATTTAAGAGCTTCTGTACTTACAGATACACCGGAGCGCCTTCCGGCTCAAGTGATGTTATTTCTTCCAAGGACTTCCTATAAATTCCAGAACTCTTGGGCGAAGAGTTTGTTTTCGTTCGCGGGATTAAAATTCCAACGGCGTTACCTCATACAACATCCAGCATTACAAAACTACTTGGGATTATTTTAATTTTAACTTAGATTGAAGATTTATTACATTTCGATTAAAGGCTAGTATTTTAATAATATTCGATTTGATTACATAATTGAACTTGTTGGTTTACTTTTATTTTAATATTGTTTATCAATATTTATTTGTATAATTTACTTTTGTAGAATATACTGCATGTCATTTGAACTTGTTTATTGATATATGGTTTTAATCGTTGTGTTAAACAGCTCATGTTGTTTGGAAAACCCTAAGTTTCAGTATTGCAAGTAGATGATCATATTTGTTAACCTTGTGAATTATTCATAATTGCTTTAAGTCCCGACTGAGATATTTTCCTCGAAAGCTTGAAGAAAGAACTGGTTATTTTTATTTTCTTTCAAACTGGCCGTGTCCCTGATATTTAATATAAAATTATAATACTGAAAGCTGATATCATACATATCGAAAGGTAATCTTAAGTTCAACTTAAAACACATCGATAATTAAGAAAAACTAAGAAACCCCGCATTAATTAATAATTCGAGAATCGGTATATATTTTATGTTTACCCACTAATTTTTTGGAGTTTCAGTTGTTTTAAGAATAGTACTAATAGAGACTGTTGTTAAATAAAGCCTTTAAAATTTACTAGGGGTATTTATAATCTTGTTAACTCTGTTAGGACTCGTGAAAAATGATGACGTAGTCAGTTAACGTTGCTCGATCTAACAGGCTAGAGCCAATGTTAGATCGAAAATGTAGTCTCATTTGTATCCGTTAGGGCATCGGTAACAAACATGGCAGCCATGAATTTAACAGCTGTTTTTCGTTTACACGTATTTTTATTCTTAAATACTCACGGATTAATTAAATTAGACCAACACGTTTCTTTTGTTAATTTCTGACCTGTCCTTATACTCTCATTCACAATTTCACACAGCAATAAGCCTTCAAGGACTGTCATAGCTTTATGTTCGGTTGTAACAATCGACATGCGCAGCATTGCGGAAAATTAACCTTTAACATGTCATGGAAAGAAGGAGGCGTTTACGATCTTACTGGATTTCTCTATTCAAATTAGCACGAGTTAAAATCTTACAAACATGTAGAATACCCAGACTGTTTGCATATATGTGCAGAAATTGATGTACGTATTTCATAATTTACACTTTTTAAAGACGTTTGCCTCATGACAGTAAGGTGAGGTGCGGTCTTGTGTAAGTTTAGAAAACCATTTCCTTATTGCGCCAAAGTTACAATCTCTATTTAGAACATCTTCAGGCCTCGGGATTTACTAACATTGTCTGGATTATACAAATACATTTAAAGTGCGAAATTGAATTTATACAATGACGTACGCAATATAAAAATTGTAAGCTTACCCAAAGCGTCTGTTTTCTGAGTAGATTTGTCACGGTTGCGTGCGTGTTAGTAAGATAAAGTTTCTGTTTTAATAATATATACTCCATTTTGAAAGAGTTGGGAAGGAAGGAGCTGGCACGATAAATAAAATCATACATCACAAAAGACAGCACGTCGGGAATCCAAAATAATCAATAATCAAAAATTTAAAAAATCAGTTACCTACGTGAATATATTTACTTTTCAGCAATCACACTTTATAATTTATATTATTATAATTTATATTTATACTTAGATTAATATAATTTATAATTTAAAATTTTTCCTAAGTTATTATGTTCATACTGCTTCAAACAAACATATTTCTACGATGTACCAGCTCTAATGCTTCATGTCCCTATAACTTAAAATAGCCAAAAACCATTTTTCTGACACTATTTTTCCATTATTTCAAAGTTTAGGCGTGAGCAGAAAGGCACTTGAATGAAATAATTAAATTTATTAAAACAGTGAGGCCTGAGGACTAGTTGCAGTTCTCCTAATTGATTCACACCACATATTGGTTCAAAAATAATAAAAAAATATCAAAGGTCAAAATTAACTCCATATTGAACCCCGTATTTTTGGGTTTCTTCCAGTCCGAATATCGACTAGTTTTCATATGAATCCAAAAAAATAGGTAAATCTGTCTTTCAAGGTACTAAAAGCTGTGGGAATAATAGTGAACTTGTGCAAACAAGGACTATAAAAGTGAATAGAATCTTAGGGAATATTTTTGTTTCGTTTTATCTTTAATATCTTGAGACGGCGACTGTTTTTAACATGCGTTTTAATAAGTCATCAGCGGCTAACACGGTATATAAATAAACAGGGAGATCAGAATCAGAATTCCGGTTTTTTCATTATTCAATTTGTTTTTAGCCCGTTTAATGACGGGTCGGCCGGCAGGGCAAATTGCTCCTAATGAACCGGAACGCACACGATGAAATATAAATTCGTCTGTTTACTTTTAATCGGCCCAGACCGATCTTCCGTCCATGAGACGCCGATCCGTCGGTTTTAAAAACGAAACTCGGCAGAATCAGAGGTCCGTTTGACACCTGACGACGGCTCACATCTGGACAGGATTAAGGAGCAGACAGCCTGGTGCCGACGATTTTAAAAAGCCGGTTGGCTCAAAATCCCGTTCCACTCTCTTTCCATAGGCTATCTTCCATAATTCTAGTTGCGACAGGGTTCCAAAAACTAACTACAGCCAAATTAAGAAAAAAAAGGTGCTACCTGACAATTCCTACTTTGGAGAAAAACACATGGAAGCAATTTAGAAAAATGTAGTTTCTGCTGAAAAACCATATAATCCGGAACTCGTATGTTGAAAAAACAGGATATCCTGGCAATTTTGCGGACCAAATCGCTAGTCATCGACCCAGGAATGTGAGTTCAATTCTCCGACAGGATAATGATCTAGGTGGTTCATTTATTAACAAAATTTGAGAGAAAATCGTCTAACAAATTCAGGCTAGAAAAACAAACGTACTAATACGATAAACGTACTAATATATTCACTGAAAAATATATTCTATTTATGTTGGATATATATTTATTTACAGATGCACTTACTGATTTTATATTTTATATTTGTTTACATTTTAGAACTTAGTTACATTCCTGAGCATGTGGGGTTTTTTATGTTCAAATAATTTTCCCCGCAATCTCTGACCTTTTTCATTAAATCATGCGGCTCAAATCAGCTTTAGCGAAATGATGTTGCTGGATGTTATAGTGTCCCAGAGCCCCCTCCCCCCGTTAAAATTATCTTGTTTTTCTCAGTTGTTTGTCTCGCTTGAAATGTCTTTTTGTTCTTATAGGAATTAAAAAAAAAAAACTAGCAAAATATTTACGGTATGTAACACACAGTTGCTAATTCTTTCAAAAACATTTGTTTTGTTTATACTTTATTAGTAGGGATTCAAATTTTAGTTTCAATTTAAACATGGGTTTCGAGGGAGTCGCCGGCCGCAACGGTCAAGGAGTTGACAGTTTGACACGGACACTCATCACTAAAGGTCCCGGGTTCGAGTCAACGCCGCTAGGTTTTCAAAAACTCGTCCAACCCGATGGCTCATATAACCTCGTAAAACGTCATGCCCAAGATGTTCGGAATATAAAAATGGTTTATGGTAAGTGGTTCAAATGAAAGAATGGTTCTTTTGGAAATTTTCTTCTGAAAGATATCACTTTGAAAAAGCATAGTGACCAAGACCAGAAGTTCAGCTCCGTCGATTACGGATTTCTTACCGTAAAAACAGAAATAATAAAAAAAATAGCCAGCTATTGCTTCGTCACATGTGGAACCTGATAAAAATTCTTTACTTCACCGAAGACCTCTAATTAATTCTGGAGATTGCACAAAAAAAAAAAAAAAAAAAAAAAAAAAAACAATTTCGAACCAAGTACGTTAGGTGGTAAAGAGGTCGACACCTTTTAACCTTAATCTCATCATTAAAATTATTTATCACTTACAAAAATATAATTCATTAAAAAAAAAAACTTTTACAAATAGTCGAGACTGCTTGATAGTTGGTGGTAGAGGTCATCCATTCATCAGTGAGCGTCATCCTTTCTATCAAGTGGATAAACAAGAAAAAGGAAGAGTTTGGAAGTAAAAGGACCTTAATTAAACAATCCTAGCCTTTCCTGATATTATTTCATCTACATCTAAATTTTTTTGAACTTTGGAATGAAAAATTTTGAGAAAAACTACTTTCAAACTGTATTTTTTTTAGCCGACGTTATTGTATACAAAGAGGTTGATCACTATCAACCTGCCCACAGTATAACGAGTAGGTATATATGTGAAAATAAGGTTTAAAACAAGTTATTCAATGGAATTTTTGATACAAGTTGCTCAATGGCCAGAGTACGTCCTACATCACCACGCAATTACAAAAAGAGATGGGCAATTAATTTATATTCCAGCGCTTGAGAATTTGCTCGTCCGTCTTCCGGGAATAATTCGCCTTCGGGCAACGTTTGTTTCTTAGGCGAGAACAAGGAAGTGACAACAATCGTGGCGAGGAGGCCGCCAAAGTCGTGAGTACACCTGTTCGCCCCGTGATGTCACCTTTGGCGAAAAATGCCACGATCGTTTTCCTCTCCGGGCACAAAACAGGCGGAATAAGAACAATTAACAGTGTTTTAAGTATGCTTTCACAAGCGGAGGCCTTACCAACTAGGATAACTAAGCAGTCGTTATGTAACGGCCACTCCCTGCGTAGGCATCCATTTACGCAATAATCTACGGCCAGCGTTTAACTGTGGAACATCGCACTGATGGGCTCGTAAAAGAACCGCACGTCTTCTTTTTAAAAATCCGGGTCAAGCAAATAATTGCCAAGCTTGATTTTATTTTGTCCCACTTTGCTTAAAACTATTTCCAGAACGAACCATATTTGTGGATCGACATCATTCTTGAAAATTACTAGGAAATAAACCAAAAACGACCTACAATTAGAAACTTTAACCGTTATATTTTATTAATATAGAAAAGAAATATGAACAGATTATTATACTTGATATCCCAGTAAGCGTGAAACTTTTCTGAACCTAACTGAATTCAAAGGACTAGTAAATCACAGATTGGGAGAAAAGATAATTTGCTAATTTGATACTTATAATTCAACTTTCGATCATTCGTGCGGCTTGTCACACAAATTACTGATTGATGGTTGTTTCTGGTCACTCAATTTTGTTAAGATTCCATATAAAAAGCTAACCTCTTATCTTAAATGTTCAATCGGAAAAAGTCAAAAAAATTATTAAATCAATTATATTTAGTGGTATTGACCAAATTACATATTTCAATTAATTAGTCTTTTTATGCAAGATTTTCGTTGAAATGAAAAATCCAGTACCACGAGTGGGATTCGAACCAACGACGCTGATTTAAAAAATCGCAAAAATGACAGAAATATTAGAAAAGTTGTAAGTTGAGATGGGGAGTTGAAGGATCGAAGTCAGGATATTTCAAGTAGTTAGTGAAGCACCGTATTGAGCCGAAGGTCGTGGGTTCGAATCCCGCTCGTCTCACTAGCTTTTTCATAACGACCGAAACCTTACGTGAAAAAATTAATTAACTAAAATTATTATTGATAATTAGTCTACAGATGTTTGAATAAACTGACCTGCAGCGATTAGGAAGAAGAATTGTTGTGCTTACCTGTAACATAAAGGAAAGAAATTAAACAAGGTCAATAGAACGCTCAAGTATATTAAGCAAATTTAACTTCGGTAGAGAAGCAAAAGTCCATTTTCTTTCATAATTTAATTCATTTACGTCATAAAAACAAAAAATGTTATTCCAACGATGTTTAATTATGCGAACTCAGTGATTTCACCTGTAGAATGACTAGAATGGCTACCTTGACCAATTAATATATTACAATTAATTAAGTTTTTAGTTGAGATAAAGAATCAATGGAACGAGCGGGATTCGAACCCACGATCTATGACAAGATTCGCCGCTGCGCTACCACTTGAGCTATCCTGACCTCGATCCGCTCGGGCACCAACCCATCTCAACCCCACCTTTTGAATTTTCCCTCCTCTTTGCCATTTTTCAAATGTCGTATAATCGGATTGGATTCTCGATGACAAATGAAATGGCCACGAAGAGCTTTACAGAAGTATAATTCATTTTAAATCATTGGAATAAAGATACAGCTCAAGTTCGTGAAAATGCAATTTTAGCGATTATTCTAAATAAGAGAAATACACTGTGGGACTGTACAAGAAAAATGAGGTAATGTTAGGTCACATTATGGTTTGCATGAGTTGGGGGCTGAAACCTAAAAATCGAAAGCACCCGTCGGGGCCTGACTCCATTGGTTGGTAAGCTACGATCTTCTAGGGATCTGGCTTAAGAGTATAATCTCTAAACGATAAGCACACCGGTGAAAATTCAAAACCCAATATAAATGTTAATGACAATTAATTAAGGTTTTTATTTGGGATTGAAAAAAGTCAATGGTACGAGCGGGATTCGAACCCACGATCTTCGACAAGATTCGCCGCTGCGCTACCACTTGAGTTATCCTGACCTCGATCCGCTCGGGCACCAACCCATCTCAACCCCACCTTCTGAATTTTCCCTCCTCTTTGCCATTTTTCAAATGTCGTATAATCGGATTGGATTCTCGACGACAAATAAAATGGCCGCGAAGAGCTTTACAGAAGTATAATTCATTTTAAATCATTAAATCCACTAATTTCCTAGTCCGCTTGACCAGTTGATGTATTACAATTAATTAATAGTTTTAGTTGACATAAAAAAAGTCAATGGCACGAGCGGGATTGTTATCTCAACTAAAAACCTGAATTAATTGTATAATATACATTCTAAACAATTCACAACAGCAAAGTTTTGAAAAATAATTCAAAATTTAATAATTGGGTAGAATTTGGACACTGTAACTAAGAATTGAACCTTGTCTTTGTGTTTAATCATGGAGAATTATGATTCCATTAAAATTAAACTCTTCGCTCTTTGAGTATTATCCAAGTTGAAGTATGTAAAAAATTACCATTTTGAAATTAGTTTACATGTAATATGTGTAGGATTAAACGAGTATATTTAATTTTTTAAAATTCAGAAATTCTTGTAATAAACTTATAATTTCGATCATATTTTTATTAATATGGGCAATTATTAGCTTATAATAGATTCTCCTTTGTGTTTTCAATCTCCCCGTCATTTGCAGGGAATAACACGTCCTTGCCAATATGGCCGAATTTTCGCCGATCCATCAAGTAAATATAACGCCATCGATGCACAAGGAACGAAACGAACCGATTCTAAATTTAAAAAAAAAAAGGTTTTCCTCCATGTGTGCATGAACTTGATTAAATTGGAAGCCGTATTCGATGGAATTGGCCGCTTCGTTCCCAGGAAGCAGTTCGCAGTAATGCATATCATGATCTTTGGGTCAAGTCTGACCTTAGAAGTGGATAATAGAGGTTCATTTGCCTTTCCCAATGACCGTTGCCGGTCTGTTTTGTTGCACGGATGTTACACAAAATCGGCTTTCAGTCTTTTAAGAAATGGGCCGTTATTAACAACGCCGCGAAAGGAAAATTGGTCTCTTTAATTTTCGTCTTGTTAACAAGGGTAATTAAAGCGACTACTGATGACCTGGTACTAGATGAAACATGGAACTTTTATTTCAATTGATGTTTATTGGATCAACACTTATGACAAGATGTAATGCTATCTTGTTGCTTTAAAAAAAACCAAACGAATATTAACCTGCTACTGTCCAAATTTGTGTACATGATAGGATAAGCTTGCCTGTGGGGTGTACCGTGGATTTTTTGGGTAAAATTTCTAACTGCATCGACCTTAGATTTAAAAAAAAAAAAAAAATCTCTTTCTGGACCTAATTCTAAGAACAACTAAAACCTACTCAAGCTGATAGCATACCATCAATCAATTTTGATATTTCATTGATTTTAATATAGTAGCATACATTTATTTTGATTTTGAGTAAAAATTGAATTGGTATTTCACCACGATTGGGTCTGACAAAGTAGAAAGCCTATACAAAGTATGAGGATGGGAAAGATTTATAATGACACTTAGATGGATCATCTTTGAGGAAATTAATCAATTTCAACCACGTGCAATATTAATAGCTGATTTATAAGGTTCGTTTGCAGAAAATTCGGCCAGCTTGCAAGAAAACGAACTCTTATAATTTAGCACCACCAGCGTTTTGTAAATAGAAAAAACATAAATAAATTATAGTTTTTGTTCGGGACTGGGCTCACGCGAGGTGTTCAGAAGGCTTGGTTCTGTTTCGCTTGTTATGCAAGGCGAGGCATCATGTATGGAACATCTCATGGCCACCTCTTGTGCCTCGGCGTATAATGGGCAAGCAAATTAATTTATTATCCCCCCAATAAATAACGCGGGTTTCCCCCCCCTCTCTGCGTCCAGCCTACACAAAAGATAGTTTACGAATTGATTAGGCCGAAGGATAAAATTGAAAGTCGCTTCGCTTCATCAGGACTCAATCCACTCTCCATTCCACTGTACAATCTTTTAAATTTAAAGCGTTTAATAATACATATACATTTTTTTAACTAAATATTCAAAAATTTTATAATTGACAGTGAAGATGGTGAAAGCACTTTCCGAGATAGTTTCGTTCTTTAGAAAGCTACTAGATGTCGCCAGGTATACATTATATATCAACCAAGACCATAGTTAACAAAATGTAATAAAATTAAATAATTAATAATTTTGTCTACTGAATGGCTTAAAAAATATATTTTGTAAGGAAATATTTATATATACAGCATGTATTTATTTTTATAAATACAGCATGAAATGCCATTTCTGGTATGGTGCAACGCCCAATGGCTTCTGCTCTGCACTAAAAGTTTAAAATACCTCTAATCCTTATTCTTTCCGTCGTCTATTCTAATTGTAAGGCGTTACATTTGAATTATTACACTACAACTTACTGTGAAACGCTTTGTAAAAGGCGGAAGGACTGGTGGCACGTGACAATATTGGGCAAAGCTAACTACTGTTTACGTAAGAATAGGTAGAAAAACTTATGGACTGGTAAAGCCTAGAATTGAGAACACTTGTATTCTTTTTTCGAGGAGTTCGGATATTTATATTAATAAAGATTGGCTTAGTTGTATAATTGACCGGATTAATCCTTCAAATGAATTATTATTTTTAACTAAGGTTTTTCGATGGGATGAAAAGTTAGTGCAACGAGCGGGATTCGAACCCGAGACCTTCGGCTCAATACGCCACTGCTCTAACCACTTGCGAACCCCATGAGACTTGAAGTTACGATAGGTCAAGCGGGTAGAACAGCGTCATTGGAAAAAAATATGTTAAAATATAATTTTTATTAAACCAAATTAGCGGTCTGGTTTTCATAATTACTGTTTTCAATTAATTAATCTTTCTATGTAAGGTTTCGGTTGAGATGAAAAAGTTAGTGTTTCGAGCGGGATTAGTGATTCGAACCTTCGGTTTAATACGGCGCTCGAACCACTTACGCTGTCTTCGGCATATTGAGCCGAAGGTCGTGGGTTCGAATCCAGAGCGTGGAACTAATTTTTCATCTCAACGAAAAACACTGATAAAAAGAATAATTAATTGGATTTATGTTAATGATTAATATGCTATTTGCACGTTTCCGTTGGTTTTGGTGGGCCTATTGTCCATGTTTCGGTCTGTCAGGCGCGTCACGGCTGTTCAGAATACGTCAGATGGCTCATCAATGAAGTTGGTCTTTTGATCATTTTTGTGTGCTTCGTGAAAATAATTGTCTAGGTTAGATTTTACGCCAACTTACCATGCTAACATTGCATATTTTTTTACGTTATCATATCGGCTAAAATTTTTAAAATTCTTAAGGTAATTTCTTTCTACATACAGTTACTCGTTTTAGGTTTTTAGTTTTAGAGAGTTCACATAAATTTAAACAATACGAGTCCATACCCGTCAATATATGCAAAATAGTTCCAAGGAAAACTCAAGTATATTTAGAATGGACAAGTCTGAATGAATAAAGTTATAAATTACGCATAAATCCAACTGGTTTCTTGTTGGGTGGGGTATTTAAACGTGGTATGAGATCCCACTCGAAGGAGATGCTGCATAACATAAATATAATTAAGACAGGTCAGGCTTCAGGGTGTTCAGATGAGACTGACGAAACTTTCGATCGGCTGTTTCTCTCTACCAGATGTCAGAGGGAATCTGCCGAGGCCACTTCCCAGGGTGGAAGAGGGCGGCTGATACGAAGATCGACCCCAAGTCCGTTACAATAAACGGCCGATTTTCATCGGAATCGCTCCGCGTACGATTGGCGTGGGCCGAGTTCAGTGCACCGGTGGCAATTTGAGAATTCCCATGAACCTTCCCCCCGGTTGGACAAAGGGTGTGCGCGGGGAGGCCGAGTTGCCATTAGGCCTGATGAAATTGTAAAACGGTAGAAGCAACGACTCGATCACGTTCCCGATAATGGTAAATGCGAGTGGCAAACGTCGGTGCCCGGGCCTGATTTCAATTCTTTTCCATTTCCGATCCACTCATGGATATTACGCCAACTCCCGACGAGTCACGAAGACACGCGATATTCTGTAACGTGCGAAAATAAAGACGTTTATCTTTCAACCAAAGAAAATCAATTAAAAAAATCAAAATTATTTAACATGGATGGAATGGCGGCTAAATAAAATACCGGTGCCTGGTGATCTGCCCTGAACCAGGTTTGTTGAAACATTCTGCCCAATTTTATCGTTCCTCAGCAATCTGGTCCGCCTATTCTCGAGTTGACGTCACTATGCTCATTAAGGGGAAAGATATCCGATCTGGACTTGGTCAAATGCCAAAATTGTCTCAATCAATCACACAGTGACAAATTTGATAAGGGGACGACTAAAAAAAGAAAAATAACTAAATAAGTTCAAACACTTTCTTAAGAACTTCTCATTGATATCATATGAAAATGGTATACCTTGCTTCGTAATCACAAAAAACAAAGATTTACTAGACACCTTAGGTGTTAACAGGTGATTCAGCTTGGATTCGAAAAATGTAAATTAAATTGCAAGCACATTTAATAAGTTGATGATCCCGTCATTTGGTCGTCTCAGATCATCTTGGACTGCAAAACCAACGAAGATCGACGCACAAGGATGACCGATTCTAGTTAAAGTAATGAAAAAGCTGAATTGATTTCTGTATCAAATCCTTTTAAAAAATATACTAATCGATTTGGTTTCACAAACATTTGGAATTTCGGAGTAAATTGATATTGATGATGAAAAGAAATTAAAACAGCAATAAAATATCATAAACTGGTCGTTTTCGAACAACAAATCATTTTAAATGGTATTCTATGAAGCCTCATTAATATCTCATCGTTTTTGTTGAAAAGAGCTGATACTACTTTACAAGACGATGGTACCCACATAATAAAAACATTTCTCCATTAGAATTTGTTGTATGATCTCATGTTAAGCTTTGGTATGCTTCAGTTGCATTGAAATGAAAGAGTGATCTTACTTCTTACTAAGATTATTTAGAGAACGTGAGGTGCGGTCTGGTCTGATGTAGGTTTAGAAAAACATCTCTCTGTCGCCAACGTTTCTACCTTTAGTGAGATCATCTTCAGGATCTGCGTTTGTCAACATTCTTCACAGAAAACAAACACTTTGAATTAGTTTAAAATTTCTAAAATGTGTTTGTATAATTTAAACAATGTTTGTGAATCCCTGGCTCTGAAGATGTTCTCAATAAAGATCGAAACGTTGGAACGATAAGAAATTTTTTTGGAAACCTACGTCACACCAGGCCGAATCTCACGATATCTAAATAACCATGAACTAGCGATCACTAAACCCCACACACTTCTTACTAAGTAATATTAACAACTTTTTTTAGTCGGTTGCTATCTTGTTAGTAGGTTGCTTGGTGTGAAAGTCTTTAGTCGATAAGGCGGTGAATCGCATGAAATCCTAAAAAATAAACATTCAGTTTTGTACCTAACTTTCTCCAGACTTCCTATAACTTTCGAGAAACATATTAGAGTTAATATCTTGCAGGCCTGTATTAGATAGTACATATCTAAGCGCGAAATTACTTGACCCCCGCAAAACCTATATTTACAGAATGGTGGTTGTAATGTAACCGTACTATATTGACGAACAGTATTATTTTCTACGTGATAAGGAAAACAGACAAAGGAATTGTCGTTCACTATAATGGAACGTACGTCGTACCTTTTAAGGGGCAAACGAGGACTTATCGAAAAATCCACGAGAATGTCTATTGCCTCATAACTAGCCGTGACTGTGTTTGATATATCTCTGCCTGTAAGCCAACATAACTCCGATTACGTCTTATGAATGGAGCTGAACGAGGCGTTTCACGGTCCAGTGAACCCTTCGTTACCAGGCATTACAAGTGTAGCCGCGGTATTGTCGGCCTTTTCTCTTAAACATTCCGAAAGCGACGTGTTCCATGCGTGCGAGGCGATCAGTATGCCCGTCCTGGAATCGTCCAAATGAATTATTCAGCATCGATAGATTGAGATGTACCTCTTAAACACAATCCTTTCGGTCTTGTGTCGTTTTACGGACAAGTTCACGGGACTACGAGGTTTATACCTATTTTCCCGTCTTTATGTGACAACTCCTCGCCCAGGGCGGGGTGGAACCGGTCAGGCTAGAAAGCCTCTAATGGATTCAGCTGATGTAACGCGAGGGGAACAGGTGCTTGTGCAATTTCAACTTTATGAATCGAATTTGGTACGCGATTCGCTACACGGGGGGGGGGGCTGATGTGTTTGTAACCAGCTTAAATGTTAATGAAACAGGCCACTCGTTATTTGGTTCGGGGGCGATCACGATTAACTCTCGACCCAATCGGCTTAACTTCCATAAACATCAAGGGAAATCTCGTTATATGAAAATCAACTGCTTTGGCTATTTCTCTATAAAACAAATGCCCTGAACAAATTTAAATGAACCAACTATAGCCTAAACAAATATTTTGTACGTTGTAATGAAGGTATGTGGTATCCGTTATTCGGACACTGCCGAATGGGATAATATAGAAAGGAAAAATGATCAGCAGATCCTTGCTGCGCAGTGGAAATTGTACAATAAAAATGAAATCCGAATTACAAAAAAAAAAAAAATAAATAAATAAATAAATTCCTTTTAAAACTTTAAATAAACCAAACAAATTCAAATTTTCGAAATAAAATATTTAAAAAAAATCTAAATTAAAATTCACACAAAAAAGAATCAAAATATTTCTTTTGCCAACCTGTAAACTCTATACGATGTAGATGCTATGACTGCCTTCAAGCTACTACTCGTTATGGCGAAAGCAGAGCTAGTTTTTCAAACTATTAGTTTGGCAAATATACTATTTTGTACAATACAAATTAAAATAAAACTTTCTTGACTTAACAAATTAAACAATACAAAATAAGATTTTTCTAAATAAATTGAAAATTAATTGACCTTTACTTCCTTGTTAAAAATAATACTTTACTTGAAAATGACTATACAAAAAAAAGATAAACAAAAAAATCAATTTAACAAATTGTCGTGATTTTCATGACAACGTAAAAATAGAATAAGAAACATATGAATATAATCAACTTGATTCTCTGTGGTGTTTGCCTCCGGAAGGAAATAATTCATTCATTCATACTATAGAAAGACATATATGTGTATTTGTCCTCTTGTCTTAGTGAATTTCAAGCTAAAAAACGTAAAAAAATATGAAAAAACGCATTTCAAATTTATTAGAAAAAACCTTAATTAATTATCAATTAATTGAAAACTAATTCATTAGCTGGAATACTTGTGGAAATTTCTCCAATTTCTCCGAGGACTAAACTAGCACTCTGGGGTTGAGTGAATTCTAACATATCATGTTTTATCTTTTATGTTATTGAATCGAGGAGGTACAGAGAGGAGAGCAATAGGTCCCCCCCCCACAAAAAAAAAAAAATAAATAAATAAAAAAAAAAAATAAATAAATAAATAAAAAAAAGACGGTTGGCTATCATTATATAATAAACCATCATATTATGACTTGGCTGTAGAGTTAGTAATTAAATAATAAGTTTAAAAAGCGAGAAAGGTAAGACAAAACATGCAAAACCAAGCATGATTAGTATAATTTGCAATACATAAAACTTAAAAAAAGTAACAAAACAAACATTTACAATAAGAAATATGATAAAAGGATCAGATTACATTATTTACATTTCTAAAGTTCGAAATTGGTAAAAATAATATTCATAGCTAAGAGTTCTCGGGATAAAGAAATAGTTCTTACCCAGTCTGAATTTACCTTCTTTTTCTTGTATACGATATAATGAATAATCAGCCTTAAAGTAAAATGATACATGCGAAAAACAATTGGGGCCAAATATTACAGTTTCCAAGTCCTGATGAAGAAGATATCGATTCACCCAAAGCTCGACGAAGGAAATGTATCCTTCTGTCTGACCAGCCTCATTCCCGATCTTTCTTTATTGTAAACATATTACTTATATATTCTTACCAGAGAAAGGAGGTAATAAACAGTTTAATATATAGGCTGTTAGTTTAGAAACTTTTTTAAAAACAAATATGCCATAAACTTTTAAAACTACTCATTTTTAACCTATTTAAAAGTTTATTCCTTACGAGGATGAGGACGATGGCAAACGGAAAAAAATTAGGGAAGAGCGATTAAAAGTTCAAGTAGAAATTCCTAGACCTCAAAAGGCCAATAAACGTGGAAGTGGATGCCATTAATTCCCCTTAACCTTTAGCGCGTCTTCGGTCGCAAGCTCCTAAATATGGTAGTGTTATCTGCAGCGGCCACGTGCTAAATGCGGTTTCGCTACTTATGCCGTTGGGAAATGCTGAAGCCGCTGGAATAGAGTTGGCTAACCGAACACCTGTTCTCTTTGTCCCAGAAGAAAATCGTTGAGAAAATCAAATCGAACATCAGCCTTTTTCGTCTGATTTTGACTTAGACCTAGTCCAAAAATCTGTCTCGACAAATCTTACAAAATAAGGTGGTAAAATTTTAAGCCCTATTAAGAATGAATAAAGATAAGTTTTTTGCCAAAACAATATTAAAAAATATGATAAACGGTTACTATCTTTTGCCATTTAGTTGGTATAAAACTAGTGCGACGGGTTCCACCTCACAAGCTATTATCATATATATTATACCATCACGTTTCCCTAATAACTAGAAATTCACCTTTTTTTCTAACGATATTCTTACTTTCATCGAGTAATAAATAAAAAAAAAAAAAAGATTTATTATAAATTACCAAGGAGTGGCTTGTTAACCTTTTGCGAGTAGGGCAGATCGAAGTTTTGGGGGTATAAAGGAGATTTGAGTTAAAAGAGAAATCGAACTCGTTAAACTACAGGATGGTATTCTTATGAAATACCGGCTGCAAATCATTCCACCTCGATATTAAAAGTCAATTTCATTTGCCCGTAAACGAAGAATAACTTGATTATTATTGAACCCGTTCAAATCAAACCAAAGGAACGGAATTCAATAATTATTATTAATTATTAAATTTGTGTGTCAAATATAAGATTTCAATTAAACCTTTCAGGAAGATAGCGCCATTTTTCCAATTCAATTATTTATTAATTTATCAACCTTCAGCTAAACGTTAGATTACTTATAAAAAACGTATGAACTATATTTTCTAAATTTATTTATTACCTATAGATAATATACTATAGAAATATATACACATGGTTAATATATCATACAGAACAACACCAGCACTGCACCGGTAGAACACATGTTTTGAGGAGCCAGGCACTGTTGGCACTCAGTGTGTACGATTAGAGGTCAAAGAGGTCTTGAGCCATCGTTGGTTCAGGCAACGTGGTGGATTGTCAGGATGGGAATGAGTGGAGAGGGCTCGAGCAGTATGGTTGGATGGTTCGGAAGGTTTGAAATCTGGACCGGATTGGTTCGTCGACAAAAGAAATGTTGAGGTCTTTGTAGATAGCGAGGCTAGTGACACAATAAGGTGCTTTGACAATTTGTTTGTGTAATTCTATTGGAAGGACTGAATGCGCTGGATACTGAAATTCTTGGCAGTACCCCACAGTTCCACTCCATATGTCCATCTTGATCTTAGTAAAGTCTTGTACAGTGTTAGCTTTGCTTTAATTGTCAAAATCGATTTCGGGCTTAGAGGTCTTCGTAGTAGTCAAAGTATTAACTTATTGTTTTTAAGTTTTGCTTTTGGATTCCACGTTAGTTTGTGCCGAGTTGTAGTCCAAGGTGTTTGACGAGTGGACTCGAATCACTCAGTTGTACAATGGAGTACAAGACTGCTTTTTCAACATAAAAGTACCTTGAGCGTATTTTTCTTCTGCCAGTTTTGTTATCCATTTTTACAGTCTTCGATAAGCTCAGGGTGTTTCTGGATGTTCTGGCTTGGACAGGATTCGAATTACAGGACAGGATTGCGGTGACGTCCGCGTAGGTGGTGATAATAGTGTCATGATGTATTTATTGTATGTAAGCGGTATGAATCATATATAGGATAGGACCAAGGATAACACCTCGCAGTACACCGGCCTGTATCAGTTTGTCTTCCGAGAGCTAATATACATACGTGAATTATTACAATATTTGTGCCCTCAAGTCAATGAATCGATGGTTTTGAAAGAAAATTAGCATCCTATTCTCATAAGAGATAATAAATATTTAATTTTCAATGTCATGTAAAACCAATGAAGTGCAGTTTTAGTTTCAAATTTTCAACATTAGGAGACGAATGGCTGACTATCAATGTAAATGACAGCCGCCTTTAAGAACAAATCACATATTTTAAAAGTATAAGTAATTAAATAAATAAATTTATAAACCTAACGCCGTATAAAGTAAAACATCTATTCTGGACAAGTTATTTCCTGTTTTTCCAGGCTATGTGATAGATACTAAGCGGGGTTTGATATTCCCAAGTACCACAGCAATTTGGGCTTATTGTACTTTTTCTAATTCCTTAATCCAGTTCAATTGACTCAATAATTCCTTTAAATTGGTCATTGCTGCAGCCTTTTTCCTGGGTCTTCACGGTACCCTAGGTTTAGGTCTTCATTGAACGTTTGTTTCGCATTCGAAGATAATTTGGCTGGTTGTCTTTCTCTCCAACGCATTACCTACGAGTTTATAATATGTGTAAATTTCCGCAATAGCTCTTTCAACATGTACCCAAACATGCAATATGGCAATTTTGAAGGTTTGAAACCTTGATTCTATCATAATTAGCTCTTATAGAGCTAATCTATTTCTCATTTAGTTTTTTGTGGACCCATTGACAGATAAAAGAGTCCAAGTTTGATCTTGTTATACCAATTATAGGTCCTCGGCCTAGGTGGTTCTGTAGAATCTCTACCGGCCAATTTGGCTGCTTGCTCATTAACGAAAAACTCCCTGACAATCAAGATATTGTCAGCTTGCAGGATTGGGATATTTCGTATGCTTACATTGATATTTTTAAAATGACATTTTTACGTGCTAATGATGTTAGGACCTCTTGTATGCCTCATATATGTGAAGTATATTTCCCTAACGAGTTTGAGCATTTCACTCAAGGTTCTCGTTGATCACATAGTTGAAAAGTTTATATTTTACAGTAGAGCTCATAATTTATACATTGGATAGTATTCGCAAAAGTGAAAATCACATGAAACGACACATCAAAACCAATTTTTCATCATTTTCTTTTACCTTGCTAATATTATTTCATAATTATTCAGAAATCGTGAGATGCGGCCTGGTGTGATGTGGGGAAAAACATTTCCTGAAATCGTATCAACGTTTCGATCTTTATGCAGATCATCTTCAGGCTCTAAGTGTTTGTATTGTGCGAAATTGTGCCATTCTCAACAAGGAGTTACTATCAACACTGACATGCAAGAATGGCACAATTAGGCAGAAAAAAACAACACTTTAAGCCCTGAAGATGATCTCAATAAAGATCGAAACGTAGCACGAAACAAATGTGTTTCTGAAACCTACATCACACCAGACCGTATCTTACGATTTCTGAAAAATCATCGACCAACGGCCACTAATCACCAGACATTATTTATTATATGATATATACCAATAGTAAATAGAATGACTTAGTTCGTAGGTGAGTGTATTTAAAAGCATGCATGGGAGCTGATGAGGAATATCGAGAAAGTCCTTGCTTTAACCTAATTTAATAAAATGACGATGTAATATTTAATCGATTTATTTTTTCAAATGAAATGCTGGTGGGTCAAAGTACCAATAAATTTCTAATTTAGTTAATTATTACGTAAATTATGTTTTGGGAAAAGTAAGGTAATAAAGTATTTCTTGTTTTTCTTTCTTAATTAGTTTAATGAATTTATATACTATGGTTATGTATAAACTATAGTTATTATTTGAACAAATTGACTTTTCAATTTCACAGAAATAAATTTGTTTTGACATGTTAAAAAAATGAAAATCGTAAGTTTTTAAAAAAAGCGCATATAATTATGTATACATTTAATATAATATTAATAATAATAATACTTATTAGTGTTACTAAATCATAATTAGTGAAGGAAGAAATAGCTTTTTCTTGTACCTTTATTTTAAAAATCTGATCCTGAGATAGTATGACGCTGATATCAATTTTTTCCATGACAAGGAGCACCTTTTATGTATTATAAAAAAACACTCTAATCTCTAATTCCTTTATGGATGTGCTAAGCGATCGTTATTAATTCGATACCGATCCGATCAAATCTTCTGAAATCGAAACCGACGAATAAGCCAGGGATATGCCGTCGGCCTTGGACGTGGATGAACAAAGTCGAAGATAATCTCTTAAGAATTCAATTTTTATACACACGAATTCTTTCTTTATCGCCCGTTTAAAAAGCGCTCAGAGTTTTTTTATTCGCTTAAGACTTTTTTTTTCTTTATCTACCTTCATATCATGTCTTACGAAAAAAAAAGTTACCTTATTTTATCATTTTAACTTTGGTCGATGACTTTCAGTTTTTGACTGTGACCAGTATTTTCTTATCCATACTCCGTCCAATAAATTGCTTTTTTCACACATAGACATAAATATTTATGCACGTCTACTTGCATATTTTAGAAGGCTGATCTAGAATGCTGAATACAATGATTATTTGAAGTCATATTCCACTTCTTTTTACCTCCCCACCGGATGTTTACATGCATACCTTCATTTTCAGTTCACTTTACCTTTAATACTTCACTACCTTTAACCTAGTTCTTTCTGTAGAGTCAATCAGCAGTGCGACCGAGTTTCATTTTAAAATATTTGCTGAGCATTTACCATGAGTTTCTTATTTAGTATTTTTCTTTTTTTATGATGTGTGTTGTTTATATTAGCAAATTGAAGTTCAAATTATTACACTTACAATTAATTAAGGTTTTTTAGTGAAGATAAAAAAAAGTCAATGGTACGAACGGGATTCGAACCCACGATCTTCTGCTAGATACGCCCGTGGCTATTTCATTTGTCGCCAAGAATCCAATCCAATTACACGGCATTGAAAAATGGCAAAAAAGAAGGAAAATTCAAAAGTTGGGGTTGAGATGGAAATTAGTGTCCGAGTGGATCGAAGTCGATAGCCCAAGTGGTAGAGCAGCGGCGTGTCTAGCCGAACATCGTGGGTTCGAATCCCGTTCGTACCATTGACTTTTTTTTATCTTCACTAAAAAACCTTAATTAATTGTAATTTATTAATTGTTCAAGCGGACCACGAAATATAGGAATCATTGCACTTATTTTCACTACATTTTAATTTAAGCTTATTTTAAGATTTAAACAATTTATCGTTTATAGATTTTCCTGGAGAAAATATGAAATGCCTCCATGAATAAAGTATCACTGTACTTAGTTAGATTCACCCAAGAATAGTGCCCATCAGTACTCGCCGATAAAAAAAAATCATCGTTTTTCATTATGTTTATAATCCTATTTAAGCTATCTTACAGATTATCCCTCAAGTTAAATCGATACTTTAAATCCACCGTACTTTGTGTCCGTCGAGGTTGTCGGCCTCCGAAAAATAAAATGGGATCTATCTTTACAGCCTCTGTGCGCCCTTTAAGGAGAGCCCTAGGGCAACGGACCCTAATTAGGCTTTTATAACTCCGAAAAGCTGCTTCAATCCTTCGATGGATAAGCGGGCACTTAGACCCTAAATCCTCTTCAGTGGAGCGATGCACCATGAAAAAGAGAGAGAGAAAGAGCAAGAGAGAAAACATTTGTAATGAAAAAGGGATTAAATTAACCCCTTAAAATCGACTCTTTTTCATTGGATTATGTCATAATTTTTTTAAAATATGATAACGTTCTGTTTTTTTGAGTCGGTATAGAGGAAACAGGCTAAGACACAAGAAAGATAAGTCGAACATTCTGCCCACTCCTGCAAGTTCATTTTCAAACTCACAAAACGAAATAAAAAAGCACAGATAAAAAGAGAGGTATAAATATTTTTTCAAAACCTCCTCGTAGAAATATGAAACTAACGGGTTGGGGCGAAACCGCAGGGTGGGAATTTTTGAAATCCCATCTGTCCAAGGGGGAGCGACGGGGACAGGTACGGTGCTGGAGAATCCTTAAGAGGAAAGGAGAGATGATGACGGAAAGGTGGTAAATAAAAATTGCCGAAAAAAACGAACAAGAAAAATTGCCAAATGACGGATTCGGTAGGATGTGATAATGAAAACAAGTCTAAGCGTGAAAAAAGTGAGAAACGTACTGAAGAGATAGTGTGCGAGGAAGATGGAGAGAAAGTGAGTTTTCATAGAGTAAGAAAATAAGGAAAAGAAGGAAGAGAGAAAGAGAGAGAGAGAGAGAGAGAGAGAGAGAGAGAGAGAGAGAGAGAGAGAGAGAGAAA
>CM077103.1:12936300-12982106 GCA_039619505.1 Cimex hemipterus | reverse complement strand
AGAGAGAGAGAGAGAGAGAGAGAGAGAGAGAGAGAGAGAGAGAGAGAGAGAGATTTAATATTATTTAGTTTTTATTTCCTACTTTCTGTGCATGTCCATTCCAAATATTTATCCAATAATTCTTTCTATACTCAGTTCAGTACAGGTTTACACTTGTGTTCCGCTTCGTTACGGCTCGGTTGCAGGAGGGCGAGGCTCAGCATTAAGGATTCCAGTCCTGCACCGATTTGTTATTCGGCCGATGGTAAAACACGGCACCTCGGAGACACCTGTCCTCCGAGGCGTGACGTTTACACATTTCCAGCTTATGCACGTGCAACGAGTACGTAATAACCAACCCCCTTTATTGAAATATTGCTTGGCAAGCAGTCCTTGCACTGAGACGTGGTCCCCACAATAGAGCGTGCAGAGGCATCTCTTGGTACTCGGCTCAAACGGAGTTTCCCGCCATCGCCTACAGAGCGCGCTTTCTACCGCATATCCTTTAAAATTCCTAACACCTTTCAAAATTTTAAATATTTTAAAAACAATTTTTTCATTAGTTTATAATATATATCTGCACACGTGAGACAAAACTGCATAAGTTGACTTTTGTGTTAATAAAATTCATAATATGTGTATAAATATTTAAGTCGAAAAGAAGAAAAGTGACGTCAACAAGCCGATAATTGTAGGCACTTATATATTACGCAGGGTGGGCGATCAAGACTTAAATGCCTAAGTAGACTAGTACCCCAAAGTTGTAGGCACTTACTATTCCTAAACTCAAAAATGAATAAATATTTAATAATTACTACCATAACTTGGAAAGCCCATTTTTGATATAAGACTAAGCATTTGTTGGCCATAGTAAGCCTCTACATGAACTTTGTTTCGCTTGTCTCGGAAACCGAACAAAACTTAGTGCTTTTTAGTACTTTATTTATTTTTTTTTTCAATAATTCGAATACAGATTTAATACGAACTTAAATGATTACCGTTGCAGCAAATCGAAGACATACGTGAATAAATGCATAACTGGTGGGACCATAATTCAAAATTCACCAAATTTATTTTTTGATTAAAAACTAGGTCTAGGTGCATAACGTGATCAGTGCCAAAAAAAAGATATAAATAAATCGAAAAACCACTTTGCTAGGTCAACTCTTTTGAATTTGGTCAAAATCTGAGGAAAATAAAAGAAGTTAATACAAAAATTGAGTTTGAAAAGGATTTTGCAAAATTTTAAAAAATTTTTCACCGAGCGTATTTCAACTACAAGGTTATAGAACCCCTCCGGGTGTCGGTGGTCTTCGTAAAAGGCCTATTTGAACTCGTCGGGTTTCTCAATGTAGCAAAAATGTAGTAACAATTTCCGGTGATTAGTGACCGTTAATAGATAATTATTCAGAAATCGTGAGATGCGGTCTGGTGTGATGTAGATTTCAGAAAAACATTTTCTTTATCGTGCCAACATTTCGATCTTTATTGAGATCATCTTCAGACCTTGGGATTGACAAACATTGTTTAAATTTAACAAACAAATGTAGGATGTGGAAAAAAAGTGAATTTATACAATGCGAAAAAATATATTTTTCATATTTAATCTAAGAATTTCTACTCACTCTAAGTGTTCGTTTCAGCGTACTTTGATTGGATATAAAAAATATATTTTTTTTGCGTTGTATAAGTTCACTTTTTTCCACATCCTACATTTATTTGTTAAATTTAAACAATGTTTGTAAATCCCAGTCTCTGAAGATGATCTCAATAAAGTTTGAAACGTTGGCACCATAAAGAAAATATTTTTCTGAAGCCTACATCATACCAGACCGCATCTCACGATTACTGAATAATAGTAATAACAATGTTTATAACAAATTGTTGTTAATAACAAATAACTATAAATGATAGAGCCTAAGGGACTATTCCACATTGTATGACTTTGAATTTTCAAATACATCACAACAATTTTAGCTTTTGCCAAGTTTTTAATTATTTATCCAATTGCTGGCCACTTCAATGTAGTTTTGCTTCAAAAAGTACAACCTATCATATCTCACAAACTTAACCAACTGTAAAATTTAAACTGTTTCGGGTTTGGTCACGTTAACCTCGAAAAAATAAATATTTGATTAAAAATATATAAATTTCCAATTACTCATAATCATTCATTAAACATTGTAACCAGTACTGAAAGTTTTTGAAAAGTTAAGATTGAATTTTCGCTAATACTAATAATATTCGCTGTACTGTTAACTATGAATAGTAAAAGTAGTTAAATATGCGCTGGATGCTGATGTTCTTGAAAGCCATGTGATTTGAGCAGTTCTTTGGGGCACGAGATGACCTGGACATCAAGAAACTATAAACATTGTCAGAGACTAATGTTTTTAAAAAATAAAAGGTAGATTATGAGAACTTGATAGATCGTGAATGCATTCGGGTAAGGTTATCTTTCTTGCAGATGTTCTTGGTAAAGTTTAGCGACTCAAGATTCCATGTTCGATGTCAACAAGACCCTTAATCGATGCCATTTCTTTGGAAAGCCTGCTTTATCTTGATCTCGAGTTGTGTTCAGGTGATAATGTCAGCAACTGCACCTGATGTAAGCCTGAAATTAGTGACCTCGAAGTGTTTCCGCCTGGTTTGATGAAAGCCGTTTCATCATCTTCTTAATGTGACGGATGCCCTTTGTGATACGATGATTTAATTTTGATTAATTAGTAATCCTATTACAATGGAATGTTTGCAATGTTTACATTCTAATAAAAAAAATAATTTTATAATATAAGTTGCAAATTTGCCCACCAAAACTTATGTTAACATGTTACCTCAGGCAAGTTGTTTATGAAAAAAAAAGGATTATTTCTTTCCGATTTTGAGTCCTGGGATAATCTGCTGAGCGCATCAAGTAATAACGAAGTTGGGAGGAATGAAACTGCCCGCCTCATATCTTTACGGTTATGATTTCTGTAAAGCGAGATAGTCACGTACTCCCTCCTTCGGAAGAATGTTACCAGACCGTTGCGCAAATCTTGACGAAAATGTTTCACCCATAAGCATTCCTTCCCATAAAAATTCCAGACCGGTTGAACAACCGATACCCAACAAAAGCCTACTAACAATACAAACATAAAGTCATGAAATGGATAAATTACGTTTTGATTATAATGAAAATTGTACTTTTTTTTAAAATTTATGATTTGTTTTAGTCTCTGTTGGGCATGAATTATCAAAAACGATACTAATACATGGCATTATTTTGAAAACCCTTAATTAATTACTTTTACAGAACAACTGAAGCACAAAAAAGTTAAATATCTTATATTTTGAACATTGTCCAGTTTTTAAGATGTTAAGTCTTGTTAATTCTAATAGAGAAATGTCCAGTAAAATGTGAACACTTTTCTTAACATGTTAAAGGTTAATTTTCCGCAATGATGAGCATAGCGATGGGCGAAACCAAAAATAAAACTATAACAGTCCTTGAAGGCTTGTTTATTTTGGTTTTGTTTTGTGTTAAATTGTAAGATGCCAGAGGTTACAAAAAAACAAAATTATTCATCTCTTTCATTCAAAATGCATCTATACACTAGAAAACTGCTAACAAATGAGACGCTTGAATTTTGGCCGACATATCTAACCTGTATATTAACGTCTAACAGCCTACAACTTTATAGGTTAGGGGATGTACCTACTATAATGAGAGTCAGGTCAGAAATTAACAAAAGAAATGCATTGGTCTGATTTAATTAACGCTTATGTAAGAATAAAACTACGTGTAAACAAAAAACAGTTGTTAAATTCATGGCTGCCATGTTGGTTACCTACGCCCTAACGGATAGAAATGTGACTACATATTCGACCTGACATCTAACGTTGGCCCTGGCCTGTTAGATCGAGCAATGTTCACTAGCCGATTCTTACAAGTCATCATCATTTTTTTTTTCAAGCTGACAGGACTTAACAGAATTAACAGGGTTAATACAAAGTTCGTAAATACCTCTTATATATAGAGGTGGATGGATGGATGGATCCCAGGGGCTGAGCACTGCAGCTGTACAGCTTATTGTACTATACCCTTGCTCCATTTTTGGGGGAGGGCTCACAATACAAAGTGAACTTGAACCCCCGTTGTACCAGTGTTCTTCCATCGAAGAAACTCATTTTTGAAGGAGGTTGGGACCAGGTTCAGGGTCGCTGAGACCCGGTCCCGCCCCTTCCATTGATGAGTGCCGTGTCAATTTCTTTTAACTGCGGCCACCGGTCCCCTTAGGCGTCAGAAAAATTCCAGAGGCGACGGTGGGGATCGAACCCACGACCGCGGGGTCTACTAGCCGAGAGTCTGACGCCTTAACCACTCGGCTACCGCGGCCCCCTATATATAGAGGTAGTATTTTTAAAAATTTATTCCATCTGCAAAAATTTATCTTATTATATAATGTAATATATTTTATCTGTATGTTAATTGTATTTATTGCAGTTGTGTTTTTGCACCGATTTATTTTGCTATTGTGTAATTTGATGATGATATATGGCAAAAAAAAATTCGGAATGTCTTATGCACACTGCGTTAAACCGCAAGTTTCCCAACAATTTTTGATTTTTCACAGGCCAACAGTTTCAATAATAAAAAGGTTGACCGCAATGAGTAAATCAATCGTCGATTGTGCAAAAAGCAAAATCCTTGCTTGTGCCAGTTTCAAAAAATGAACGATGAGGCAAACCTGGATAATGGTCGGCCAGAACTTCATTTTCAAAACTTCCAACGAAAGAGGGAAAACAATTCCAAATGAAATACGAGAAAATCCCGCGTTATTGATGAAAAAAAGACATACCGTTGTAAAATCTAGGATGAAACCGGGCCAGGAATAGGGTAGGAGATATTTATCGCAGTCCACTTTCGATGCATCCAACAAGTTTCGGAAGCCAAAGTGAAAACTCATCAATTCGGCAGTCTCGCCGAAGACAGCCGCAGGCGCAATCGAACGTGTTCCCATTGGATCCAGGGGAGGATAATGGACCTGTTTTCAGACTTTCTACACTTAGCGGTGCCAGTTGCACCTGTTTGCATTTAACTGAGAAGGAAAGTCAATTTCAAAATTTCTTCGACATCAATAAGATCGTAATTTTACATAATAATCGGTGACTTTTGATATTTAGAAAACGAAATACAACTAGAAGATGATTTGCTAGTTCGTGCTGTTGGTCAGTCCTGAGTTTCAACTGATCCCTTAATCAAAAATCTATCTGAAAGGTGCAATAGAAACAGCATGTCCCGTAACAAAAAATAAAAAAAAATTGTTATATGATGATCTTCTATAAGGCAAAACCTTTCTCATCATCCTTATTTAAGAAATGGACCTCTCTTGGTTCGAACAGTCAGGGCAATCTCCCACAGAGATTCGGAATTATCTTTGGTTACTATATCTTCAATTCCTTGGATTATAGTTAGGTTAAAGAACAATCAACTGACATCATCGAGATTTTTTCTAAACGTATACTTTAATTTAAATTATGTTTTGTCAAAATTCATCAAAGGATGTATTCTTTATTTTATCTTCATAGCAGTCTATTGGAGGACGAATATCTCATTAAATAGTATTCAGCCAAGGCAGTCGCTAATTACTATCTATAATTATCTTCAATTATATTTTCACAGTTAGACGTATTGATTATCATTTCATCATTACTTAACACATTTTTTTTTATTTACTAAAAATACAATAATATCAGCAATCGAGTTCTGTTCAGCTTTAAAAGAAACCTTATCGTCTGTTATCGTTTGATTCTAATGAGTCAGTTTTATCGTTTTGGAAGGTTTCTACTAAAAAAGTAAATGGCGGATTGATGAAAATCCTCTCTGAATAAAATCAAATATTATAAAATACGCTGTAATTTTAATAGTATTGAAGTTATGGTTTATCATGCGTGATGTTTCATGCGCTAGCGAGACAGGAAGAAAAGATATTTTAGAAGTTAGATGAGCGAAATGGATATTGTCGTCAAACCGGGAGGCACTGTATTGCTATGTGGTCAAACCATCAATTATGACATATAGAACACAACATGCTGTATAAAAAAAAAGTTGGATTTAAACTTTGTATATGAATCATCTCGATGTGCAACAGACGCCCTGCGCCGAGTACGAACGAGTTTTAATGGGTTTAGAACAAGGGATGAACTCCTCTCCGCAGTTTATCTTCCCTAACAGTTCAAAAAAGGTGGGTGTTATGGTCTGGATAGATTTTACTCCAGGGATCTTAGAATATTAATAATGGAAACTTCACACCTCGGAGGTAACATGAGGAAATAATTGAGCAATATATCTCACCGGCAATTCATAGGACCGTAATTCCCGTTCTTGGGCGACAACGCCGACCTCGCAGGGCGAGAATCGCTCAACAAAATTATACCGCCCTTTCTCATTTATTACAGGCCTCAGCCCTTTTGAATAAATGTTTTATTGTCAGACACAAACGGTTTTTAGGGCAAAAAGTACCCAGACTACCAATAGCCTACAGGAAACAATGCCACTGGATGGTAGTGGATAGCATCATTAACAGTATATGGCCCAGATGTGTATGCAATTACAACATTCATGAGATACATGTCAATTAAGACCGTTGTTATTAAAATAATTGAAAACTAAAATAAAATATCTACTTTACTTCATTCAAGTATTATTAAGATCACTCAAATTCTCTGAATATAATCTCATAACCTGTTTTTAAAATTTTGATCGTATTTTAACGAGACAATTAAAATGCTTGGTGTAGGTTTGGTTCATCTAAATAGTCAAAATGTCGGGATAGATATAGAAACAAGATGAAAATATTTGGCGAAAAATCAAATCCTCTGGGTTTTTTTCTTAACGCTTGCGCGGTTGGTTTATGCTGGTCTGCTTATTCTCGCTGTTTTAATATTGTTTGACGTGCTTAGTGTTTATTTTATTGTACTGTTATTAAATTTAGACATTTTGAAGGGAAAAAAACAGTTATATTATTATGACAAATTAAGATTTTATGGGTTTCTTCAAACTATAAAATTATCCATGGCCGTACTACAAGATTAATACAATCCGTTTAAGCTGGGTTCCACTTCTTATTCAACTGTACAGAAAAGAAAAAAAAATCGTTGAACTGCTACGTCCAAATGATATTTTTGGATATTTATTCAGATATCGTGAGATGCGGTCTGGTGTGATGTAGGTTTCAGGGAAACATTATCTTGCCAATGTTTCGATCTTTATTGAGATCATCTTCAGGGTCTGGGATTTACAAATATTGTTTACATTTAACAAATACATTATTTTAGGACGTGGAAAAGTGAATTGATACAATCCAAAATATATTTTATATTCAATCAAAGTATCATCACACCAGACCGCATCTCACGATATTTCAATAATTGTCGATTAACGGTCACTAATCACTACACATTTAAAAGTAACCTAAAACGGGAAAAGATGACTGCCATTTTGTTTATTTAAAATTAATTTCTTACATTTATGATTTAGTGATTGCGGACTTTTCTAAGGTAGTAAAAAATTTTATAGTTGGATTAATCCTCGCTTTGCCATTATTGGAAAAATACCGTTTTGAAAGCGAGCCGATTAAATGAAAGGGTCGCCATGCAGTTCCTGAAGTCCTAATGGCTCGTCGTGGATTTGGAAAAAACTGTATATTAAATTGATACGCCCGCAATTATGAAAACTGGGGCGAAACTGCACGCCAAGTCCGCAAAAATGCATGGGTAATGGCACATCGATTATTTCCGTCTGGTCAAACCGGCCAACTCGCCGACGGAAACTCGTCCCAGGATCCTGGAATCGGCCGTCGGGCGGTCCCAACCAGGCATCCCTCGGTAAAGTGGCACCGTAAAAGGACTGGAAATAGTTTAACCACATCAGAAAAAAATCCCTTATACGACGGGAATGAATTATCGAAACCGGCCCCTTATAAAGCGGAGTGAGATTGCCTTTTATGCCATTACTTGACGAATAATTTTTCTAAACAGTTCCTAGCTTTTCTCTTTCAAACAAACAGAAGTTCCCATAATTAATAATCTTTTCCTGAAGGCTTGCCTTTAAAAAAATTTTATAGAATAATTTGAAAAGTTTAATTTATTAACAATTTAAAATTCAAAATTATATTCCTGCGCAGAACGTTAAGCAAATTGATCTACCTTAGGGCCTCAATCGAAAATTGTAAATGCACTCATAATGTTATTTGTCTTCCAAAACTTTAACTAAGGTATTTTTACAAATAATGATTCGTTTAATCAGAATAGCCATGACCTTTTGAAAGTTCACAGTGTGTAAGTTCCTTCGTAATTTTCGGGATGGTGGATTGATGAGGTACATCACAGTAATTTTTAACGAGCGTATTGAAAATCTCGGATGTCCATGATTTTCGGCCGAAAGGGTAAAAAATCAGTGTGTTTTATAGACCGAATACTTGTGACATGCTTGCTTTCCATCGTAACCGGACATCCTTGCATTAATACATATTTGAATTAACGAAATGGTCTACAGAAACTAAATAAAACTGTAGGCTCTTCTTACATACTCAAAATAATAGAAAAATTTAATAATTTATTTCTTAACTTTAGTTATATTTTCCATTAACTGAATTCCCGACAAATCTATACTATTACAAAGGTGTAGAGATTAGTGACCGTTAATCGTTAATTATTCAGATATCGTGAGATGCAGTCTGGGTCTGGTGTGATGTAGGTTTCAGAAAAACGTTTTCTCTATCGTGCCAACGTTTCGATCTTTATTGAGATCATCTTCAGGGCCTGGGATTTACAACCATCGTTTATATTATAAAAATACATTTAGCATGTGGAAAAGTGAATTTATACAATGCAAAATATATTTTATATTTAATCTCAATTAAGATCGAAACGCTGGCACGATAAAGAATATGTTTTTCTGAAACTTACGTCACACCAAACCGCATCTCACGATATCTGAATAATTATTACAAACTTTTATACTTCATTACGTTTAAACAAAATACTGCATACTACATTTTACACAAACAAAGCCGTCTATTTTAGTACAAAGGCATATTCTTCGGAGGATAAAGCCTAGAATTTATTTAATCCTGTCGACTGGGCGAACGACCGAGACTGCCCGGTGTCGGTGGTCACTGAGGAGGCCCATTGGTAAAAAAATGCCGACCGGCTCTCCACACAGGGTCAAACCACTCCCGTTTAGAAAGTGCAGTGAGCAATAAATGGATCTGAACTGGTTGTGCCGCGGAGATGCGCCGGTGAAAGCGCACAGGAAGGACTCTATGGGACAGAGCGGACCCACTTCCCTTCCATTCACGCGGCTTTCATTCATGGCTTGGGCGTTTTAGGAACTGGGACCAAGTCTGTGAATGGAAAACATTTTCAATTATTTGACATTCGTCATGGTCTCACTGAAAACATGTGAAATGTAAATGTAATTTTAAAATGAATTTCTTCGCCTTATTTTAAATATTCAGATAAATATTAACATTTTTAAGTATGTACGTATACATTCACTATATTTTGATTCTAGGTAATTAACTTAAGACATTATAAGAACTTAACAAATCACTGAGTACAAGATAATTCATATATTTATAGTTTTGTCTCTCAATTAACAAGAACAATGATTTTTTAAAGGATTTTATGTTTAGATTTTCTTTTCATAATAATAAAAGTAAAAAGATATGATGTACATTTTACATAATTTAACGTCTAATATTGTGAAGGGTTCCGTGAATGAGTGAGTAGGGAAGTGAGAAAGTAAGGGGTAATGAATGTGTGAATGAATAAGTGAGCGAGAGTGTGAGGAAGTGGGTAAGTTAGGGAATGTGGAGTGAATGAATGGGTTAATGAATAAGAGGGTGAGATTGAGTGAGGGGATATGTGGGCGAGTGAGGGGTGAACGAACCGATGTCTAAACGAGCGGCGAGGAAGTGAATGTGTTAGTGGGTATGCGAGAATGTGATGAGTGAATTTGTTAGTGAATGACAGGGTGAGAATTTGATTCAGTGAGCTGGGTGAGAGATTAGGGGTGAATGAACGTATGAATAAATGAGTGGGTGAGAAAGTAATGAGTTGGTAAGTGACTGAATGAGAAGGTGAGAATGTGGACGAATGAATTGGAAAGTAACTGATCAGGTCCGGGGCGGAATCTCATATTTGTTCCCAAACAATGGCACGCTAGTTATTTATTTTCTTTCAACCGGAGTATAATGACTTTTCGCAACAAAATTAACTTTCACGCTATTTTCAAAAAGTAGTATTCACGCCATTTCTCTGTTTTCGACTGTTTTTTTTTGAGTTAGAAATTCGTGTCATAACATCAGATGTTACGGAATCTCGCTTTAAAATGGAGGATAATGAATTGGATAACTGAAAGACAAGATAACCTAAAACTGCATGACTACAGTAACCTTACCTTATTTAAAGACTTTCCTAAATTTATTAATAATTCAATTAATTAAGATTTTTAAGTTGAGAAAAAATGTCACGAGCTGCATTCGAACCCACGACCATCGGCTTGTTACACCCCTGCTCTACCACTTGAGCTGTCGTGACTTCGATCCACTGGGGCACTAAATTCCCACCCCAACTCCACATTTTGAACTTTCCCTCCTTTTTGCAATTTTTCAAATAATTAATTGTTAATTAATTGGCTGATATTAATTGGTCAAGCGGACCACGAAAATAGTGAATTATTTTTATTTTTATGAAAAGTAAAACTGATTTTGAAAAAATTGAATAAGGTAGGAAAAACTTATAATAATAGATAATTTGTAATAATGCTTGACAAAGTATTTTGTATAAGTGGCTAAAGGAAGTGAAAAAAATTGTAAAGTGTTGGAATTTAAAAATCATACTGTACTATTTATAATTTTGAAAACTTATAATTTTAAAAAAGCAGGCTGTAAAATAAAAGGGCAAATGAAAAAAACATTAGACTATTTTTTTGACAAATTTTAATGAATAAAATAGTGTCAAAACACTTCAAACATTCAATCACTGGTGAATTTACCGTTTTAGTTACATTTGAAAATTTAATTTCGATAATATTTGATCCTAGATTCCCACATATTTTCAAAAACAAATCCCTATCATCCTGTTTGTTTACATTTATCCTGAAGTTTTTTTTGTTTTTTTTTGACGCATGCATTTCCTGAATATTTTTTTAAACAAACATTGACCGTCAGCAAAAAGAACTTACGTCAGATTCTGTTGGTTTATCCTTAGTCAACGGAATTCTTTCATTCCTTAGATTATAGAAAGTAATTCTTTAAAATTATATAACATAATTTATTTTATGAACGATCAATAAATCCGATGGTATTTAGATCGTCGTTGCCCATAGTTGGAATTTTTACTTTGTAGATTTATTTTATTTCACGTTCGGAGGCGACGAAATATAAATGAGTTCTCGTGCCTAGAATGAGTGAGAATGTGTTTTTTTGGGACAAGGGCAGCACTATTAACCTAGTAGTAGTTATCCCAAAGTTCCTCCCAATTAACCTGCTCCCCCCGAGGGAAAAGGGTCGACGAGGGAAATTAGAAAAATCCAGGTCCCACCGTGCGCGCTATAAAGAGCGCCTGGTGAAACAGCCATTTCAAATTATATAAGCCTATTTACTCTTTTTGTAACTTTTTAAAAGTCTTTGGGAAATGGTAATCCGCTCGCCGGACGCTCTCTATTACTTAATGCGGTTACTGGAATAGTTTAGTAGTTACGTGGGGTCGAATTGAACTATGTAAATGCGAGCGTTTATAAGACCATTACCGGAGACCAGTTTTACTACAAATAACAAAACAATATCGAAGACGCCGGATCCTTTTCTTCGACATTGAAAAACAAAAATATAGAACAGACTGAATTAAATGAAAAGAAAGTTGTGAGTTCAAATGTGGAAAATTAAAATGGTCTAATTTTTCTGAGGGAACTAATGAAACTACAGTTTTAGCACACTTGAGTGACCACTTGATTTGTGACCGTTAATCGATGATTATTCAGATATCGTGAGATGCGGTCTGGTGTGATGTAGGTTTCAGAAAAACATTTTCTTTATCGTGCCAATGTTTCGATCTTTTATTGAGATCATCTTCAGGGCCTTGTGTTGTTTGCATTTCAGGAGAAAAAGTTTTCTGAATGAAAGCCGATGAGGGTTTCTTCTCATTGTTGGCCATGTCCACACAGCTAAAAGTATTCAGAACGACATCGCCATAAATGGGAGAACATTTTTCCTGAAATGAAGACAACACAAGGTACTGAAGATGATCTCACTAAAGCTCGAAACGTGGCACGATAAAGAAAACGTCTGAAACCTACAGCACACCAGACCGCATCTCACGATATCTGAATAACACTTGAGTATATTTTCAATCCCAGTTCTTTTTTATAGTTTAGCAAGGACGTGTAGTTTTGAACGATTCAAAATCAGTTATCTGTTTGAAATTTTATAATCAAATAATTCAATATATTCGCTCAGATTGATTCATAATCATCAAATTACTGACAATCTCCTCAACAACCCTCATGATTACGATGATGACAATTCTGAGAATCCTATTAATCGGGGGTTAGGTATTCTCCAACTGCTGTAGCTTTTTGGGTTATCAAGCCACGCCACGCCACGCCAATTTCCTATCTCAACCGTATCGTTTGAATTTTCCCTCCTTTTTGCCATTATTCATTTGTCGTCGAGAATCCAATCCGATTGCGTCACATTTGAAAAATGGCAAAAAGGAAGGAAAATTCAAAAGATGCGGTTGAGATGGGAAGTTGGTGTCCGAGTGGATCGAGGTCACGATAGCCCAAGTGGTAGAGCAGTGGCGTATCTAGCCGAAGATCGTGGGTTCGAATCCCACTCATGCCATTGACTTTTTTATCTCAACTAAAAACCTTACGAATTTCTTTTTTTTGGTAGTAGTCTCCCGTGAAGAAAATATTGCAATGAAAGCGTTATTACGCGATTTTTACCGAAATGTATTGAATGATATTTATTATTATGGTTTCCTTCCTTTTAACGTGAATAAAGCTCGCAAATGCTTTAAAGATCAAAACTTTACTTTTGTAAATTGCGAGGTGTACAAATATTAATTTTAAAATTTGGGTTTTTTTGTAATAAGCCTTTTCAAGTCATAAAGAACTTAATAGTACATCACGATAAAATTTATGCTTGCCAGATATGTTTTTCGGAGTTTTGTACTTACTTACACCTCTTAAGTTTTCAAACATGCATGAAGCCTGTAAACGTTTCCTTGAAATTCACGTGCATGCAAATATTAAAAGATTCGTAGCTCATTCTTTGCGTATTTGAATGTAAAATTTAAAAACTGCTTTTTATTTTCTCGTGATTAATTATTTAAAAAAAATATATTTAAGTCCCCTCCAGCTGAAAAACTTAATAAAATTTTCCAAGCGAACAGTGAAAGAGAACATACCTATTTACATCTCTTATTTAACTTAAATATTTGCTGGTTGTTTTACAAAATATTTCAGACCGGTCTTGAACGAGTGTTTTTGTCCGAAGGACCCTCGGTGAAGGATAAATTCCAGCCGGGGCGCGAAAGGTGGCAGTGCAACCGAAAAGGCAAAGGTCGTAGTCCTCGTCTTAATCCGGCCTGGCATCTAATCGAGATTATCGCATGCCCAAATTTGAAATTAGAGACGCCTGCTTTTTTTTTGCACTCGACGACGGCCGGCAAAACTTGAAAGCGTGCACAACTGAAAAGAGTGTAAACAACATCTGACAAAAGATGAACGATCTTAGTTGTTTGTTAAGGTCTTGCCAGGCCATTCTTCCCATTTGATTGCTTTTATATGACAATTTCAGTTACTTAAAATAATTTTTTTTAAAGACTGTATCGTATTATGTTGGAATGTGGCAAAATAAATTTAACGTTTTATAACCTGGCAAATTAACTCTCATTGCATTTTCACCATGAGCCATTGATTTTTAGTTTGTCGATTTTCTATCTTTATAAACAACTACGTTTTAACCCAGCGTCGACTAGGGAGATAATAAAAAGTTTAATTTCTTTTTTGTAAATCCTAACACCTATTATTTTTTATATGCCCACTTTTTATCTATAAACCTTCCCGGCACTAAAAAACAAAGTGTGAAAGTTTCATCGAAATCGGTTCAGTAGTTTTCGTTTTTACGATTAACATACATACGAACATTCACTTTTATGTATACAGATTATGTTGTATAAGCTTTTGATAAGGTTCGGGAATTAAAAAAAACAAAAAAACTGCTGCCTACTTTTTATTATCTTATCATCAAATCCTACCGAAGAGACACCTACTGCAGAGCTAGGAAATCAGACCGATACAAGCCGGCGTCCCACAAGGGAGCGTTGTCAGTCCCACTTTTTATATCATCTGTACTGATGAAATACGGACACACCGCAATACGATCAAGACTACCGAAATTTTGTCGTTTAACTCAAATCCAAGCTACCTCCAGTAACCAAGAAAACCTATCGAAGACTGGTGCAAAAAAATTAAGGAAAATACTGAATGAAGTATACTGTTCATATTGAAAAACCAGTCTTGCTCTCTGTACACTAACACCAAAGATATTACGACTTCATTTGAGGTCAAGTGCTTCGAACTATTTCTAGACAGCAGATTGACGTGGAATCCCAAAAGCCTAAGGAAAAAAACCACTCAACATAAGACTTGGACAACGACGAAGATATCTATGACCGAAATCCATGCTTACAATTAACCATAACTTAACCTTATCCAAAATTTTTCTGCAACTAACTTTACTATTTTTTTGACTGACAACTATTTTACTTTATCTTATTGGCGTTGCTTGGAGTACTCACTTGTTAAAAATAGTTTCTGTAAAATTTACTTAATCAAATTCTATTCGTAAAAAAAAGATCTATGCTCAAATAGAGGAAATTCACGTGCCACAAATAATTACGCAGGTTGTTCATTTCTTATAATTTTGCACGCATATCCCAGCGTTTTTCGTTTTTCTCGATTATACTTTTCGTGTATATTTCACTGGATGTATGCGACTTTTTTTTAAATATTTATTAACGGTTCTAATTATTACTTAATATGCATTTTATGTAAGTTCGTGAGTGTGATTTATATGTTGAGACAATCTGTGTGATATAAAGTACGCAGATATGACAAAAACACTGACAATTTTTTTTTAAACTGATATTACTAATTTTTAAAATCGAGAATTGAGATAAAATGAAACCGATAAATATGTAAAATTTTGTTCAGGGACGTTGTACGAAGCCCCCGGGCAGAAATCCGATTCGGACTCGAGTTAAGCGTAGCGAATCGGATTAAGTCATCAATTGTCCCTCTCTTCATATGAAAACCAAGAAGATTGTGGGTTTTTCTTATTTTACCGCCGAATCATGCCACTCCAACAACGGGAGTACAACGCCAAAACGCACGACAGCCGTTGAAAATAAACTTTGCCACATTGAAAAAGCGAAGTCATCCAGTTAATGTAACTGTAAATGCAACAAGTTGTACTTCACGAAAAATAAATTCTATAAATAATTAAATCTAACGACTCTTTCGGTCAGAATTTGACGGTGTTTATTAGCTAATATTTTTTTTCCAAATCCTCACTCTTTAACAACTCTTTATTTTTGCTAATTTGTGTCAATGTGAAGGCTAGGAGTTGTTTTCTAATAGTTGAAAACAGCAAAATGTAACCTATGGTAAAGGAATGAACAAACAAGTATTCAATTAGAACGTCTCTGATTATCCAATGATTTACCCAGTTTTTGTCTGTGTTTTGTGGTATTTTTCCATTTTCAGTGGTGATTTTGTGTCTTTGCGATTCGTTTTAATAGATTTAATTTTAATTCAAAACTGTCTTCATCTATTTGTAGAAATATTGAAATACTGCACTGACCAAATTTAACGTTTAAAGTGTAGGTTCATCACCTCGCATACCTCACCACATATTGGCATCTACAATATTAACTTATAGTAAATTTAATCTTCTTACAGTTTCTCGAAATATTTAAATTATATCTACACAGTATTTATAATAGAAATGAGAATAAAGAAAGATTAAGGTCAAGTAGTCGTAACTTGCAGAAACGCAAATAAATAATGAAATGTCACGTGGGTTATGTAAATAAAGAACAGGTGAGCACAATCCACTTTCCGAAAACGAGTCAAGTCTCTCACGACAGTATTTTTCGTGCGGAGCGCCGGCAAATTTACGTCCGTTTTCCTCGGGTCGACTTTCTTTCGGAGATTTCGTGTCTGTATCGGGTATTAGGAAATTGTTTTGTTTAAATAAAACTACGTAACGGAGGTTTGTTTTCAATTGTTTCTATTTCGTGACACGTAATGAAACTAGAGACAATAAAGTATATCGAAAAGGATGAAAATTGCACGTGTCACCGCATTCAATGTCCGGAAGGAAAGGAACAGGATAATCCAGGTTAAGTCTCGTTTAATTAAAATAGACAACTGCTAAACTATTAACATAAAACTAGATTTAAATGTATTCAGAAACGATCTCCTCATGTCAACTATGAAATAAGGAAATAAAAATAATTTTTGGAATCGAAGTAAAATCAACATTATAAAGATCAAAAGTACCTCGCTTATTTCTGGATGTTCACGTTGCATAATTTGCCATATATTTTGACACGTAAAATAATGAGTTCTTGATGAGGTTTGTACGTTTATCTTGGAAAATTTCTTTTGGTTTTAATCGATTCATCCCGGCATTCTAGCATTATTTAACTTATAAAAACCCATTTTATATGGTAAAAAATAATTAAATATCAGAAGACTTCAAGATTAGTGTATAGATGAAATATTTCCAACGAATCGGTAACAACAGATACAAAATAAACATCCTTAAAACTAACAGCCATAGATAGCATATTTCTTATCTTTTCTTCTTGGTCGATTGTGTAAAACAGTGCATATTTCATGGACACATATTCAAAGATTTCAAAACATGTGTTGCTGCGCAAGATGAAGTCTTAAGGTATGTCCAAATAATAGTTGGTATAGACTGATGAGTGAGACAAAGATTTGAGAGACAATGACAATAAAACATTTGCATAATAAAACTAACAGGTATAAATAACATATTTCTTGGTGGGTCGATCGTGTAAAAAAAAAGTTCAAATTTCATGGGCACATATTCGCGATAAATGATTTCAAATCATGTTATGTTGCTGCATAAAATGGAGTCTTGAAATATGACCAAATAATTGTTCGTATAGACTGATGAGTTAGGCAAATAGTTGAGAAAGAATGGCAATAATTCAGTTGCATAATAATGAAACTAACAGCAATAAATAGCATATTTCTTTGTGGGTCGATAGTGTAAAAAAAATGAAGATTTCATGGGCACATATTCGTGGAACATAATTTCAAAACATGATATGTTGATGCCCAAGAAGAAGCCTTTATATACGGCCAAACGGTTCCAATATGGACACACAGGATGAGTTAGGCAAATAGTTCAGAAAGAACGACAATAAAACAGTTGCATAATAAAATTTCTTGGCGGGTCGATCGTATAAAAAAATGCAGATTTCATGGGTACATATTTATGAAACAGATTTTCAAATCATGGTATGTTGCTGCCCAAGATGAAGTCTTAAGATATAATCCAAATAATAATTGGTATAGACTGATGAGTTAGGAAAATATTTGAGAAAAAATGACAATAAATGAGTTGCATAATGAAACTAACAGCTAGCTATAAATAGCTCATTTCTTGGTGGATCGATAGTGTAAAAAAATGAAGATTTCATGGGCACATATTCGTGAAATATAATTTCAAAACATGTTATGTTGCTGCGCAAGATGAATTCTTAAGATATGACAAAATAGAAGTTGGTATAGATTGGTGATTTAGGGAAATATTTGAGAAAGAATGACAATAAATCAGTTGCATAATAATAAAACTTACAGCTCTAAATAGCACATTTCTTGGCGGGTCGATCGTGTAAAAAAATGAAGATTTCATGGGCACATATTCGTGAAACATGATTTCAAAACATGTGATGTTGCTCTGCAAAGATGAAGTCTTGAGATATGACCAAATATTAGTTGGTATAAACTGGATGGGTTAAACAAATAGTTGAGAATGGATGATAATAAATCAGTTGCATAATAATAAAACTAACAGCTATAAATAGAATATTTCTTGATGGTTCGATCGGGTAAAAACATGCAAATTAAATTGGTACATAGTCATGAAAGAAGATTTCAAAACATGTTATGTTGCTGCGCAAGATGAAGTCTTATGAAGACCAACTAAAGAAAATTAAAATTATATCACAATACAATTACCATATATATTAAATCATCACTAATGCTGCACATGATAAAAAAAGTAGTTTTCATCAAAACAGAGAGCCAAATAAATTAATCTTCTCGTAATTACACCGGAGGAACGCTTTCATGAGTATTCTGAACTACTTAAGAAATTCTTTCAAAACAAAGATGTTGATTCGGGTGAGGTTCACAGGATTTCGACCAACTCGAAATTCTTTCGTTCGTTACAATTCAAATCGAAGTTTCCAAGCGTACTACCACATCCGTTCGATTCCCACGACGTTCGTCTATTCGCTTTCTTCGTTTGCACACCGCCGATTGCGCAGAGGCTGGTTGAAGACGATAAAAAGACGGCAAACCCTTTTGGATCCGCTAGTAAAATTCCGTCCTATTCAAACATTACGCCTTCACAGAGTAAGAGCAACAAGTGTGCAACAGGTGGGAACATCCCCTTTACGTCTCTCTTGTATAAAGTTTATCGACCGTGAAACTTTACGGCAGTTCCATTATGGACAATAATTCTTCCATTACGACTATCGTCTAACGATAACCTTGCAAAAACTGATTACATAATGCAAAGCGTTAACTACAAGGATAGACTGACAATAAGACAATTGTATGCATAATAAACATATATGCCTAGTGTTTAAAACATTTTGAAATGTGAATATTAAATTTATTATTTGTTAAAATGTACATTGATTGAGTGATATGGTTAGATACGTGTAATAATCATGATGAACCGGCGGCATTGGGTCACTTTTTGAGTCCGGCGTTTCTGCATTGCGCCATCTTCAGGGAGGAACTCCTGTTTTCGGTGCCAACTCGTCTTTGAAGACACCATAGGAAATGACGAATGTATTTAAAAAAATTGCATTCAACGAAAAACTATTTTTTATTCATAAAGTTGTGTTAGTAATTTGTTAGATTTGCGATCAAATCAATCTTTGAATTCAATTCAGTAAATTTATTTTCTTTAATAGGAAAGCAAGAATAATTACATTGCTATTTAATCCCACTGAACCCAATCGCGATTATAAAAGGATATTTGTTAATTTAAAAGGAAATGAAGGTTTTCCTTGATAGGAGTAAGGAAAAAATGAATAGGATTCAGCCGACAATACGCCGAGATTGGAAAGGGCTGCCCGTGCTCGGACATAATCGAACCGAGGACAAAGGGCCCGGTGATGAAAGTGTATCAGATCGAATATTGATGGAAAACTATTAACTACGTGATCTTGTGTACACACACGCTTTGTCCCACGGCGAGAGGGAACACGGTGAAAAACGGAAGAGGGACGTACCGTTCGGAAATTTACGTGGGAAAGTTTTATTGGCGTTCTTCCTGTATTTCTGTACTTTTACTCACCGGTACAATGGTATACCAAATGGTGGTAAAACACTCACCTGAAAAAGAAATTAAAAAAAGATAATTAGTCCAACATACCATGAGTGAAATTTGTTACATATAATAAGTATTTTAATTAAGAACATAAAATGCCAAAATGGCGGGAAAATTCGAAAAGTTGTAAGTTAAGATGGCGAGAGAATTGAACCGAAGGTCGTGGGTTCGAAACCCGTTCGTCACACTAACTTTTTCATTTCAATCAAGACCTTACATACAAAGAATAATTAATTGTCCGATTGACCAAATAACTTTTTTCAATTAATTAATCTTTATGCAAGGTATTGTTTGAATTGAAAAAGTTAGTGTCATGAGCGGGATTCGAAACCACGACTTTCGGTCCAACTACTCTACCACTTGAGCTATTGTCACGCGAAGGTCGTTGGTTTTTAAACTTTTTGATAAAACTACCTTTTTCATTTCAACCAATACCTTACGTAAAGATAAATTAATTGAAAGAAATTATTACTAGACTTAAATTCTGTCGACTGAAAAACAAATTATGTGACACATTATATTCTGGATAGGAACTTCAGATCTAAAGAGACCCCTCACAAGTTTCATTTCTTTTGATTTATTATTATAATTTTTTTTTTTGCTTCTTTATTATAAACATGTACACCATTTCCATGTAATTTTACTCCTCGGACGAGGCGACAAAGGACGGAACCTCCTGCCCTCCTGACCGGACCATCGCGACCTGGCCCTCTGACGCCAAGCTAGCAGTAAAACATGATAAAACACAGATGGTAGCGTCAGTGGGCCGGGTCGTCCGAGAGGCTTTTGCGCGACAAGAGCACGATTCGTAGATCCCCCCCCCAGAAACTGAGCCGGAAACAAGGAATTGTCCTTACGCGATTAAGAATAGGGCATACACGGTTGACACACAGGCAGTTGAGCGAAACCAGCGCAAGTGCCTCTTATGCAGAGAAAGGTTGCTCAATGTGTCCCACATACTGGAAACATGCCATGCCTTGGCTCCCTACAGGGAGCGTGTAGGCATGCCATCCAATCTTAAGATGGTACTCGGGCATTGTAGCGAGATTCAGGGTCCCCTGTTCCGCTTTTTAGGGGACATTTGGTTTTTTTTTTTATTGTATATAGCATGTCCCATGTGTTGTGTGTCTATATGTTTGGTCTGAGTGCGTGTATTTATTAGCGTGAATGACAATGGGGTGAAATATAACATCATCATCGCCCCTCGAACGTTGAGAGCGTATGAGTATGTGTGTTCGGGGTTGATGGCGGAATATTAATAAAAGTACTCCATCGACCCCAATCTAGATTAGTTTGAGCATAGGGGGGTTGAGCATAAATATCAAGTACGCCACCGAACGGAATGAGTGTGTTATATGGAAGTATTTATGTGTATGAATGTAGCGTCGAAAGTGTAAATAGAGTATTGACTTAGCTTAGGGCTGAAATGACCTAGTAGCCGGAAGCACTGGAAAAAATGTTACTCTTATTTGAATTAGTATTTGTCTTGTTTTATGTTTGATTTATTTGCATATTATGTTGTATTAAACCAACCTTCACTGTATGCTTTAATTTGCTACAACCAGAAAGAAAGAAAAATTTGGTTCATCACCAAAGACTGAAGGTGCAATTTCATAACATATAATATTTGTATTCGATGTAGGCAAAAAATAAATTTTTAAATCACATAGATGAACTTACAAGAAAAAAAGGCCTATCAATTGCTTTGAGAACATAACGCAAAGTCGAACTTGTGCTCTATATAAAAAAATCGTTCCTTCCGTTAAATCCAGGCATACCATTTCGTCGGACACGTGGGTCAAAACGTGCCTGGCAATTCGCGATTAAACGGCGATGGTTCGATTGGGATCCTTGCCGAAAGGGAACAATGGATGGGAGTCACGCCGTCAGATTAGGGTCAACGGGACGGCTTGCATATTCATAACCGACTACTGACCCCCACACCATGTCCAAGAACAGTTATATCACACCAGGAACAGGCGAACAATGGCTTAACAAAAACTATGAAAGACCGTCGGGGGCCGAATCGATTCTTCTTTTGCAGTGCTCAATTAAGGACATGATTTATATCTCAATCTTAATGCCATTTTTCGCATTATGTCGCTAATTGTCTTCAAACGGTAATCATCATTTGTACTGATACTAATTAGTAGTAGAACCGTTCAACTTAAAACTAAACACGGGGATCTTTTACACTTAATCTACTTTCATTGGCAGTATTACGCGTTACGACAGAATTAAAACCTTACTTTCTAATTTTTTTCCCAATAAATTTTCCTTAATCCAAACCTGCAAATTTAGAGAAGTCAACAACTTTTTTGAACTGTCAAACGGATTATACATTCTATGGCCTATTTTCCAGCTTTCTTTTTTCTTGTGTTTGACCAATCTCATTTAAGTTTCTTTACAGCCATGTGTGTTTTTACATTGGAACCCATGCACCGCTAGATGTTTTTTTCTTTCAGTTCTATCCATGTCTTTTCGTACCATTTGTCATGTGCTTAATCTTGTTTTGATTGCACATGAGCCAGCCTCTATTACAGATTAACTAGCAACTCCGTTAAGCCATTTACAGACGTTGCAGTTACTAGGCTAACTGAAACAAGAAATCTTTAGGAAATTAGGGCCTTTCAGCGCTTAATAAAATTGCCGAAAAAGTACATCCGTCAGAAAATATTAATAAAAGTACTCGGTTCCTTTCGAATAGATTGCAGGATGAAACATGCAATAAAATTCAACAAAAGACCAACGCAGAACATCTACCAATGGTAAAACTAAAATAATTTTTAGTAGGTCTGCTGACTGCAGTTTGTAAATTCCGGCCGTATACGTACTGTTCCCAAGCAGCACTTGAAGTAACAGAAACAAGCTTGCCTAGGTAATGCCCGGACGAAGAAGAAACAGCGGAGAATATTCTCCGTTGGGAAGAGCTGAGATCACTACCCTTGGATGAGCATCAGCCAAGACCTGAAGAATGCACTAATTGATATTTGGTGAACTGCCCTAAGCTTAACAAGAGTTCTAGGCCACAGCGACATTTTGCACAAAGTTAGCGTAAATGGTAACGCTAAATTTGGGGTAAGTGCGCATGGGTATGTTTAACCGAACGCTATCTAACGACGAAAAGTTGCCTACGTTGCCTTAGAATAGCGATCTTGTTTCCAGGTGACGGTAAAGTCAGCAAAACAGTGTTTTGTTAGTGATACCATTTAAAAAACTAATATTGCAAAAGAAGAAGAACAAAATAATTTGATTTGCATTTAAAGATTTCCAATTTTTCATAAATCCCGACTCCAAAGGATGTATATATATGTATAGCGTTAAAATATTTACCCGTTTGATTTTAATACAAGCAGGAATTTCAGTCAAAAGAAATACAGCAACCTTAAACATCTTTCCTATATCTTGCCAACAATTTATGATTTCTCTTAAAATCTAGAAAAGCAAATTTAAAACTCCAGCATAACTTAGTTCTACTGGTTCACCATGGCAAAACTGGATTGTATCTTTCGGGCTTATTATAATTTTTTTTAACTTTTCATTTGTTTTTTACAACTGCATTCTTTGATGCAACAAGTAAAACAGATAGTATTTACATGTAAACTTATTAAAGGTGGCGTGAAAGCCTGAATAATTACCATCCAGTGATGGTAGCCGTTAGTACTTCATACGATGAGTGAGATGTATTCTTATTAAAAATAAAGTTATAAATTGTATAAAAGCCCCTTAGCCGAACTGCCTACATAAATCTAAAATTTTAAAAGAGGGGTACAGAATTCGATTATAGCGAGTATGCTGGGTAACTAACTGCACTCTAATATTTTAGTGTTTCCTGAAATCCTGGAATTTTTTCTTAAGAGTTTTTGTCGCTTTTCGTACTTGATTGAACTTGAACGGAATTTGCTCGGATTCGACTCGTAATTGATAGATCTACACTGTACGTTAGAGCCAGTAAAACTGTCTCGTACTTTTGCCCAACTAAGGTCAACAATCAATAACAGACTTTGTTTACCTAATTTGCAACGTAAGTCAAATACTTGAACTACTGCTGAACTCCCGACGAAACCTAGTCTCAGAGGAAAAATCGATTATGTAAAGTCGTCAAATTACGTTTGTCTAGGCGTTTTTAATGTAAACGAACGCGCCGAACCGGAAATGCAACACCATATGCGCACGGCAACTGGTCTCAAAACATTCCAATACGTTCATATAGAATTATGTTTTAAAAATTACTTCTAAATATACTCGTTGTAAAAAAGAATCCCCTTCCCATAGACGTTTCTTTGATTACAAATAGAGTGCATAAGGACTAGTAATTTCTTTTAGAATCTAATCTACCTGCATTCTTTTAAAACAACTCATAGGATTTATCATTGAACCGTCTGAGATTCTTGAACCCTAAATGTTCTAACATTGAACTAGTACCGTCGAAAGAAAATGTATAAGGTGTGATGATGTAAAGAAATTTAATAGGTACTTCTGATATATAAAATCATATCACTTTCTATTGGATTTAAGTGCAATAATGATTTTTATTTACCAGGCATTTGGTCCTTAACGCCTAGAAATTAAAACCTTTTATAAACCAACCCTAACTCCCAACAAATTATTAAAAACCGGTCACTACAAACAAAACCGGTATTAAAAATATCGACCTCTTTTTCACATACGAGAACACTCTGGATTAAGGTATGGTCCTGATGAGGAAAGAAAACACAGTTGCAACTGCCAAGCTTTCGACCTATTTCAAGGTCATCATCAGGGCAAAATAACCCTAAATACGCCTACCGATATATTCAAGTTTTCACAAGCTTCCTTGAAGACCGACTTGTTAACTGGTTCATGAATCGGCATGTTGGTCTGTAGGTATATTTAAAGTTGTTTTGCCCTGACGATGACACTGAAATAGGTCGAAAGCATGGCAGTGGCAACATGATTTGCTTTCTTCTTCAGGACCATATCTTGGTCCAGAGTCTTTGTAACTTAAAAAAAACACACCTTTTAAATACAAGTATGCGAGTATCTATTTGATTAATTATTATATATGAAATTATTTAATATTACTTTATATTATACGTGTGTGGCGTTTAGTGACAGTTAGTTAATGATTATTTGTAGATCGCCAAATGTGGTCTGTTGTGACGTAGGCTTAGAAAAAGATTTTCTTTATCGTGCCACGTTTCGAGCTTTATTGAGATCGTCCTCAGGGATCAAAGAGTTTGTTTTCTTTGTAGATGTGTGATTATTTTGTGTCGTGTTGAGAGTGCCCTCTTACACTTGACACACCATAATGACACATCTACATAGAAAGCAAACACTTTGAGCTCTGAAGTTGATCTCAATGAAGAACGAAATGTTAGTACGATAAAGAAAATGTTTTTCTGAAGCCTACATCACGCCAGACCGCATCTCACGATCTCTAAACAAATTATTATTTGTATACTTTTCTAAACAATTTTTTGCAACTATGTTGGTTTAAGTACAACGTTAAGACCGTTTTAAATATAACTACTTAGTATGTTCGAAAGAATGATTTCAATCATGAATTCGCAAGGTATGGCGTTGGTGATGTCATCGAACAAAGAACCAGAGGCGGTTCGGCAGGTTTTAAAGCTTTTTTTTTCTTAATGATAATACACGCTCAGTTAACCGAATATTATCTACGGTATACCACTTGAGAAACGATGATTTGCTTATTTGACAGAAGCTAAGCCCGCTGATTATTTGGAGCGATTTTCATTATGAGATAGAAATTTAGTATGCCTCGATTATGTTTTTTCGACTCGCTTTCAAATCGGCAAGAAACGATTTATTTCCGAAAAAGATTAGTGTCAAAGGGGTCAGTCGGAAAGTGGCTTTCTGTATCTCAGTTTGCCGAAGATCGTGGGGAAAGCCAAATCGCTCTTCATTAAACCCTAAAGACTGGCTTCGTACAAAGATCAGTCATTGCATTCGGCGGAATTGAAGAATAATTATTTATTCCGTTTGCTCACAGGGTCAATTACATCAAATTATACGACCCACATCGTTACTAATAGAGCAACAAACTACTTTTAATCTAGCTAAAACTGAATAAGCACAAATTCCTGAGGATAAGTTTGTTTTTTTACCATTCCTACGACCCAATTCTCTAAAAGGATTCTAGTGGATCTACTAGGCTCATCTCATCTAAAATTTGTAAAATTAATTTTTGTGAAGTATTGTTAAGGTCTGCTAGGTGGTGTATTTCTGGTCTGAATGTCCTACCTGATTAAGTTTGTAACAAGCGTTTCGCATTTTCGGCATCTTTGGCTTTTTTGTAGCAACTATTGTCGCGAACCCACCAGACAAGATGGAACTGGTTTGTTATTTCATACACGTTTAGTAATAGTTATTCATTATTCACTGTTTTCGTGGTCCACTCGACCAAAGGAGGGAAAACTCGTAAGGTGAGGTTGCGATGAGGAGTTGATGTCCGAGTGGATTGAGGTAACGATAACTCAGGTGGTAGAGCAGAGGCGTTCGAATCCCTCTCGTACCATTAACTTTTTGTCATGTCAACTAAAAACTGCAATTAATTGTTTAATAATAGGTTTGTACCAATGGTTGTCCATCATATGCACCTATGAACCATGGATGTTTGTGTGTTTGCCAACCTACCTCTGAAGATTGTAAAACGCTGATACATGCCTGACGGACCGAAACATCGAGGATAGGAAGACCAGGATAAGCGGAATCGACCAAACTTAAGGCATGGCTGGTGATGCGTCAAAATCGTTACAGTGGCCTTTTCAGATGCTATAGGATCATAGCCGGCCATAATCCAATTTGATTAAATTTATAAAACGATCCATTCAGTAAATACTATTTGTTTAATATAGTGTCTTTGAATTGAATCAAAATTCTAAAAATGCAGGTGTTTTCAGGCAAGATGTGAAGATGCCACAATGGAATATTTCAAGAAAGTTACTAGAAAGTTGCATACAAATATTGGCCAGTTTTACAGATTCCTATTGTCTATTATAAATGTGAGACTTAATACAAAAAGAAAAATCATTACAGTCAAATTATTTTGTATTTTAATAATTTTTTTAATCGATTTTAGGTGTTTCACGTGTGCATTTTTACCTAAGATTTTTGTTTGCATTTTGTAATTTATGGGTCGATTAATGTTTAAAAAATTAACAATTGAGGCGTTTTTACAGAAAAATTAGAAATTTTGTTAAAAATAAGAACTTTCTAGATGCGTTTTAGATTGCCCTTAATGAGATGCACTTCAAAGTATCAGTTTTGGATTCCAGTTTAAGAACCGGCAAATTTGAGTAATAAGTCTTTCACTGGAGCCGGATTTTTTCTCTTTCCACTGCAGAATTGGCGAAAACCGGGTAATGGCACACGGATAAGAGAAAGAGGGAAAGGCACACCTATGCAATTTTTCTTGCGTAATCAGGCGCTCTCCACTCCCGGTTATGCTATTCTCTCGGAGAGAAATGCCCGGTCGGAGGACAAAAAGGCCAAAATGAATATTCAACGACCCCGTGCAATGTCCACTTCTTAACGCATTGTTCGACTTTGGCAAAAAGTTAATTTACACTGAGGTGATGTTTGTTAGGAACCTGGCCATATAACCTTCTCAACTTCTAATCTCCTTAATTATTTCGTAAGCGTACGCACGTAGTTCGTTAAAAATATTTCTTTTAAACAATTTTAACGCTTATTAACTGCTAAAATTTCATTAGCCCCATTTCGAAGGTATTAATAACGTAAATTTGGTCATTTCTGATAATTCAGGTCTGCCTCTTTTTAGTTCTGGTCAGTGCGATTAGGCAATGGGTTTATGATGATTGAATGTTGTTGTTGACAATGGTTCAACCAAAAATAGAAAAAGTACACGTCTTACAAAATAACCTTCAGACCTACCAGTGTGATCGGAAACGACCAAACCCTTCACCAACCCTCAAACCTGAACAATAAAACTCATTGATAACACGATACTAAATTTATTTTTTTTCATATGCCCTGAAATTAATTTAAAAGGTTATAGATTTTCTAAATGTACACATAGAGGAAAAGAATAATGTTAGAACAGTATGATATTTGCTGGGTTTTCAGTTCTCGAAAGAGAGATCTGGCATTCACAGCGGAGAAACTAGTCGTTTCGTTAAATGATGATGGTTTGTAAATAATAATGACAACAGAGTTTCTATTTTAAGAAGTGAAAAACGCATCAAATCAGTGGAATCAAGTGCTTTTTGTATTTACTAATAATAATATTTAAACTAGAACAAATTTTTTTTTGACTTACAAGTGCTAAATTAAATAGTTTTGTGAAGAATATTTAGAATTTTTGTCTTTTATTTATTTTCGAATAGCGAAGATAGCAGAAGTTGTTTATTCTTAGTAAAATAGATACTTGAAATATTCTCCTGCAAAAGTCAGGATGATAGGAGCCACATGCCTAATTCGTGTTATGAAATTAAGTCCTTAAATCCTTCGACCCCTCCCTAAATAAGCAATCCTCTTCCTAACGCTCCTATATAATGCTGTCCTACGAACAACTCACTTTTCTTTAAAATGGAAGTATTCCATTCCAAACATGATTTATAACAAGTTCTCATAAACCTTTAATCAATCCTACCGACCCCCCCCTCTCCGATACGCCTTTTACCTATACTAGGGGAAAAAGTCATTCTTAAAAGTATCCTTCTCATCCTAGAGGAACAAATCATTATCTCATTTCATTTTTGGCCTTGGTAATCAACGCTATCTGATCCTCTCTTGAGCTAAAATAGCACTGCTGCTGTGCTTTCCTTTATATGTCACAGGCCTTTGGTACTGTCTGGTTTTTGGGCTTGCTGTGGAAGGTCAAGAGCAGTCTTACCTCTTCAGATCAGCTAGAGAAAACCTTTTTCTGACTTCTATCTTGCTAAGACTGGATACCCTTAGTGAAGTACCCGTGGTCCCATCCTTTATTAAACGAATACTGTTGACGTCCATACCTATTCAAAATCGGCCATTCACAATTTTGCGGACGATACTGCTATCCTATCCTTAAATAAAAATCTCGTTCTCTAACATCGATCTGTACAGGCTCTCCTCTTCAATATAGAACATCATTTAAAAAAAGTGCCGAATAATATAAATGTAGACAAAAAGCCAACACACAAATTTTACCCTCAGACGTGGAATAATGCCACTACTATACCTACATCGTACGGTTAACTACGCCCCCCCCATCACGGTCTGTATCTCGGCAAAAGGCTGAGTTTGAATCCCCATACTAGACCAAAAATAGTAAGTCCTGTCTAGATATACCACGACTTCTAGACGAACGGTCAAAATTGACGTTTCACAACCAGTGACAAATTTTAAACCCATTTGGACGACATTGTACTGGATTCCAGCAAAACATTCCAACTATCATCGCATCCAGACGTGTCAATCCAAAATCTTCCGAAAAATTTTATTTTTAAAATTTGTATATATAAACAGTTTGACTTGAAGCATAAAAAATAAATGCTGTAAAGTAAATACTGTAGAGTATACCTAAGAAACTAGCCATTAAATCATGAGGAGTAGTGAAAATGTTATAGTGAATTTATGTAACTTAGATGCAAGACTAAATTTATTTAATAATAGTACTCTGAACAATTACTGAATATAAATAAAATTGAATACAATTGAACTATAAATATTAAATATTTTTGACGAGAAATGAGTTTGAACCAAAGTGTTTTCATATAATACACAAAACGGTATTTGGGTGGTTTCTGTAAGCATTTGTAATCACTTTTTTGTTCATTCGAGGAAGCATACTCACAACAGTTCGATATTATTTTGAAAACATGTAGTCAAAGCCATCAGTATCTTATTATTGTTCAACAGAGACGTTCCTTTGGATTTTTGAAAAAAAGGTAACGATCTGTACGTGACGAGAGGGTCTGTTTTCAGCACACGTATCTGTTCCGATTTTAATTAGGGCTCGCCGTCCATAACGGTGAAGACGAGTGTGGAGCGATGAGCGCACATAACCATTGTGGCCGATGTGAGCCCTCCGGAGGCAACGGTTTATGTTATGCTGCCGATTCAGCCGTCATCCTGACAAAAGGCTCTTCTCGAGACTAATCGGCATCGCATTCTCGGGCCGAACTGGCACTGTACTTCGATTCGGCTTTTTAACATTTCGGAAACGGACGGACCTTGGATATTAATCGATGACTCAAATATTGCCCCAAGGGATAATATCTGACCGGTCTCGGCCCTTCGTTTTTTTTATCTGGCAAAGAATCCTCTGAGGGCTAGGGCATTCCAGCTGCTGAACACCTGCGCCGATCCACCTGACGGTCCTTTAACCGACCCTGGATGACAAAGAAGTAAATTTTTACGAGGACACGTGAATCTGGTATGACGTGATCCACCACCTGTGCAGTCGCCTGACAAAACAACAAATAAAGACAATGGCAATTTATGACATCACATAAATAGTTCCGTGAAGATGCTTGCTTTGTAAACAATTAACTGTCATTTACGATTTTTGAACCCACCTCTGCTCTTTATTCAGAAGCGAGTCGGTGATAACGTCAGAAACAATGAACACTAATAATCGGGCTCTTGACGTTAAACCTGAATGCATAATGAACTAACACAATCAAATTATGCAAAAGTAATTACAGTACTATTAAAAATGCAAATAAAACTAATAATGAAAACCAGCTTTCTTTTCGATTGTTAGCGTTAATAAAGTTAGGTCATTCTCGCAAAACTGGGCGATATTTAATATTTATGGATGGGTACTTAAAACCCTGGCTTAAACATATCCTATGTGAACAACAAAACATACAGGATGTGAAAAAAGTGAATTTATAGAAATACTTTGGTTGAATATAAAAATATTTTTTTCATTGAATCAATTGTCTTTTTTACACATCCTTCATGTTTGTGTTAAATGTAAACATTGTAAATCCCAGACCGTGAAGATGATCTCAGTAAAGATCGAAACGTGTGCACGATAAAGAAAATGTTTTTCTGAAACCTAAATCACACCAAACCGCATCTCACGATTTCTGAATAACCTTGCATAATGATTATTTACAATATTAAAACAACGAGTTGCGTGATAAGGATTTTTTATTTGTTACATTTTCCCTGTTTTCTTGTAATCGTCTATATATTGTTACACCTCCGTAAAATAATATCACAGAATAATACTGACCCTTGGTTATCGCAGGAAAAGGAAAAACGTATGATGTCAATGTATGAGGTTGACAAGAAAGTGGAGAAATTACGTTGTTTAATTGCCAAAGAACTTTCACTCTGAGAAATGGCTTTCGACGTAATTTTCGATATTGGAGTGACTAATCTTCCTGTCATAAAAGTTCCGCAGTTAACTTTTAAGCATTCCAAGTCATTTAACGAAAGAAGAGTCCACGCTCGGTTATACAGGTAAAATACCTCCAGACGAAAGAAAGTGAAGAAGATTATACTCCTTAAGGGGAATGTTAAGTGTTGAATGTAAACGATCCGAAAACAAAAGGTTGGCCATGAAACAAAGAGTGCCGATCACGTCGTGCCCATTGTTTGATTTCAGCTCGATGACTTGGCTATATATGAAAGGAGGTTTGTTTAAATAAAAGCTAAATTTTATGAAAAAAAAAGGTGTCGCAACCTTTGTGATATCGACCTAACAAGGCCATCGCATGAGTTCAGCAGAGCGTAAACAGGGTTTTATTACTTTAATAATATCCGACAGATCGGTCGTCGAGTTCAAACTCCGGTCGAACGAGTCGTGGACTCGTTAAACCGTCCCAAACAAAAGCCAGGCTTTTTTTTCTTTCCCGAGTCGCAATGTAGAGTCGTCAAATGTGTCGCGTTTTGTTCCGGGTGCCAGTCAAGAAGATGATGGGCTAACGAGCCGTCGTGATTCACAAACTTGGTGAGGGCTTCGGTGAAGAAAGTGCTCTCCCCATCGGCGGCTTATTATTGGGCTCGTGTGAAAGTACTGGCCGTCCTTTGACTTCGACGAGCCCTAAAATCAATATTTTCATTGGCTAGGATTTGAATTCAGATTCTAGAGAGAAAGTCGGCTGTCACTTTCTAGTATCTATCGTGAATATGAACTATTGGCTTCGGTTAAAATCAAATCCGAAACTTGTCCCATCACGAAGCGCACCCTTTCCCATCGACTTCTGTTCATTTCCTTTCAATGAGCAGCCCACTTATAAATTCGAAACAGATTTCCCCGACCGACAATGATTCCTTGATTATTTCCTTTATACATCACGAATTACAGTAAATTGTCACTTTCTATTTACCTAATCATTACTAACCCTACTATTGATAGATATTTATATTATAGAAGCGTGTCAATATAGTTGTAACTGAAGTTTCCGCACTTTTCCTTTACTTCCAACAAAAGGTTTCTCTGTGTCCAGGATACCTTATTTGATTTCCAATTTAATGAGCATGTCAGAGTACAAACAAAATGAGTGAAGAATGGCACTAAATTTCATTGGGCACTAATAATTCAAGAACCTAAGAACTAACTTTGGAAGGAAACAGAATGCATGAAAGGAAGCAGGAAAAACTGTGAATCCTAACAGGACACTTCAAACTAAGAATATTTGAAGAAGATTGGCATAACCCAGCACGGCAAGTGCAGATTATTCAAAGAATCTAAGGAATTACCTACATCCTACTATTAAATGTGGCGTTACACAGGCTTGCAGGAAGAAATATTTTGGGAGTTCCAAGAAACCACAGAAGGGATACAAACACTGAAACCGGGCTTTGATGTACTAGGACACCGGTGTGCTAGAAACACGGAATGAGGTATATCACAGCTTTTAAAAGGGCGCAGTACACATCTCGACTTTACTACAAGAGTCTCGTAAAGCACTTGTCACCAGCCAGTTTTTTTAAATGACCAACCTTCAAATTCATTTGCTCAACTTGTATTTGGCTTCTGACGCGTTTTGCTTCTCGCCAATATCAATAGTCGGTTGTTTAAATTAAGTAAGCATTAAAAACTTACATTGCAATTTAATATTGTTTTGCTTGCCATCATGCAAACGTGACAAATAAGCCGAAACCGGTGAGATTGGGCAGACAAGATAGACCCACATTTAGTTGTAATACATCTCCCTGCCGACCTCTTGAAGAAATCTCCAATTAATTCTTGCAAAAATTCCTGTGAAAATATCGGGTGAGACACTACACAATTGAATATAATAATTTCTTTTTTATTTTAACCAGTCTGTGAAATCAGGTCAATACAAGCTGGTGTCCTGCAAGGGAGTACCCTTGGTCCTATCCTTTATACCATCTATACTGCTGACCTACCTACTCACCCCAATACCATCGTTACCACCTACGCGGACGATATCTCAATTTTGTCCACTAACTTGAATCCTACCCAAACTTCGTGCAATATCAACACCTTGAGCTCATCAAAGGTTGGTTCAAAAAGTGGAGGACAAGATTAAACGGAAAAAAAGTTCATACAATGTACATTCATTTTGAAAAAGGAGTCTTGCTCTCTACACATCAACAATGAAGAGGTACCGACTTCCACTCAAGTCAAATACCTAGGACTATATCTTGACAGGAGATTGACGTGGACTCCTCACACAATACTTAAACGACAACAACTCCACAGAATACGTGGACAATTACGCAGACTACTAGGACCAAAATCCTGGTTGTCCATCAACACTAAACTGCCCCTATACCAGACTTTACTGTGACAACTTTGGTCATACCGGTTCCGAAAAAACCGTCCGATATCCATCCAATTTAGCCCTTCCAATCGAAAGTCCTCAGACAAATCGTCAAAGCTTCTTTTTACGTCTCTAACTTCACTATCCACAATGACCTCCACGTTCCTTTTGTCCACGAACTGATCCCGATTCCTAAAATTTCATACCAACCTATAAATCCATCCTAATCCTACCGCTAGAGCCCCCTCCACATATTCCTATCCCAAGAATCCACCACGTTGCCTAAAACCACGATGGCCCCGAGACCTCCTTGCCCTTTAATCCATTAAAATGGGTGCCAGCTCTGGTGTGCTTTTGAAGGTTTGCGTTCTCCGGGTGCAGCGTCAGTGTTAGTATGTACAAGTGTGTATATGCTTCAAATAAATAAAAATTTAACCAGGAAGAATATGCCCGTGTCACATATCGGTCCATAAGAGTCCCTTGAAATATTGCTGTTTGTCCATAAATTGTTTATGTATTGGCTACCATATAAATTTATTTAATTTCTATGGTAATAATTCATTTAGTTCAGTTATTTTGTAATGTCAGTAAAGTTTTTGCACTTGTGCCACCAGCCAGTTTTCTGGAAAGCGAATCCAATCTCGAAGACAGACCCAATTCGTGGACCCTGGACCACAGTCATTACTCCGTCCGAGCATGTCGGCGTTTTTTATCTATTCCGCCGGGGATCTGGGCCGGGGAAAAATTTTAAACAATCGCTTATGCAGTTTTTCGGTTTTTCGCCTGGGGTTTTTTCCTACTTGGTGACCCAATTGGGAGCGCAGGACGGCAAATTGTGTCCCAATAATACCGATATCAATACGTAACAGGCTACCATGAAGACAAAATTAAAAATCCTGAACGATAAATGCATCACGTGTACGCAAACATGACGTTAAAGTTCTTTAAAAAATTTGATACTCTTTTATATACAAGTATAGGTATTGTAATTTTAAAAAACCTACCGAAATCTATATTTGCTTATTTTTATATTTTTAGCAAGGCTTGTATTTTCTTTAAAACATAGGGTGCCCAACATTAACTTCTAATTAAACGGCAATTAACAATTGACATTTTCTGTATTATAATATCGAACAAGCGTGATGGTCGTAACTAGTTCAAAATGATTTAACAAGTTTTGTGGCACCCTTACAAAAAGTGTGCGGTTGCGTGAGGAAGAAAAAACTCGTTTTGAATTTTATTCAACTCATTTATTATAAGGGCTAATAATGAAATGATCAACATGATTAATAAATTACGGCTATAAATTAAGCTTGCCCTCTAAAATAAAATTCATGGCATGAACGCCCGAATGAATACCCAAGTTAAAACTGATTTCGATCGTTCGTTAAAGTTTCTTTTAACGCTTAGAAGACAATCGAAAAGCTCTGTGCGAAAAAATCCGGCAAAGAAATATTACAATCTGACGTAGGTCGAGGTTTGGAACGCTGCATTCCGACATTCCGGAGGGATGACTCTTCAGGCTGCATCCAGTCAGACCGATTCCCGGGTTGGATAAAGGAGCCCATTGTGGACTTTATTTCCACTCGGCTATCTCCGCCGATACCGTTCTGTACACTGAACAGATTGAAGAAGCAACGACTTTAATAATAACTCAGGTTAAGGATAATGGACAAAATCAATGATGATGCCCTAGCATCCTAGAAATACTTCTTGAGTGCTTTTTTAATTACACGACCTACCGATTTTCATTGAGACATTTGATTAAGAAATACTTGAACAGAGCCTGACTATATCAAAAAAGAAAAATTCATCACCATCTTTCTGTCCAAAGTTCAATTTTAGCTTATTTTTGCTCTTTAAGAAGAACACTATAATTACACTATCAAAAATTTATTTGTAAACAAACGCTGTACAAATTTTTAATTCATTTGATATAATATGGACATATACAAACAAATGGTTCACTCGTTTCATTTCCACGTCTTTTTTATAATTATACTACAATTAAACGAAGTTCCACAACTGCTTAAACGCCTAAAACATTGAATATATAGACACAAAGTTGTCGGCATCGTTCTGCAAACAATACCGCGGATTTGTGGTTAAGGTTTGCCTGAAATTATATAACTGTTTTACGCAGTTATTGATTTTATATTGAATTTCTCACACGTGACGGTTCACTGGAGAAAAGTTTCGAAACAAAAACAGAACATTCGGCTTGAAATGAAATCTTCGATGTCGTAAAGACCGAACAAATTAGCGACTTAAAGTCATCGTTAAAACCAGTCTATTATCTTTATTATCAAGTCTATCTCAAAATTTTCACTGCCTTCTCAAAGCTGAACAATATTGAAAATGGTTTACGAGTTTCGTGGTCCGCTTGACCAATTAATATCTGTCAATTAATTAAGGTTTTTAGTTTAGGTAGATTACAAAAAGTTAGTGTCACGAGCTGGATTCGAACCCACGACCTTCGGCTCAATACGCCGCTGCTCTGACCACTTGAGCTATCGTGACTTCGATCCACTCGTACACTAACTTCCTATCTAAACCTCACCTTTTAAATTTTTCGCCTTTTCGAAAATTTGTTTGTCTCATTAAGAATCAAATAGATTACATTTTCAAAATGACAAAAAGGAAAAAGATATAATGCATTAATCATTATTAATAATTTTTTAAAACACAAATATAATTCTACAGTAGAAATTCCAGAGACAGAAGGTATTCTGATGCGCTTACATACTTTCAAATTTCAAGTCAATTAATTAAACTTTTTATGTAAGTTAATTATTCAGATATCGTGAGATGCGAGAGAGAGTGCCCTCTCAACACGACATGGCACAATTACACAGAAGACAAACACTTTGAGCCCTGAAGATGATCTCAATAAAAGATCGAAACGTTGGCACGATAAAGAAAATGTTTTTCTGATACCTACGTCACCCCAGACCGCATCTCACGATATCTGAATAATTATCCGTTAACGGTCACTAATCTCAACATATTTTTATGTAAGTTTTAGTTTGAAATGAAACAGTTTGCGTCGCGATCGGGATTCGAACGCATGAACTTTGACTCAAAACCCGCTGCTCTAGTCTCTTGTGGTTTCGTGACATCGATCCACCTGAAGTTTCCCTCCTTTTTGCCATTTTTCAAAGTCAAAATGTCGAAAGGTTAAGATGGTGTCTGAGTGGATCTAAGTCACGGAAACTAAAGTGGTTAGAGCGCTGGCGAATTGAGCCGAAGATCGTAGGTTCGAATCCCGCGCTTGACATTAACCTTTTCATTTCAACAAAAAGTATTTTCGTAATATATGAATATATATCCAAATTAGTTTTTTTCTACTTTTACCACCGTTGTTGTGCAGGCATGACATATGTAGGATTATAATTTTGAACCTGGTTGTTTTTTTATAATTAACTGTAGCCTTGGATGCTTTTGAAAATACTACAAAGCATCATTGCCTTTTTTCCCACACATATAACAAAATCTCATTAATTTAGTAATTTAAAAATTTTGTTCTAATAGCGAAAACGTGACGAAAAGCGAAATAGTGAGGGAGTAGAGAGCCTCATTGATTTTACTAAAATAAACTGAATTAATTAAATAAATTCAGATGTCACAAATCAATTACTTTTTTCTAATTAACCGTAGAAGGTTAAATAAATTGTTATCATAATTAACAATTAGAGATGCCAGTGGAAGGAATTAAAATACCGAAGATGACAAGAATGATAGAACTGAGCAATATTTAAGGAAATTACCAAAGCGGAGATTAATCACGGGGGAGTTAAATTAGTTATTAGCTAATAGGAGATAAAAGCGGAGAATATTATATATAATATTAAAAATGACGTATTTATAAATATTTAAAAAAATTATATAATACGTACATTATTTTAAAAAATTAATCAAAGCAAAATATAAATACTTTGATCATGTTGGTTCTAATGCATGTAGGTCTTTATTTTGCTTGGTGACAAAGAATGGTGATTTTATTATTAATTTAAATAAATTAATTCCAGAGCTCAATATATTGTCAAAACAAGTGCTGAGCCCAAGAAATAGTTTATTTAAATTGAAAAAAAAAAACATTCCTTCCTAATCAATATTTAGTTTTCTTTATTAAAATAAAATATTTAAAAAGAAAAAAAAGAAAACCTTTATTGACAATGTTATTTATCCGGTCGGACACCGAAGTTCAAAAGTGATCTAACAGCGGACAAATTTTCCACTATGAGAACTAGTTTCGAAAGGCGATTATGCTTATCTGAGATTTTTCTGTGCTTCCTCGGGTATCAGAGAACCAAAAAATCTACCGCTCAGCAACTTTCTTATCCGAGATCGAACGAATACGTGAGGAGGTTGACGGACAAGTCCTCATACAAGAGGACGTCGTTCTCTGTGGGCCACCGCAGACCGCATCCGCCGATCCTCCGCAACGCGATTACCCCCAACAAGTAGAAGAACGAGTTGAATTAATATTTTACTTTAATTTTTTTTTTTATTAAGAGTCTTTAAATGACAGATCATATAAACAGCGATTAACGACTACGTCACAGCTGAACTGACATCACAGTCTGCTCTTATAATATCAGTTCTTCAGTGAAAAAGTTTACCTTTTTATATTGAAAGTGGAAATTTTCAGAACGAAGATACTGACATAAAGCATAACCAATTGATCATTGTTGGTGGGTTTATTAAATTTATATTGGAAGAATCTGTGGAAATACAAACCACAGACAACCGTTTATCCAATGATTGCGGTCGGCAAAAACCGTTACCTCTGAATCACAACAGAACGTTACTTCTATTAAAAGAGACTTAGGGTTTTGAAGGAACAAAACGGACAAAATAGATAATAAATTAAAAAATAACGATAAACGACAGAAAAATTGTAAACGGAGAAGAATATAGTGATTGGCCTTGTTGGTTTTGGTGATAACAGAAACTCAATGATCAAGATGTTGAAGACCTCAGAACAACTCTTCTCCAGATTCCGTCAGGGAGGTGTCCAACCAGCTACATCAGTTACCCTTAAGGTAAAAATCGCTTCACCTGAGAAGTCTGTAAGATGTAAGAAAATGATTTTACTTAAAATAACTGAGGTAAACCCTACTGGACATCTACGCACATTTAACTGTGATAAGGATGTCTGAATCAGACCTGTCACGTAGCCACAGTTTACTGAGCAGTGTATAACATCTGCCCGAAGATAGTTGTGAACAGTCGATCTTTATGTTTCCCGCGCATTCCGTGTCCTGGACATGACCTGATGCCTTTGCAAAACTGTTACCCTGTTCGTCCATCTGGGCCCGCAAGGCTGGGTACAATCTAAGAACTCATGTAAGATGTAAAACTCAAAAACAACCAAAACCACCATAAGCAGCTGGGAATGAAATATAATATAAAGAGCTTTCCTTACAGGTCACTGCGAGATGAATGGACATCCCAAAAAGATGGACGTCTATCAACACTGTGTCTAGTTTTCTAAAAAGAGGAGGAAGCCTAGACAAAATTTCTGATAGGCGGAGGTGCAACAGTTGTACGTAGAAAGTGTGGTAATTACAACACGATCGTGAAAGAAATACGTAATCGAGATCCTCGCCGAATTGGGTTTCTGCGCTGTACAGAAGGTAAACAAGGAAAATGCCTTATGGACGCAGGGCATATAATTTAATCAACTAACCAAAACCGATCCGTAATAACCGTTTGAATTAGCTGATTAGTAAAGCGTACGAGGGAAAGACCCTGTGAAGCACACCTGCATAAAATACACCAACAAAACATCGTACTTTTCATGAGCTGATGTTTTACGTTTAAAACCAAATTACACAACCTTTGCTAGAAAACCAATTATTGTTATTCACTTTATACAATAGAAAAAACAATCGAAGACACTTAATTTTGTAGCAGTATTTTGGACTTTATCGGCCTTTAGTAGAACTTATAAATTTGTTAAAAAGCTTCAGCTGATCTAATGTAAGACATTTTTTTAGTTTGATGGCCAACTTAACACCCTTTTATAAATATTTTATAAATAATTTTACAATTTTAATGCTTTATAATTAAATTTTAGAAATTCGAAAAATAGGAAAATATCCTCAGTCCAGAAAATCTCTTCAAGCTAATGATTTAACTCTTCATGTTAATTTCTGGAAAGCCGTTTCTTGTTGGTAATTATCACCCATCAATCAATACTCAAAACAAAGACTATTACCGTTCCACGATTTTAAAGTGTCGGACTGTAGCGTTGACTGACGAAAAAAGTAATTACAATATTAATTAAACTTATGTTGTTACGAAACGCTGGCTGTAGACCGTTTCGACATAGGCTTAGCTTATTGTGTACCGTGAAGGTCCTGTTTAAGCTAAAGAAGAATCCTCTTTATTTTGTAATTTTTTTTTCTCGCTTAGCAATAATAGGTCTTCTGTCGTGTCGTACTCGACTCGTTGCCGCGAAACATCGTGAATGCCCCCTTCATTTCTTAACATGTTAAACGTTAATTTTTACGCAAAGCTGTACGTGGCTATTGGTAGAACCAAAAATAAAGCTATAACAGTCCTTGAAGGCCTCTTATTGGTTGATTTATGTTAAACTGTAAGATGTTAGAAGTTAATAAAAAGGATAATTAATCAACTCTTCCATTCAAGATGCTATCTATGCACTCGAAAATTATTAATAAAGGACACGCTTCAATTCGTGCCGACATACCTAACTTGTATCCTAACCTCTGACAGCCTATAACTTTAAAGGATTTTGGATGTATCTGTTATGACTGATAATATAAGGACAGGTTATAAATAAATATATTAGTCTGATTTAAATAATGTATAATTAAGAATAAAAATACACGTAAGGACAATAGCTGTTAAATTCATGGCTGCCATGTTGGTTACCTACGCCCAAACGGATAGCAATGGGACTACGTTTTTGACACCTAACATTCGTTCTGGCCTGTTAGATCGGGCCGATTCTTACAAGTCTACGTCATCATTTTTTTCGATTTAACACGGCCCTAACAAAGTTAACAGGGTTAACACAAAGTTCATGAAAACCTCTTGTATTATTAATAAAGGAAGTTCTTGGGCTCAATTTCACACAAACGGACAGCTAAAAATGGGAACAAGTCTGATAGAAAATATGGGGGAAAGACAGATCAGGTTGTTTTGACCAATAACCTGCAGGTTTGTCATTAAAATCATCCCATTAAAATTATTCAATGAACAAAATACCTTCGAAAGTTTTAAGAAATTCGTTTTAAATATAAGAATTTCTAGGCAATTTATTGTGTATTCGGTTGTGACATCACAATAGTTTTGGGGGGGGGGACCCGGGAAAGACATGATTCTGAACGCTGAGAGGACATAATTCCAATGCAGGATAAGAAAATTAATCATCTATTCTTTTATTCAATATCTCAAAAGGCCGAAGTCCAAATTCTTCCATCTTCCAAAGAGTACTGTTTGACGGAATTCATTTTTCAGTACAAGCAAACTGTTGTCATGTGTATTCGTTTTGAACAGCAAATATGTAAAAATTCTAATGTATTGGTCTGATTTAATTAATAATAAAAACAGCTGTTAAATTCATGGCTGCCATGTTGGTTACCTACGCCCTAACGGCTAGCAATATGACTACGCCTTCGACGTAACATCTAACATTGGTCCTACCCCGTTAGATCAAGCAAAGTTAACAAGCTTATTTTGTTCTAGCAGCTCCTAGTATTATTAACAGAAATTTCTTCTGCTCAATTTAACACAAACTAGCTGGTAAAAATGGGGAAACTGCTATGTCTGCCCCTTAGTATTTGGAACTAATGTTAAACATGCTAAGTTAGAAAGTTGTTGAGGACTTTTTATCTAGATTGAGGACATTACCCTATAAACAGGCGATGTATAAAACGTCGACCTAGTAATTAATTGTAATTAAAGTTGGGCCGCAATCAGCAAGCGTGTGATGTGACACGATGTGACAACGTGACAGGAAAAAATCTGTATGCTTGGGTGGATACGTGGTTGCCGTTCTCACGCGGTGACATGAACGGTGGGTCAGGAGAGCTGCGTTCGAACCTAGAGACGGATCTGCGAAGCCTTGAACTTTCTGCAAGCGACTAATTTCTGCAGTCCATGGGGAAAATCGTGGGACGTATCCGGTGCCCCACTCGTCTCTTCATCGGCTCCTTCGGTCTAAGTTATGTAAGTCACAACTGGGTCAAGGTTGCGGGAATCGTGACCCGCTGGCCCCGCTGGGATGAGTCCTCCCACGACATCCCGAATTTGGGAAAATCCTGTAAAAATGAATACGACGGGCCTGCACAGAAGAGAAATTATGTTAATTTCCCCATGCAAATTGTAATGTCATGTGTTGCACTTGACAATGAAAGCCCGTATCTATCATTAAATATAGAAACTTCTTCTTGTAAAATTTAGGAACGTCAGATAGCAGCATCCTGTGGAGATTTCGACGCTTTTTGATTACACTATTTGGAAAAGGAAAGTCTAACAATCAAACTTACTTTTACAAAGATCGAACTTTTGAATTTTCGAATGTGCTAATCGAAATTTTTATGTGTCTATTCTCACTGGTTTTTCGCTGTTTCAAATGCGGTTCGGCATTTCGCTATCTTCAACATTTTTGGGTGAGTTTTGTACGGAATTGCCGAAACGCGCCTGAACTAAGAAAAACCAGTCAGACAGACCAAGATAATAGATATCCATAAAAATTAAACTATTAACATAAACTTACGTCGAAATTCGTGGACTTTACAAAATACAGATAAACAACCTACCATGTTGATATCCATTCAGGCGTTTAATATTTGGAATGCAACGCAAATTCAAACGTAACGTCTAATTTCTGGCTCTCGGTTTCTCGTGCCGGAGCCAAATTGGGCCGGAAGGACACCGGGACGGAAATGCAACGTTTACCTAGAAATCTTCGTTCGTCATGAACCCGGTCCTAGAATAATCCGAATAATTAACGTCGTCAGTCATCTAGAAATTTCTAGTTTCACCGTCAAAGCACACTTATTTGATTTTACAACGTGTATACTAACCGGGCGGGGTTATTGGAAACCTGAATAGACCTAGGACGCCTGATGGAGGATAATAATAGACAATTACTGTTTTATTTAGCTCAACTATCTCAACTATTTCTTTTCCAAAAGGAAGTTCCTTTAAAAATAAAATGTCTATGTCCCCCGCGTGAAGTTCAATTGTTTCGAAAAATATGAAAGAAAACTGTACGAGTAGGAATCGTTATAGTACTGTTCTAGCGTGACACTACCGCATCATTGGATATATGAAAGGACACTTGAAAGAAAACACAGAAGTGAAAGAGATTGATGATAGACGGGTAAATTGATTGTGTGAAAACATCCGTAGGAAGAAACGAACCTAAGAAAATTGTATCCAATTCCGTTGTTTCCTTTTCGAGTGCTTTCGAGATTTCCTCACTGAAAATTAATTTGATATTTTAATTGTTTATAACAGGACGTTTTAAAATAAAATATTTTTATAATACGATATACTATGTATAGTGTATCAGATACAAAAAAAGGATGAATAAGAAAATATTTATACAACACCCAAATACAGAACATTAAAATAAGAACTTATCATAAATACAGTCCGAGTTCAATATTTAAATTCACCATGATGAATTCTAATCGCCGATTTATAATATATCTACCGTCCAATAAATTTTATTTGCCGATTTATTACAGCATTTGATTATACTAGTTATGATTAATTACATTTGACACAATTATTAATGATAGTTATTATATTTTGAGGTCCGACTGTCCAAATAACTCCTTTTAATAAATTAAATTTTATGTAAGTATTGGTTGAAATGAAAAACTAGCGTCACGAGCGGAATTCGAACCCACGACCTTCGGCTAAATACTCCCCTGCTCTACCATTTGACCTATCGTGACTTGGATCCACTCGGACACTAACTTCCCATCTCAATCCCATCTTTGTAATCTTCCCTCCTTTTTTTTTTTTTTTTTGTCATTTTTCGAAATGTCCCGTAATCAGGATTCGATTCTCGACGCCAAAAGACAAATTAATGATATTATTGAAATGACCAAGACGTTTTTTGGTATTATAAGTCAAACTTTCCTATTTGTTTTAGGGAGAAATTAAAAAAATTAACTTTAAACAAATTTATTGTACATTTACGTAGTAAGTGTACCAGTAAAAATTAACTATTTTATTGATTTTAATTTTGATCGTTGAATAATTGATTGTATAATTTGATTGATGGATTTTGACGATTTATATTTGCGAACGTAAAAAAATAAAAATAAAAAGTATTAAACTCAAATCAACCACAATAATCACAAATAAAATTTAATCATCAAATAATGTACAGATTTTTTGACATTTTACAAAGAAGTTTGACAACTTTGATATACATAAATTTATGTTTCGCGCTTTAAATCATGCTGAAAATATGTATGATACCACTTAATTTGGCAATGTGTAATTATCATTATAATAAATCATAACATTATATTTCATAAATCTTTTGTTGATAGCAATCATTTAAATTTAAATATTCTAAGCACAACTTATTAACACTATTCCAAAAACCCCTCTGAGATTGTGCTCATTTTCTTACACAATATGCAATTTGTGTTACTCAGTGGCTAACTTTGTCGTATAATTTGTCATTGAGATTAGGATTTATGCCAGATATTTGACAGTTTTGCTACGTAATACCTATTTGTAAGAGTGGTGATAAGTCAAACGTTAAAAACGACTGTCCCATCAATATCATTTGCCCAACAAAGAGTGAAAGTATTTGAATATATTATTTATAATAAGGTTAACAATATGGTTTATTTTTTGAATAAGTCCATCTAGCTTTTAATATATCATAAACATTAAAGAAGCATTTGATAACAATTGTTATATCGATTCTATTCTCACAGGGTTTGCAAAATCATTTGACACTGCTCATCATGACGTTTTTAATTGCGAAGGTGAAGGCATATTGTTTTAATTGGTTTTTGGCTTTAATTTTATCTGGAAAATATCAACAATATATTTGAAATATTCAAAGTTTATTTTTTTGAATGTATTACAATTAGTTCTGACGTTCATTTGTCGCCTATATTTTTCTTGCTTTTATAAATTACATTTACGCTGTGCTTAATACCTCGGTGGCACTCTAAATTCGGTGCACAAAACTGACACATCTACACAGAAATCAAACACTTTGAGTCCTGAAGATGATCTCAATAAAGATCGAACGTTGGCAGGATAATGAAAACGTTTTTCTTAAACTTCCATCACACCAGACCGCCGCATCTCACGATTTCTAAATAATCTGTGCTTAACGATAAATTTTCTTCTCTTTGCTGATGATCTAAAAATCTTTAAACCTGTTTCTTTTTTTCAACAACTTAATCCTACAAAACAATTTAAAGGATCTTCACTCTTTGTGTTTAAATAATACCTGCAATGGTTTCATATCCGCTTTTCAATGAGCAATAATCAATCACTAGCAACTACGCTTACACAATCAGTGACACCATCTCAATCAAGTTAACATTATTAAAGACCTCGGCATTTCGTTCTACCAATAGCTAATTAAAAAGAAAAAAAACACATTTTAAGTTTAATTCCTAAAGCACTAAAACTTCTACGATTAGGCTTTCTAAAGATTTTCAGAATATTCAGAATTCCCCACATTTAATTCATTACATTATTCAATGTCTAAAATATTCTCTTGAACGTGAACAGTGTTCAGAAGTGATTTCCCAGATAAGTACAGTAGGTTTCGTTGAACATTTTTAAACGCACTGAATATAGATAGGCTTGAAACAGATTTAAAAAAAAAATGGTAGTATATTTCTCCATTAATATTAAATAATCATTATTTAGGTGCGGCCTGGTGTGATGTAGGTTTCAGAAAAACATTTCCTTTATCGAGCCAACGTTTCGATCTTTATTGAGATCATCTTCAGGGCCTGGGATTTTACAATTTAACAATTGCATTTTGTATGTGGAAAAGTGAATTTATACAATGCAAAATATATTTTTATATATTCAATCAAAGTATATACATCCAAAATGTAATTGTTAAATGTAAACAATGTTTGTAAATCCCAGGCTCTGAAGATGATCTCAATAAAGATCGAAACGTTGGCACGATAAAGAAAATGTTTTTCCTAAACCTATTTCACGATTTCTGAATAATTATTTAATAATTATATATAATATATATTCTTATTACATATGTATATTTTACTTCTATTTAGTATTTAGTTTGTTTTTTGTGTTTGTTTTGTATTATTAGAATTCTAAGCTTGTGTTTGTAACAAATAAAAAAATAATGCTCTATCCTTATATATATATATATATATATATATATATATCTGTCTCTTATACA
>CM077103.1:12889251-12935878 GCA_039619505.1 Cimex hemipterus | reverse complement strand
ATATATATATATATATATATATAAGATTTAATGGATTTTTTTAAAATATTAAACTGACGTCTAAAGTATGGAATGAAACGATAGAGCCCAGGGTAAACGAACTTACGAAAAAAGATGTGCTACGTTTTCATAAAGGTACGTCCTTCGCCATTTCCCATTCTGGATACACGGGCAATTACCCTGGGCTTCCACTTCCTCCCGGTGGAACGGCTTAGCACAATCCACATGCTCATTTTTTTTGTTCTAACTCATACTTTGTTTTCAAAGTGAGACTAACAAGAAATTACTAAGTAAACACGCCGGCTTCAAAGGGCGTTGTTACTCTCCGGGAGAATTCCTCGGGTGACTCACTCCAATACGGAGATTGCAATTAAATACAGAAGGTTCCCAAGGTAAAATAAAGAATTGAAAAAAAAGTCCTTCCCTGCAACGGTACTCCAAGGACGAATGGCGGTACAGTTTCGATTTTTTTTTAAACTATGGGTTTCCTTTTGTCGGCCTTTCTGATTTTATCCTAAGCTTAACTGGAAAGGCCGAGATAAATTTTTATCTAGAGGAGTTTTCTTATCTCGTAGGGCTAAAGGAAACATCCAATACAACCAGCTTCTCGAGATTTTGTTTCACAGACTGAACAGTCTTTAAGCAGGAATCAGAACGGGTCCGACAGCACCTGCACCTCATTAAAACTTGTTCACACGGATTTAAAATAATTGGAAGAACCGTTTTTTTTTTGTCACCGAACTAGGACACGAGTTTTCACAAATGCCCCCTAACTAACGTCCCACGATAAGTCAAATTCGACGACAAAAAACTATGGAAAATATAGAATTATTTGTCTGCTTTTACATAGAAATGGCATGGTACTGTTCCCTACTTACTTACCAGATCCTCGATTATCTACAAAAATCACCGTTGATGGGCGGACCAGGATGATCATCAAACAATTAGTTGGTCATTGACATACCGAAAGAAATCCCCCAATTATAATAGTATGTTAAAATTTTTATGTTTTATTTATAGATTAAACATGTTTTTTTACCTTTCGCGTTTTAAACTGCCAGTGAAGTTTGTCATAATTAATTTATGTTAAGTCTATTTATGTATAATTTGCGCAATCATTGGGATGATTGTAATAGTCATCGAGCACTAATGTTGGCCAAGCAGACTTTTGTTGGACGATATTCTTGTCATTTAGGTATTTTCATATTCAATCAAATGTTAAATTGTATGGAGCGAAGTTTCAAATTACATTGCAATATCATCTAAAAATTCAATTGGTCAGAACTTGCCGCTTTTGCATCTCTTGTCCGGTTAGTTTCTTTATTAATAAATTATAATATTAATTAATTTCTAACATCTACTGAAGAAGAACTGCCTGACAAAACCGAGAAAATGTGTGAGAATTGTTGTGAAGAGATCTTATCTTTGAGTGAAAACTTTCCATTTTCCCCCTAAGCTATTATAAAATTTACAATAAAAAAAGTTAATATCTGACAAGGATCGTGAGAAATAGTTAAACGGACCAAAAGTGATATTAAATAAATATTGAACGTATGATCATGTAAAATATCAATTAAGTACATTAAAAAATATAAGTATTAACATAATACATAATAAAAAAATTTATGCGAGATCAATTAAGGACAATTGAACTTCTTAAATGATGTCTTTCGTTTTTATCATTACCTATTTGTTAAAATTTAACTATATACATGTTTTATTTTATGGTTACTAAAAAGTCACACACTTTCCTGGTTCACAGATTATATTCCAATTCATCAATAAATTTATCGTTATTAAAAACAGTTTGTAGGTTCATCACCGTGAAAAAAACCACTGAAAGCTTAGAAATAATAATTTTCACTGTCAGAAGCGTTTTCAATATTTACTGTTTTTCTTATTGAAACGTCCATAGATTAGAAAATTTGTGCTGTTATAGAGCAAGACGGGAGGACATAAAATATTCACCTCCTACAACCTGCAAGTATTTGTTAAATTTAAACAATGTTTTTAAATCCTAGGTCCTGAAGATGATCTCAATAAAGATCGAAACGTCTGCACGAAAAAGAAAACGTTTTTTTGACACCTACATCACACCAGACCTCATATCATGATTTCTGAATAATCAATGAAAATAATGTTAAATGAAACAATAATAGTTAACGTACCACTTCGGCCAAAATTGATTACTAAAAGAAAAATTAAAATATTTAGATGTTAAAAAAGTTCTACAACACGAATTTCCTTCTTCTACACATTTAGTCTTTCTATTTATCCTTGGTTACTATTTTATCTTGCCATGCTCATCATGTTTCTCAATATTAATTACTTCCGAAATAGGAAGCTGAGAGCGAGGAAAAAATATTATATTACATAACAAACTCAGCTGAAAAATTGGGGAAAATTAAAAAAAAAATCATTTTTTACTAATTTTTTAATGTAAATCGTAATTTTCATTATAAAAGTATAGTTTTTATGGAAATAAACTTCATAACTATTCACTAGTTTTCGTAGTTTGCTTGACCAATTGATATCTTTCCATTAATTAAGGTTTTAAGTTGAGATAAGAAAGTCAGTGTCGCGAGGGGGATTCGAACCCACGACCTTCGCTAGATTCGCCGCTACTCAACCACTTGGACAGCTAAACTAAATTCCCACCTCGACCCCACATTTTCAAATTTTTCCTCCTTTTCTCCATTTTCCAAATGTCGTGAAATCTATTTGATTTTTGGCGACAATTAGTTGGTAAAAACGACCACGAAAACTAATGATTGTATAAGTTAAAATAAAGTACATCAAATCAAATAGATTTCACCACATATGAAAAATGGCAAAAAGGTGGAAAACTCCAAAAGGTGGGGTTGAGATGGGGAGTGTCGATATCTCAGCTGGTAGAGTAGCGGCGTATCTACCAGAAGGCCGAGGGTTCGAATCCCGTCCGTACCATCGATTTTTTTATCGCTTAATTAATTGAAAACTGTATAACGTAAGTCAAAATAAAACAATAAAAAAGCGTCTTTTTTAAATTTTTAGTTAAATAGAAGTTTAAGCATTAAATGAAATTTTGATTGCTCATTTTTTCATCGAGTACAATGGTCTAAAATATGTGTGATTTTAGTAGCTTTAGGAGGATTTGTTTTACCTCTGGTATATAGGAAAATATATCTAAATTAAACTTAATAAATATATTAAGTTGACAATAGCTGTTAAATTAGTTGTCATCCTATTGCAATTATAATGATAAATCATTATGATGTTTGATTGTTACGTTCTACTTGTCAGACTTTCTACGATAAGTCTGTCCACAGAAAAAAAAAAGATTCTTATCTTAGACTTTTCCAATTAATTGATAACTCGTTTTATTTATTTTTTATTTTTTTGTCAGCCTCCCTTCGGCCGACATGCCCATCTTCCGTCGGGTGGCGAAGTGATGCATCATCCGTGGAGTCATCGATCATTCCGACGTTCCTCGAGGACAAGAGACGGTTTTTAATTGACGGTACGGGGACCGTCCGTTTCTTCAGGATCAAAAAGAAAAACAACGCAGCCCCTTTATCAACAAAGGCAGCCAAATAGGTTTTAAACATATTTGAGTAAGGTCTTAACGGGAAAAAATCAGCCAAAGATAACAGGCCACCAAAACAGAGAAAATACGATAAGTAACTGAAACATCACGCTACTAAACCAATCCTGATCTCCTTGATATGCAGCTTGTCTCTCCAGCAAAACTAGAAACTATCGGTTGAAAAACAATTTAAAACAATATTGTTAAAATAGAGGCAATTTAATCTTGTCAAAACTAAAAAGAAAAAAAAAATTAATGCACTTTTTGCGGATTGCGTGTTACAATTTTTTTTCTTTTTTGTGGCCGGCTAACTGCTTCGGTCATCGCGTATATCTTTCTCGTTTGAAAAATCTTCACTTTTTGCTGATAACTGCATTTTGATTGCCTACTCACCGGACCTTACAGTGTTTTGTTTGCATTTCTCTATATATCCCCTCACACGTGGTAAACTGAAGTATTTGACCCTTTACATACACACATTCATACTACACATTTATACCAATAAACCTAGTTTCCTAATATTACACTAAAGTGGAGGTCGGTAAGATGGTTCTAACCCAACCGGCCTCCTTCCATTCTCGCTAATAAATACATTCGAACGGTATGTACAAACTACACTCATCCATATGCTGTTAGTCGCAAAACATGGGAGCCAAAATTATAGTTTTTTTTTTTATTATGCTGGATTCATAGAGGAAGCAAAATAGTTTCTCGATGTTACTAAAGTTAGCAGCTAGTATTATTAGCGAGTTTGAATCTAGGTCTTAGGTATGTGTATTTTTTGCAAATTATTAAAATATGTTTAACAGTAATTATTTCTCCGCGATCTGGACTAACTGGAGCAGACTCTCGTGACATTAATTGACCATGCGTCAATCGACAATGCTCTATCCTCAGTGCAGCCAAAGTTGTTTATTCTTTCTGCGTTTTCGTAAGGTGTGTCTCTCTCTTGGACGGAACCTTTATTTTCACGATGTTTGCTATTCTCCACACTCTGCCACGTAATTTCATGACCACATAACTTTTTTAATAAGTGAATTACAGCCTTCATAAGGTACTTCAATTATTTTATTTCTTTTTGTAATAACTTTCTTTGCTGTGCGGTCAGCTTCTTCCCGATTGTGCCACTGTGACAGTTTACTTATGGTTGTAAGGTTTGCCAGACTTGTTCGTAGAAAAATAAAAGTCAAACCCAAGGTGTGATAGTACAGGTTTTGATCCTTTTGTAATTTCCCAAAGATTAACTTCACCATTTCTTTAAAATAATGCACCCATCATAACAGCAAAATTTGCTTTTTAGTCCATATTTGTTATATTTGATGTAATTATAAAAGGAAAAGTCGTTGGGTGTTTTGAATAAATCGGTTGTGGGTCGAATCTGATTTTTTTAAATCGTAGCAATAGTTACTGTTTTTCGCCGATAGTAATCGGCTGGATCCCCACGGTCGATAGTCATCTTGGGAAAATAAAGTAATTGATTCACTTTTCGACAAATCGTCTCACACCCTCCCCGGCGGAGAGCGTGATAAATAAACGCTTCCGTGAAAAATTAATTGTAAAAAAAAAAAAAACACGAAATTAACAATCGGCAAATTCGACTTTTGTGGGAATGGCTGGGAAGCGGAAGATTCACATGGATCCGAAAAGGAAGACGGATCGGAAACCACTTTCACGCATGCGGACGGCAAAAAAAAAACCCCGGCGTCCACTTTCACCCGAGGGCGCGGGCAAGCGTGAAAGTGCGGACCCAACCTCTTTCGGAGACGCCCTCGGTCAAACGAGTTTCGCATCCACGGTTAGCCGAGCGATCGTTGACCGTTGGTGAAAACAACTCTTCAAAAACTACACAAACAGGAGTTTTAATAACTGATTTTTCATCAAATTTATCGTTAACTACATTTAAAACTAAGAGAGCGCAGTTTCTAGTAATCTCCACGTACTACAGGGATCGTATAAAAATACAGTTGTATAGAATTTATTCTTATTGGTAAGACCAGAGGATTTGTATGTCTAATGTACTTAGCTTTTCTTTTGGTTGCACAAAGAATAAAGCCAAACATCCATAAAACAAGTACACTGCATCTTCAACATGTTCAATTTGCACATTTTTAAGGTAAATTGTCTGCTATGGTCAATTTTATTATTTATTATTACGTACACATATTTCACGCATGTATAAGTGTATATATTTGTACATCTGCTTAGCTTTTCTTTCAGTTCCTCAAAGAAGAAAGCCAAAACATTCAAAATCTCCATAAAACATGTACACTGCATCTTCAACAAGTTCAATTTGCTGATTTTTGAAGGTAAATTGTCTGCTATGGTCAATGGTATTGTTTCTTATTACTTACACATATTTTACGCATGTATAAGTTTATAAATGCTTAGCTTTTCTTGTAGTTGCACAAAGAAGAAAGCCAAAACATTCCAAACCTACATAAAACAAGTACAATGCATGTTTAACATGTTCAATTTGCTGATTTTTGAAGGCTGCTCAATTTTATTATTACGTACTTGACTGGTCAGAATGTCGGCAGATGAGGTTTGTCGTATTTCAGATGAGATGATGTAAATACGATTTTTGAAAAGGTGGTGTGTTTTACTTTCTATACATTTTCATAATTTGCACTGGTCTCAAATTGCCATTACGTAACAATATATATACTTCGTAAGTCTGGAGATAAAATAAATGCCAGACAAAGAGCGGAAACAGGTGGGGTGTGAATTGGTCCCCTTGCCTTGGGGTATCTTTGTATTTAAAACTTTCTTGTTTTAATTATCAAGCTTATATTATGCAATTAATCGTACAGAAACGCATAATTTGATGTCGAAATCAAGCAATATTACGATTGCGCAATCTAGTCAGTCTTTGACTTGTGCAGTACTAACTACTGATCCGACGAGATAACTTGGATTGTGGCTTATCAAGTTTATTAAGTTTGAAAATAGGACGTCACTATCAAGATGCTGCCGTCCTTGTAAAAACCATTGGATTTACTTGGAATACATATGTGTTTAAATGCAATTGACGATTATCGACCTCGTTGCAGGTTTATGACGCCGAGGTTCGAAGTATGAATGTTTTAAGGCCAAGACCAGATTTTAACGGACGGACGAAACATTTTTCGGTTCAAAACTGTAAAATATAGTTTATAAAAATTTACAAACGTGCTTATAAAGAAAACCAAATGTAGGTAAACCAATGAATGTAACTAGTTCAGCAAAATTGTTGGAAGTACTTTGATAATCCTGCACTCATTTTTTAATTTTCTTTTTAAAAACTTTTTTTTTCAAGAAATGAGAACATGGGAAGGTGGGCCATCGTGTTTTTCTTCTACAACATGTAACACACGTAGTTTTATTGTTTCTCCTTATAATAGGTCAATTAAACGATGCCCGACGTTCTTTCGCTAGAGCACGAGTCCAGTTGCGCCTTTTTCCCAGTACCATAAACAACTGAAACCATCTGCCCTACTGGAAATAGACGTGAAACAAAGCCGGCTCTTTTGAGCAGGAGAAAAATAGTGCTTTGGGGCTTTGTTTAATCCGTTTTGACGCAAAGCTTCCTGTATAGTCGAGTTTGTTATTCCAAGATAAATCTTATGTCTGTGCTTGGCCTGTTTTAAAATTTGCAGTGGATCTAATAGAATGACGGAAGATAAAAGGATTTCTACACTGCGCAGTAAAAATAACAAGAAAAGACACTTCAGTGATGATCACATCATTGAGATAAACGATTCCAAATTCACGTTCATGAGTCCAGACTTGTTTTCGCTCCAAGATTTACGTTTTCACGCCAAAGAAGGTTTTTTGCTTGAATTTATTTTTCTAGCATTAATGTGACGATAGCTATCTGCTGTTTCGCCGAGGCGGGGTTCCTTTGAAGCCACCGGCTAAATAAAGTGTTTGAATTATCGCCCTTGCTCGGTTTTATTTCGTTTTGAAACCGGTTAGTTTTTCAAAAAAGAACCACTTTTTTTAGAAATTAGAAGGAAAGAAACGCGGAAAGACGGGCTGGAGAAATAGGGCAAATAGCTTGGCTAACTGTTGTAGAATACGTGCACGAAACGGATTCATTGTCCGCAAGAAAGGCGCAGAGTTTCGTTGTTCAGGAAAGAAATCCTTGGACCTCCGAGCATCGAATTCCTTTTTCAAGTCCATGGAGGAATGGTGATCGTTTTAGTTAACTACAATCAAACCCATACTAAAATAAAACATTAAATCATCTATAATTATTCAGAAATCGTGAGATGCGGTTTCAAAAACACATTTTCTTTATCCTGCCAACGTTTCGATCTTTATAGAGATCATCTTCAGGGCCATTCTTGCATTCTAAACACCACACACGGGAATCGCACAATTACACAGAAGACAAACACTTTAAGCCTTGAAGATGATCTCCATAAAGATCGAAACGTAGCACGATAAAGAAAATGTTTTTCTGAAATCTACCTACAAGACCGCATCTCACGATTTCTGAATAATTACCGATCAACGGACACTAACCACCATACATTAAATTATCTTTTGTACTTTTCAAATCAGTTTCAATTCTTTTAGTTTTGTTATCACTAGAATGAGTCGTACTTTAAAAAAAGAAATTAGGTTATACAATTAACAAGGGAAGTTTGCTCTAAGTATTTTAGTCACTGAATTCAACAGTGATTAAAGCAATATTTACGACATCTGGGGCCTCGCTTCAGTGAGTTATTGTTTAAGAAGCCTTTAACAGTTTGCATTGTTGCATCGCTTCATCGATGACTGAACGCAGATAGCGAAATTTGGCGGACCAAAACGTAATCGGATACGAAATTAGCCTAAACAGAACGATTAAATCATTTGAAAAGTTAATCGTTGTTGAATATTCACTTCTGAGTTAATTTTGATAATTTTACAAATTAATATTTGAATATTGTGCAATGCTGATTAGTCTGTCGTACTATACCTGTTGGTAAAGTTTATACATTTTTAAAACATGTAAAATATGTCTTTTTTTGAAAAGTTACGTTTTGTTACATGTTTTTATATTTTATGACCATGAAATTTCTGTCTTATTTATGCAAACTCGTTAATATTAAACTTTCTTTTTATTTAAATTATGCCAAGTTGAAAAATGAAATTCCTTCCTTGACTCGCGGTCACTTTCACTGAATTAAGACCAAAATGAAAAATACACATACACGACACAGAGCGCAGGGCGTAAAGGGAATGCCAACATTGCTTTCTCCCTTGGAACACCGATTATTTCTATCGACACCCGGTTGTTTCTGAAATGCCGTAAACGTGGATTTTTTTCCCCCTTCCGAAGCTAAGGACATATCTGGCCCAGAGGGAAACGCTGAAGACCTGCGAAAGGGGTCCCAATGACTTTCACTGGTGCGTATTTGACCCCAAAGGCTTTCTACACCACTCCGGGCGGTTCACGCTTATCCGAAAAGGCAAAGAAAAAAAAAATCAACCGATCCTGTTCATCTCCGATCGACTTCTAATTACGGGGAATAAATCACGAAATAACGAGTAAAAACGTACGGCTGATTTATCTGGCCCCAATCTGTAATCACACGTACAATTAAAAAGATGTTTTTTTTTTTAAATCAGGAAATGTAAAATTTCAAGCTATAAGAAATCCAAAAGACGAATATTATCAAAAAAAGACAATAAATTATCAAATGAAATTTACTTCCTTAAGCTAAAGATGAAATATTTTCTTCCAAAAAGTTTTAAATATTGTAAAAACACCACCAGTCAGACTAGAATTACTAGAAGTACATACTAATAGTAAAATATTTCCAGAATTTCTCGTTCTCTGTTTAATAACTTGAAAAAGTTTTGAACTTTTTCTGCCCATTTTAACAGATTTTGTAGTAGGATGTTAGATACAACAAGTGCACAATATAAAATAGCAGACTTTTGATACATGTGAAAAAAATAATGATGAACAAATTGTACTTAATATGACAGATTTAATTTTCCAAAACAGATATAGATCATAGGCATCATTTAGGAACGTGTTTTATGATTTTGAAGAACGGTTTCTATTTTTAAAATTAAAACTGACTTATTTTCAAACATTCTGGATCAATGTATGGTCTTGAACAAGAAAGCAAATTTGGTTACTAATGTCAAGCATTCGACTATTTTAAGTTCATCTTCAGGGCCTGCATCAATTTCACATTTGAAAAAACATAGTTGCACAATTGACGTAACAATCAATATAACTTTATAGAATTTTCAAAACAGCCTTAAATATGTCTACAGAGGAGATATTTAAATTTTTACGGACGGTCTTAAATTCTTGAAGAACGGCTCATTCCCAACATTGCCAAGGATTATGATAGTACTGCCTCCTACTTTAGATCATGTATTATATTAAGCCCATATGTAAGTACATGATTACTTGTTTTTGATTTTATACAATGCCCTTACATTTTTTGTACATTTATTAAGTTTTGAAGTTCGCGCGACGAAATAAATTCTTTTCGATTAATTAATCTTAAATTAAGGTTTTGGTTGAGATAAAAACAACACATGACATTTGAAAAATGGCAAAAAGGAAGGAAAATTCCAAAGGTGGGGTTGAAATGGGAAGTTGGTGTCCGAGTGGATCGAAGTCCTATTTTGTTTTTCAGTCAGCAGAATTTAAATTCACTAATAATTTCTTTCAATTAATTTATCTTTATGTAACGTGTCGGTTGAAACGAAAAAGTTCGTGTCACGAACGGGATTCGAACCCACGACCTTTGCGTCACGATAGCTCGAGTAGAGCAGCAGCATCTCGAATCTCGCTAGTCTCTACTGCCTTTTTTATCTCAACCAAAAACTATCATGAGAACAGGAAGTTGAAAATAGTGGTCCTCTTCCCTATCAAGACGTGGAAGTGATAAGAAGTGCAGCGGGAAAAATGATACAAAAGAAATCACCTACGACAGATATTTTCGTTTTTTTTCACTCTTTTCGCCCAAAACTGAATTATGCCAATTGGAAGTTTTGACTCTAAACAGTTTGTGCTTCTGGAAAGAAATCAAAGGGCGGGCTTTCCGAATTTTAAGGCATAACAACTACCCACATTCATTTGTTCATAGATTATTCGATATAATTGAAGGAAGTTAATAAATCGTGAAAAAATGAATATGGACAATCCTTTCGCGTTCAAGAGTATAACATACAGTCCAGTGATTTCGCTCAGATTATAATATTTGAAATAGTAATGGATACCCGACTATTGCAAGAATAAAAAGAGCTCTTTACATACTAAACTCAAGGATAAGACCGAAAAGTTGAATTTATGGAATTTCGTATATAGATTCTCGTGTAGTGAATGTCTAATCACAAATGAAACAGAGAATGAAAAAATTTAAAAAAAATCTGAATGTGGCGACAAATCCAGAAGTGGTATGGACTATTAAAACTTTCAATACCAAGTAGGCATAAATTTGACTTTTCGAGTGTTGACATGATTGCCGAAGTCTCTCAATTACTCAGAAGAAGAATAAAACAGAGTCTCCATCCGAAAGTGGTAAATAATAATCAGATACTTAAGTTAAGGGCTTAAGTTCAATTTATGAAAATCTTATCAATTTTAAAAATAGATCTTTGTTAACGAGAGGAAGACTTGTGATTTATGCAATGCTGTGATGTATGCAAGTTTAACGTAGTTTAATATGTGTGTTCATAATATGAAATTAATATAGGTCCTGATGATGACCTTAAAATAGGTCGAAAACTTGGCAATAGCAAACAAATTTTCTTTCATCTTCACGACCATACGTTGATCCAGAGTGTCCGAAAGGGGAGGGGCCTGGATCAACTAGGCAACGAGATGAAACGGTGATTTTTGATCCCAGAGTTATCGTGAGTTTCTCTAATTTCTTGTTGGGGTTATCAATCACCCGTAGGGAAAAAGAAAAAGTTCACATCGGGGTTCGCAGCGTTTAACACCGGCGCGAACAGATGGGGATAAATCACGGGGGTCCCGAACGCGCAGCTCCGCTAAATTCTCGCCGAAAACCCGTCAGATTTTGACTTTCGAAACCCCCTACGCGTCGAAATCAGTTGTCCTTTCTCCGAGGCGAGAGTGAAACCGCCGTATCGAGATGGCATCGGTTCATTGTCTATCGGTATCACGACGGATCCCTGCGACATTTCCCAGGGCCCACGATCCTTACATTATTTGCTAATCCGCTCGTATGAAAATATTAAACACGGGTGTCGTATGGGAGAGACGGCTCTGCAAACTATTGGGCTGCCCGGGACGTAATGCTCGTTTATAGTTATGAAATAAAAACAATTAAATAAATTTTTCATTAATCAAAATACCCTTCATCACACATTTCCTCCAACTTGATTTCACCTTCTCTTTACCCTCTGAAAGAATAGTCTTAATTATTAATAAATTCTCTAAACGCATTTTCTTACGCCTTTTGATCATTAAATCTTTTAGGTTGTAAAATGTCATCCAGCTATCTTAAAAGATGGTAATCGGTAGTCGAGAAGTCTTGAAAATTGGGAGGGTGAGGCAGAATTTGAAAGAACTAACCAAGATAGAACAGGTTTCGGGATGTCATATATGCCATGGGGCTGAGAGTTATCGTGTAACAGAATCGGCATTTCCGATTGATCAAAGGTGATTATCTCGTGCATTGCTTCAATTTGAGAGCAATACATTTCGACATTGATTGTTTCGCCAGGATTCAAGAAGCTGCAGTAAATCGACCCAAATGAAGCCCAGCAAATATTCACCACCACTTCTCTTTAAAGAGTTGGGAGTTTTGGAAAATTTGGTGGTTTCTACTTTGTCGCGCCACCAGAGAATCCTGAACTTTTCCTCCCATAACTATTCTAACCAGAAAAAGTTCGTTTCTGTTTCGCCAAAGAAGTGTCGGGCAAACTTCATACCGATGATGTCTTTGGAAATCAAGTGGACTTAAGTTAGACATCGACGGTCGACTTGCTTAACTGAAAGATTCTCAAACAATTGTTTTGGAATTTTCTTCGACAAAATCTAGCAGTACGTCATCTAGGTAGAAGTCCTTCCACGACCTTGTTTGTGTTCAAGGCTTCCTTCTCGAAAATTTTAAACCATCTCTGACGGTGCTGTCACACTGCCATCGCCCCAGAATTCATTAATGTCTATGATCCTTTGTTCACCGTTCCGACTTAGTTTAAAATCGTAAAACGAAAATCACGCGATGACATCTTAGCAAAGACTGAATTATTCACAAGAAACGAAATGCTACTGAAGTAAACAACATTTTTATTTAAAAGTGTATTAAAAAGTGTTGACATTCAGGATATTCCATTAAACATTATATAAAGGAGTAATTTAAAGCATGAAAATCTGTTTTATTATTATTTGTCGGACAACCAAATAGACTAGACTAGAAACAGGATGGCATCTCCTGATTAGTCTGACATAAAATAAAAAAAGAAGCACTATATTAAAATAAACAATCAAGAAATCCACAAATGAGTAGTAGACAAATTTGACCATTTTTGGATTTTTTTTATCTCAGTACATCCCTTGGTTAAATGATGTTATAATGTTATTACAAAAATTTTCTATTATTAATACCACAAAATTTAATTTCCATAATTATTCAGAAATCTTGAGATGCGATCTGGTGTGATGTAGGTTTTAGAAAAGAATTTTCTTTATCGTGCCAACGTTTCGATACTTATTGAGATCATCTTCAGTGCCTGAGATTTACAAACATTGTTTACATTTAACAAATACATGTAAGGAGGAAAAAAGTGAATTTATACAATGAAAAAATAAAAATATATTTTTTATATTCAATATGTTTTGCATTGTATAAATTAACTTTTTTCTACACCCTACATGTATTTGTTACGTGTAAACAATGTTTATAAATCCTAGGCTCTGAAGATGATCTCAATAAAGATCGAAACGTTGCCACGATAAAGAAAATGTTTTTCTGATACCTACATCACACCAGACCGCATCTCACGATATCTGAATAATTATCGATTAACGGTCACTTAATCACCGCCACACATTTAATTTGTATATTTTAATTGATGTATGGACTCCACAATTTAAAAATACTCAAAAGTGTCAGTTATACCATGATTGCCAAATGTCGAAAAAAAAGGAATTAAAACATGAACTGATTACATTTAAAATATGAACGAACTAATAGACAAATTTGACAATTCAAATTTTTGTATAGATCTGAAAAATTATTTCGGCGTTTATATGCGTAGTCACGTAAAATTATGAATTACATAATAGTACCACCAGAAACTACTTGATGAAAAATATCCATGAACAAAAGTGTTTGTAAAAAAAAATTACTACTCATTTAACCGGAGATAGTACCTGAATTCTTGAAATGTTCATTTTTACATGGAATGTGTTCTCCTCGATTGTTTAGTTATTCCAATATACAAATATGGAGTTACAATAAAAAAAGTCTTCACTTTGTCGAAGTTTAAGAATGTGAACTTTCATACCCTCTGAGTAGACCTGCGCTTGGATCCTTTCTCCCGACCTTTATCTGTCGTTAATGAATTTGTGAGATTTTTGTAAAGAAAGCGAGCATGAGCTGGCGCGTCATCGTTGTAATGATCCATTCCAGAAAGGTTTTTCTGTCCGCCCTCGGCTTTTCGCAAAGGGCAAAGGCCCAGGTACGCGCTATTGAAGTATTAATGGCCTTCGGGGCAAATCGAAGAAGTAATGGCCGGCAGCTAATGACCGATTGTCTTTCAGGGCTGGAAATAAAATGAAACGATTAGGCCGTATTTTATGACGGAAAAACACGTTTTCTAGGGAATCCTCCTCCGCGAAAATTGCGTTTTCTACGATGGAATTCTTCTAGTCCGGACATAATTAAACCAGTATAAATCCTCCTTTCCCACTATCGCGGGGCTATGACCCTATCGAAAACATCTTCTTTCATTCTTGTCAATTTTATATTGCTAATTGTGAACAATATTCTGTTCGAATGGTACCGGTTTTTTCGAAGCATTTATTGATTTTAAAACTCAAAAATAAACTTTCAAAAATAAAGGTTTACTTTAAAAAACGTGAATGATATTGCTTCGTACACCTAGGTCATCAACTAGTCAACACGAGTTACAGAATTGCGATAAGCTGAAAAATAAAAGCTGCCTAAGACACGTTCTGCAGATTCGTTCGTTCTTACACGAGTTGAAAGAAAAAGATAACTAATTTGGGTTAATCACTTATGCTGCGATGTTTATTAGCCCTGACTCTCAGGGAAGAATATTGTAAATATATTACGCAAGCTACAAATGGACAAATGTAAAATACAGAACCAACATTTGTGCCAGAAATCGAAGATCACCTAGTTATTTCGACTGCTTGAATTACAAATCGAACTGATAACCTAAGGAATGGTAAACTTAATTTGTCTTTTGTGCAAAAGTGCACATTATATAAACGTGGAGATTATCGCACCCGATTTCACCGAATTTGAATTTTTTTTTATGACACATTCGGAAATCATTGTCATCGTCTGCAACGAAACTTTCCCTGTTATTTCGGTAGAATTCAAACGTTAATTTTCTTTGTTAAAGGAAAATGATAGGCAATTTTAAGTCAACTGACGGAAATCTACAATAAACGTGAAAGTTTTTGAAATTATTCCTGTCAAACAAGACTCCACTTTACAATAATTTTGGTTAAAATAATTTCCAATAAATAAACAAACGTGAGGATTCGAAGCCAAAACTTGGGAAATAAGAGGCCTGAAGTCCTAACATAACACCCACCGCGACCCCCACTTTAATAATAATATTTTTTTTTAATGAAACTTTTAACGGTTTATACTGATGAAAAGTCTAATATAAACTTGCTATTGGTATCGTTTCGTTCATTTTTGTACTCAATTTTAAAATATTTTGCATTCGCATTGAAAAACCATTATTTTTCAAAATTTCCTTTGAATAAAACAATTACAGGTTCGGTTTCTTTTAAAATCTAAAAAATAAAAACGAATTACTATTTTTTTTTTTACATTTTCTGTTACGTTTTTGTTCTCTTACTGGACGGAAAAATCCTGCTTAATCGTGACTGGTATCGACAAAATCTAGAAGATGATAGAAAGTGCAGTTTAGGTTGCAAAATTGGGCTCGATCGGATGTCATGGATCAAAAACCGACGTTACAACATAACAAACATAAAAGAAAGCTAGTAAAATGAAACAACTACAGTAAGAAAGGCCTCGAATATGACGAATAGTTAGGCAACAATATGTATTACCATGAATAGTATTTGAATAAAATTTATATATTATCGAAAGATTTTTAACAGATGAATTAGTTGTTGTCTGGAAGCTGTGAACAGGAATAAAGCGTTGGGATGGACGAATGCAGTAAACCGCCGAATACAAGGACCATAAAAATTGGAAACGTGACGAGGATCAGAATAATTAATTAAACCATGAAGAGGTCAACGGTGTCCGGCTTGGACCGGATGAATGGCCGGGTGAACCATACCGGAAAGCGGAAGCACTGCACGAATTGAGCAGAAAAGGAACATGCACGCCATGGAATTGTTTCGAATCAGTTTTCCTTTAAAACTGTACTTCGAATTTTGAAGGTGTTTTTACTTTAAGCAAACCACTTTAGATCGTAAAATATGCAAATCAAACTTGCCTTTGGTGCCCGTGAGACTGCAACTAGTGCAACATCAAATGCGGTATAAATCCGAAACGCGTCTCAATCTGATAAATGAATAAATTAAAAGGAGCGACGGACTGTTTATGGAAAGAGTGGAACTCGCCGGCCTGAGTGGAATGGATCTAATAATTCCAGTTTTGACGTCTCTCATCTCTGAAGTATAAAAATGTGAAGATGGACGTGGGCGAAGTGCAAGAGAGATTTGAGCAATCAACGCTCATTGTATTCAGATGCGGCCCTGCACAGTGGCAATTTGTGAGAGGGGCGGACAATGCGAGACACCTACAACTCTCGACTTCGTTTGAGTAATCAGATTTTTCCGCACTACGGAACAATTAAGCTAAAAAAAAAAAATCGCCAACTCATTCCGGATTAAGGAAATGAGGTGACATTCGGAATGCAAGAAAAACCATAAGTGGAACAGGATCGTAGGCAGATATTATTAAGAAGACTAAAAAATACAAACAGATATTGAACAATAATAAATTTTCTGAACCATTGAACTTAAACTCAATATGTTTTGATTACAACACGTCTAAATTGATTTCTGATTCAGCTAAAGTGCATGAAGTTGCACTTTCTCATGGTAGATCTAATTATTGATAGAAAGATTAAACACTATTGTAAAAGAAACAAACACGCAACAAGTCGACGATATGTGTGGGCTTCCAGTTCCCTTTGTTGGCCAGCCTATATTTTTTAATCCAACTTTCTTATTGTAAAGTTATATTCGAACGTAATTTTGTTTGACTTTCGCCAATTTCAAGACCTTCCCATCTGACATACAGTTTCTTAATCTCTATCCAAATATTTTAAAGAACTATTTATAACATAAAATGCTCTCCTCATCACGATTCTTTAGATCAAAATCATCACTATAAAAACACTGACATTATAAAAGTACGAATTACAAGCCGGTAACCGTTTGGAATATGACATTGTGAATATTAGGGGGATTTACGAACTTTGTGATGATCCTGCTAACTCTGCTGTTAGTTAGTGTTAGATCGAGAAAAATGATGACCGACTTGTAAAAATCGGATAGTTAGCTCGATCTGACAAGCCAGGTGTTAGGTTAGGTCGAAAATATAATCACACTGCTATCCGTTAGGGCGAAGGTAACCAACATGGCAGCCATGAATTTAACAGCTGTTTTGTTGTTTACATGTATTTTATTCTTAATTATGCATTAACTAAATCAGACCAATATATTTCTTTAGTTGATTTCTGACCTGTTCTTATACTCTAACTAATAATAGATACATCCCAAATCCTATAAAGTTGTAGGCTGTTAGAAGTTAGGATACAAGTTAGGTAGGCATGAATTGGAAACGTGTCATTTATTAGTAATTTTCGAATGCATAAACAGCATTTTGAATGAAACAGTTGATTACATTTCCTGTTTTATTAACTTCAAGCATCTTACAATTTAACACAAATCAAAACTAAAAGAAACCTTCATGGGCTGTAATGGCTTTATTTTTGGTTCTACCCTTCGCCATTGTGGAAAATTAACTTTTAACATGATAAGAAAATAACTAAGAGAGAATTATCACGGTAGTTATGTGAAAAGAGTATTCAGTAGGAAGGTTCATGGAATAATTATAATGTGATGATTTTAGTGATGACCCTGCAGTTTATTGGTATTAGGTAAATAAACCTGATGTGTCTTTCCCCCATATTTTCTATCAGGCTTGTTTGGACGATTTCCCATGTTTTGCGGTCAGTTTGTGTTAAATTGAGCCCAAGGAGTTTCTTTCTTTTAATAATACTAGGGGTTTTCACGATCTTTGTGTTAACCCTGTTAGCTCTGTTAGGTCGTGTTAGATCGAAAAAACTGATGACGTAGACTTGTAAGAACAGGCCAGGGCCAATGTTTATAGGTTAGGTCGAAAATATAGTCACATTGCTAACCGTTAGGGCGAAGGTAACCAACACGGCAGCCATGAATTTAACAGCTGTTTTGTTGTTTACATGTCTTTTTATTCTTAATTATGAATTAATTAAACCAGACAAATATAATTCTATTGTTAATTTCTGATCTGTATACTCTTATTCATAATAGATAAATCCTCCAACCTATAAAGTTGTAGGCTGTTAGACATTTGAATACATGGTATGTATGGGCAGGAATTCAATAGTATACAAACTTAGATTAATTTTCCTTTTTATTAACTTCCGGCCGCTTATAATTTAACAATCAAAACCAAAAGAAACAACAAACCTTCAAGGACTGTTATAGCTTTATTTTTGTTCTACACTTCGCCACTGGCAGCATTGAGGAAAATTAACATTTAACATCCTAAGAAAAGAAGGGGACGTTCACGATCTTCTTAATGGATATTTCTCGACTCGAGTTAACACGAGTTAAAAACATAGAACATCGTGAATACCCCTATTATATAACATTCCTGTAATGATTGTGAACAAGTGTCGAGTCGAATTTTGGACTGAAAATTCTTACATCTGTAGCATTCGTTTCAAGAGGTACATAACTTAACTCAGATGATCAATCCGGTGGGCATGTGCATTACTTCGCACTTGATAACTTGATCTGAACAAAATTCACTCATTTAATTCGAATTCACAGGTTACATGATTTGGTTAACCTTCTGCTTACCTATGAGTCGCCTTGTCAACGCCTTAACCTATGCTGCCACCAACAAATTAATGTTGTAAAATTTTTCTTTCGTTTCTTTTAAATAACTGACAACGTTAGAATCTGGTTCACCAATTTAGCAAAATTTTTTTCAAAAGTGTCTTTTTACAGTAACTATGTCGCGCCTAGATAATAGATTTTGTGAAAATGACCCAAATAAAAATTTAAAGCTTAGCAGTACATTATCGAATTCAACTACACTCCTCGTGTTTATATCTTACATTTTGGTTGAAAGTTAAAGAAAAACCATTCTTGGAACATTTCCAAATGTTTTAATATTCTTCTCAACACAAGGCTTCAAATGTCTGCAGCATCTCCCACCTGACTATATGATGAGTTGTAAGTGATGTCCCATCAAAAAGTCTCTTCAATAAGCAAGCTTGGAATTTCAAACTCTAGTTTCAATATTGATCCTCTTATCAGAAAAAGGAACGACGTTTAAACACTACTTGATATGTTCAACTTTACACTTAATGTAATCAAATACTGTTATCGACTTCAGATAAGGTCAACGGTTATAATAGGATCATATTGATGATTCAGTGGAGTTTATGTGACAGGCTAACAATAATATTTTTATTTTTAGCACAGCTCATTTATTTTTGAATATGGTATCAGAAGATATGGGTATAAAGTGTGACTGCTCTTTAAAGGTGGGTTACAGTTATTTTCATTGTTTTTAACATTCACTTCGGGACTGGTCGAGCTTGAAACTGAAGAACACGATTAAGATCGGATTATGCATAAATCAGTGTTACGGGATGTAACGGAGCCAGTCGAAGGGTCATCTGCGCGTTACAACTCGTTGCAAAACCGATCCCGTCGGGAATGCGAAATGCCATCAGGACGAAAATACCGGGATCCCACCGGGCTTTGTTGTGCAACACGAGCCGATAGACAATGCACGCGTGATGCACCTTCCCACAGTCGCGCGAATCCTTGATTCACCGGCCTTGCAGCCCTAATCGATACTTTGGGGGGGAAAAACGTAAAAAGTAGTGATTTATTAAAGAATAATATGTTGTCAAAAGAATAAACTCCTTCTTGATCTTATGTTATTTCACACAACATCACATTGGTCGGAACACACCATAAGAATTTTGCGTAACTCATCGCATTTGTTTTAGGGATTTTTTGTTTGTCCAGATATCAAAAATGATCAGTTTGGCAAAAGGGTCTATATGAATTTCCAAACAGACAGTTCCTCACTAAAGTTGAATTGAAATGCGTATGAATGAAAATTAGTTGTATGCTAATAAGTAGTTTCATAGGTTCATATTTTTTATGTTTTGAAATTTAGTTTGGATTCTTCCAAGATATTTTAGACTTGGAGACCACCCAGAATAGCACAATTTATTCACTTATAATTATAAAACAGAAACAAATTTTAATTGCAAATATATTTTGTAAAATTTTAAGAAGTTATTAAGATAAAAATATGTTGGGAAAATACAAGGAATGTGTGATTGTTTTCTGATCTTCTCTAACTACAATTTATAAGCAACATAATGAAATAAAGTCCTGTCATACTGTACGGCTTAATGTCTAACTAAACGAGAGGTCAAACCATTTTTCAAATCAACTACCAATTAAATACCATGAACTCTGTCGTAATTCGAACCCAGAACCGCAAGGCCTGGGACATACGCACCTAACCACTCGGAAATCGTAAATAATTTATTAAAATTAAGTCAACAATAATTAAGAAAAGTCAGTTGGAATTATTATTGTGCTGTCATTATGATTTAATTATGTGATAGAACTCGCCATCCAGGAAATAAGTTTACAGGGGCGTCCGTGACCGCAACGTTGACACGTCGCTGATCATTGTAAGGTAAAGGTCCCGGGTTCGAATGTAAAGCTGGACATCTACATTACTAGGTAGAACTCGAACAACATCATTAATCAAGATTTAAAATTGCAAACAAATATTTGCAAATTTGAGTACCTGAAAAAACTTGTTTCGTACCGATTCTATTCTAGCTGGTGTCCCATTGGGCAAAGTCCTCTCACATCTGCTTTACTCAATTTATACCACCGCCCGACCTAACACCTTTGCCGGTGATACTGCTTTGCTTTACGCTGATAAAAAAGACCGGGTTACAGCTTTCCGTAGCCAACAAAATCACTTGAACCTCGAAACCGACAAGGGAGAATCAAGGTGAACGAAACTGAATCGACATACATGACACATGCTAAACAAGAAACTCCCCATCCCTGTTGTGATCCGTGCACAATACCATGGACAAACAACTGATGTGGAACCCCATGACGACAACAAACCAGACTGTAACATACAATTTATTATGTTAAAACATGTTCGACAGATTCTAAACTCACACCGACAGCCAAAAGATAACTTTTCATTCTCATGTTCTTCTTTGGACATACTGACTTGGACAGTACGGGATTTAGCCTCGCAACCTTAATCGAATCCAATCTCTCCAGTCTAAAATCTTGAGAACCATATTCACAGTCTCTTTTTATGTTTCCAATCAAGCCGTCCATTGCACTTGTTAATCATCTAGCCCAATCCCGCCACAAACGGCTTCATTCCAAACTATCCCTTCTTCCGAACCATTTCGCCAAAAACCTGTCATTCTGCACGTTACCAAATAATCCTTACGAATCTGAGCATCAGTCACTCCGCGACGTCCTCTCTGCTTGACATGGGCCACCTAGATTGAATGCCATCTCACTTATCACGTTGATGTTTTGCTATCACCATCACGTTTGTTTGTTGTCACATTTCATTGTTGCTAACAAAAAGGAAGAATAATTTTTTATTTAACTGCTTTCCGTCAGTTCAGAAATGCAACATTACAAAATAGAGTTTTAAAATAGAAAAACTGTGTTTATTTACGCAATGTTACATTGTTGAGCTTAATGGTGCATTGTGCAACTAATGAAATATATTATTTCAAAAATATCTGTCCAAGTTAATTGAAACACCATATTTTCAGTGAAAAACCCGTTTGTGGTTCGGTAAGATTTCTATCTAAGCAGTGTGTAAAACGATCCTACCATTCGAATAACTTCCGTAATAGTTGCAGCGTTGACAGCTCATTAATATGCAATATTGAAAGTATGATGTCAGATATAAAATTACTGGGTTAAAACGGCTAATGCCGACGATAACAGTTCGATTTGACCGTAAATTTAAAAATAAGTACAGATGACCTGTTTAGGTTCTCATTTTGATTATACGCCTTTAAAAAGATTTATATCGATAAAACTGCTGAATATCCAAATGTATATTTTTAGTTGAATAAACGATTTTTTAAAGAGAGCCCGAAATGGAAAAGGAAACGGATAAACCTTTGATGTAAGGTTTTCGGTTGTGAACGTCAAGGTGAAATGTCATGGCCTTCTAAATAATCCTTTAGATGAAATATTGACTTCCTAAATAACCTTGGCATTGCACAGTTGTAAATATATTTTTCAAGGCGTCATCTTCATTAATTAAAAAAAATTACAAAAATTCGGACAGCGGTTTGGTACAATTTCAACCGACAATCACTGTAAGGTAAAGGTCCCAGGTTTGAATCCAGCGGTCCTGCATTCAAACCCGACATATTTACAAATTTTTTTTTTTTCAAAAGCACCGGCACCGTGAACGATGGTATAACCTCTGCTTTTGCGAACCTCAAAATAATTGGCACGCAGGGATAACAAATGTTAGGGGGTTCCGTATTGTACTGATGTCGACTGCCCTATTATTTTATTATTTTTAGTCGAATACAACACGATTTAATATTTCCTTGTGTTAGTGATGGTGGCAAAGTGAAGAGAAGTTGAACCAAAGTGACCATAAATCGCTAATTTTCTTCTAGGCACATATCCCGTATAATTATCAACTTTCATCCTGCTTGATACCGTTTTTACATATAATGTTTTGAGAATTATCATTTATTTAAACTACTTACGGTACTATTAACCATTACATACTCCAACCTGCAAAAGAAAAGATCTGGTTCCGAACTCACCTGAAACAGAAAACTTATGGTTTAACGATAGTTTTTAAAATAATTAAAAAAGCATAATCGTATTAAGTAAGGCCAATAAATGATCAAAAACAATATAAACCAAGAAAGTGGAATCTTCCCGAACCAAAATAGAATATCAAACAATCCCAGAATATCCCAACTTGCAACCTAGTGAATAAACAAAAATAAACGAAAAAATCCAATTTAATTGGCCAATCCACGTTTCGCGTTATTTTATTTTACGAGATCCCGCGAAATTCTATTAAAGGAAGGAAAAGATCTGCCCAAGATAATCACGTTTTTAACTAATTTATTTGAGCGTAGAAAGGATGCTTCCACGCAACAGCTCACGAGGCCTGAATACGAATTGCCAACGTGATTCATGCCCCCGCACGGAATTTTTCTTGGGCCGAGTTTTAATAGAAAAAGACGGCTTCGATTGTTTTCAAACTTATTTTTCCGACAAGCCAAAGCTTATCTGTAATTGTTTTTGTTATCGCTATTTAATTATCGCCTTGATAAGAATGGCAATTCAAAATTCCCATAGGGGTTTTCGGTTTTGCAGTTATGATAAACAGTCATTAATCTACAAATATTGTAGACCCCTCAAATTGTAAAGTTTGTACACAAAACGTATAAAATAATACGTAAATATCAATATTGATCCGGTATCAAACTTATGCATGTTATATGTATATTAGTTGTCTTTATTTAGTAAGAGTGTAATACCAGAACTTTAATATGGTTTTCTAACATAATATCTCGTTACATAAATTATTCTGTTGTTCAAATCAATTCGCTTCATAAATAAAAATGTAAAAAGTAAAAATGTTCATATAGGTCATACAGACAAAAAGTCTGTGTCACGTGCGGAATTCGAACCCACGACCTTTCCCATGCTATCGTGACTTCGATCCGATCGGGCACTAACTCCCCCTCACAACCCCACCTTTTCAATTTTCCCTCCTTTTTGCCATTTTCGAAATGTCTTGTAATCTGTTTGATTCTCGGCGACAAATGAAATGGCTACTGAGAGATTTGGGTGAAGTATTCTTCATTTCAACTCATTAAATTCACTAGTTTTCGTGGTCCTTTTGACGAATTAATATCATTCAATTAAATAAGGCCGAAGTCAAGATAGCTGAAGTGGTAGAGTAGCGGCGTATCAAGCCAGAGCTCGAGGGTTCGAATCCCGCTCGTGACATTGAATTTTTTCTCAACTAAAAACCTTAATTAACGGAATGATATTAATTCCTTAAGCGGGCCACGAAAATTAGTGACTTATCCATATGATCCAGTTAGGGATGGAATTTCGAAAAATCGTTTCTTAGCGTCTATCCATGTCATCACAGGAATTTTTTTACGAGGGTTCTCAACAGCAGGGGTCATATAAACCCTCAGGGTGCCGGTGTTTTTGTAAGTATGTCGGGTTCGAATCCAGCGGCCTTGCATTCGAACCCAGGACCTTCTCCTTACAGTGATGATCGCCGTGTCAAAGACGGAACCTTGCGGCCTTACAGAAATTCAACGTCGAAATTTCAGCCTTTTAGAGCCAGCGATTTGGCCTGTCCGTTGTCTGTTAAGTCAGTCACGAAACTGTTTTACGCATGCAGATATTATTCTTTTTTTAATGAAAGTCTTGGTTGAGCTGAAAAGTTAGTGTCACGTGCGGGATTCGAACCCACGACCTTCGGCTCAATACGCCGATGCTCTAACCACTTCAGCTACCATGACTTCGATCCCCGTAGACACTAACATCCCCATCTCAGCCCACAATCTTTCGAATTTTCCCTCCTTTTTGTCATTTTTTCAAATGTGTAATCAGGATTAAAATTCTGAGCTACACAAGAAGTGACCATAGGGAGCTGGTGGTGAGTTTACTTCGTTTGACTTATTAAATCCATTATACTTAGTGGTCTATTGAGCCAATTATTTCTTTCAATTAATTAATCTTTTTAAGTTAGGTTTTCGTCAAAATGAAAAAGATAGTGTCAAGAGCGGGATTCGAACACACGACCTCGGCTCAATAAGGCGATGATCTAAACACTTGAGCTCGTATACCAACTCCATAAACTATAAACTAACTACATCAAAAAGAATAATTAATTGAAATAATTAATTTTTGTCAATTAAACTACTAAACATAAATGGATTAATATATACATTTTTTTATTTGCTGTATATTTTCAGAATATGTACAATGTACACTGATTAATTGTAAAATAAATCTTACAGCCTTTATCACGTATAAAGCAAACATTATCAAGCATTAAAAGCATGATCAAGCATTATCTATACATCATTTATCTTATAATCTAATGTACCTGTATTCTTTGTAGTGTAACAAAATAATCGATTGCTAAAATGTCTCAGATATATTCTCATAATATATTCAATGCTGATTTCAAAAGAAGCAGGGATTTTTAGAAAACTGCAATTCTTTCACATTAGCGCAACTCGGTGTCCCGGGTTGTTAATACAGACCTGTCTCATAAATATTGCATAAGACATCACTGCAGGAAAGTTTTTACAAATGGAATACGTTTTATTTTTGCATTTCCGAAAAGGCGATTGCTTATGCACAGTTCTTTCAAATGTAATAATATTTCTAACAGTATTGTAAATATCGCCGCTTTCACATTCTCTACAAAGGCCTTCGTTTTTTTAATTTTTTTTTTCTTCCAATGCGATTTATCGCAATCGGCTTCGTTTTGAAACAGCCACGCTTAAGTATAGGACATTTAGTGAAGCATTTTATTCTCGCCTTATTCGATGACGTCGAGCTTCACTTTGTCCCCTTTCTATACATCCGATATTACGATAAAAGTTTTAAATTATGAGAAATTGGGTTACATTTGAAACTGAACACTTGTTAATTTAAAACAGCTGAAGAGGGCGAGCGGGCAGTACTCCGAAATGTACCCATATAAAATAATAAATATTTTTTACAAATTTTGTTTTTTGTTTGCCCCGTGTATGGAATTCAATAAATAATAAGATAAAAAAATAAATTTAATAATAATAATCTATTGAAGGAGAGTAACACTAATAATATTATGAATTTAAGATAACACAAATTCCGGTACCTCGGCGCTATAATGATTTTATAAGGCTACAAAAGTAACGTTTTTATTAATTTTTCAAAATTAATATTTGAGAAAGATACAAGTACATATAAGACATTTCTTCTTACAAAATATTTTAGATTAAGGAAAAATAAACGAAAGTCTTTCTAGTGGAGCTTAAGGTCGCTGAGTTCAAGTGTAGACGCCCACGGTTGGCGCAGTGTGGCCGATCAGGTGAAAGTGAATTAAAAGATTCCCCCTTTCGATGTTATACAGTCGAAAATCCCTTCTGCACCTAAGCCAGATTACGCAAGCTCGTTAGGAAATGAAACAAAGCCCCGGCCGGGACGGGGAGAGAAGGGTTGATCTTATAATTCCACCTTCTCGACGTCCGCCTGCCAAGATCGGCCGGCTTCCCGTTTATTAAAACGCAATCACAATCCCGTGAGAAAATGCACGAAGTGAACGCTGCATTTTAATTTTTCCTCTTGTAAAGTCTGGAGATGATGAATCCACGAGCAGAGCTTTCTTTGAGAAGTTTCTGTTCCAATTGCAGGCCGCTCGATCCCGAGCTTTGCAGAAACCCCGGACGTGCTAGGTTCAAAAGTGTGTAATTATGCCAGATTGCAATTAAATTTTCTACTGTGATCAAAATCTGTATATAACATTCCATACTGCTATGATTTACCCTTCAACATCATAATGAGTTTGGGTGGAACTCATCCCTCTACTTAACCTTAATGATGTAGGATTTTTTAATTTAATTTATTCGTTGTTCAAATTGTAAAGAAATTTTTGTATAACCACACCGCTAATGTAATTCTCGATTAAAGACTAGTCGAACAATATTGGCCATAAAGTTTTCTTACTCGGTACACGGATTAGAGATAAAAATCTGTAGTTCACGGCTCTATCGCGGATAAATCTTGGCGCCCGGGTTAGAGTTATTTACCGGCAATCTACAGCATAATGTTTCATGTCAAAGAGGCGTTTTCAATCTCGGACGTTTATCTTCAATTTGTAAGTACTGGGTGTAGGGCGATAGTAGATATTATCGGGGGGTACCAGATGGTCCGACATCTGACTGCTCCGGAGGCTAAAACGCTCGGAATCAAATCAATTTAGTTATACAATCGCGAACAACGGTATCAACCGGTGCATATCTCGTGTAATGATGAGGTACTTGTACAATTTGAACACCGACACTTATTGATAATAGTCAGATCATAGAGTATTACACAAACTAATAACATTGATGCTTTAATGTAATTTGATCTTAAAACGAATTTTGTTATTGCTGCTAAATCTTTCTAGTTTTTAGGGCTTTTCAGACGCGTTTGAACAGGGTTTATATACTAAATTACGTAAAATTATGACCAAACTAGTTCACTTCTTGTAATATTCGAAACATCCAGTAGCAAGACCTTCCCCGGTCCTTCACTTAGTAACTTAATTTTTTTTGGCTTAACTATCACTTTCAAGACATCAACTGTACAGAAGATCTTCTGACCTTCGTGTAAGCCTACTCCCAAGAAGGAAGAAAGTATATTCATTTTTAGAAAAGATGGTGGATAACACGTTCAAAACTATTTAAACTTACTTTTATTCATTCTTCATATTAAAAAATCAATTGTAAGCTCATAATCTAGTTTTAAATTATCCCAGATTACGGGGAGTGCGAAAAAAAAAAACGGAATAAGTTATACTGGGGAGGAAACATCGTACAATGAAGATACTCGGATAAAAGAACTGCTGTACCTAAATGATAGTTATGCCAAAAAAATTCAATTACTAAGGTTTTTGGTTCGTTTTCAAAACCAATTACGATTAATATAATCCATTATACTCAATGGACTGATTGATCAAATTACTTCTTTAAATTAGTAACATGGAAAAATGGTTCAGAAGGAGAGTTGGTGTACGGAGCGGATCGAAGTCACGATAGCTCAAGTGGTCAGAGCGGCGGCGTAACTAGCCGAAGGTCGTGGGTTCGAATCCCGCTCGTGACACTATTATCAATTCAACCAAAAACCTTACATCCAAAGATTAATTAATTGAAAGATGTAATTTGCTCAATATACCGCTAAATATAATGGATTTAATAACACTTCACTAACAGCTCTCTGTGGCCACTTCTTCAGTCGCCGAGAATTTAAATTCTGATCACACGACATTTGAAAAATGACAAGAAGGAGGGAAAATTCGAAAGGCGGGGTTGACATGGGGAGTCTGTGTACGGAGCGGATCGAAGTCACAATAGCACAAGTGGTCAGAGCGGCGGCGTAACTAGCCGAAGGTCGTGGGTTCGAATCCCGCTCGTGACACTATTTTCAATTCAACCAAAAACCTTACATATAAAGATTAATTAACTATAATATTATTTGAAGTTTTATTTTAAATGTTATTCACGAACACAACCATTATTGATTGATATTATTAATGGTTTTCTGTTCCTGAAAAAACACTTTATGATCTTCACCTAAGCCATCTCTCAGGAAGGAACAAAGAATAATAAATATATACTATTGCTAATTGTTTGGAACGATGGTGGATAACACGTTCAAATCTACTTTAATTCAAAGCAACCTTGTGTTTTTTATATAAATGGCAAAATTGATCAATTAAAAAAATAGTGTTATTTTAGGGAGGTATGTGTTGGGTGTTGTGCTCAGGGGATCATACTATAGTAAAAACGTCAATTATTTTGGAAATCCTTCTGACAATGCTACTCGATGTTATAATATACAAAAATTAGCTGGGAAAAGTATTACAGCCTTTGAACACAAAACCAGGGTTATATCTTACATGCATAATTTTATTTGTATGATTTTATGCTGATTTATTTACGTGACTTCAGGAGGATGTTGGTGTTTAGTTTTTGGAGTCAATACTGTTTAGTTTGGACGTTTTTTCCGTATGTTTTCGTGACTGGCAAAATGTGAATTGATCGTGTCGACTATTCGTAGATTTTCAACAATGTGCATGTAAACAAAACGATGACGTCTTTACTGTTGTGACGTCCATCTAAGTATAGTTAAGTTGTTAAAACAACATGATTACAGCACGAGTGATATAGTTTAGACTTTGAGCGTGAGGTTTGGCTGATATTATTAGACGTGAGTATTTCATTGTTTAATGTGTTTTAAACGCTGTTCCAGTTTAGCACCTGCCGGTCATAAAGATTTAGGACATTTTCTATCATTGGGTCATTCTTATTCGGTCAATCGTCGTGTTTCCGTCGCGAGTTTCGCCAGCCATCCGAGGGTGCAGTGACTCGTGGAAATCGCTTTCCAAACCACTTACGCAATAGCGCTCTGCCGTGGAAATCCGAGTTATACGGGAAATTAGCGTCTTACGATACCATTGCCGGAGACGGCGGGGGTTGATCAACAAAAGGTGGATTTTTTCGTTCCTCTCCACGCCGGCCCGGGTTGGATAACTGCCTTGGCGAATTTGGAGTTATACGAGAAATTCGGAAGTTTCTTGGTAAAATTGTCCACCCTCCGGTCCATTTAAGACTCCCTTTCCGCGCCGTCTAACAATAAAATCATCCCCGTTTCTACATGGTATCTGAGTCACCAGAAAAGCAGTAAAGGCGCGCCCCTTTCTCCCTTTTCCGGCCGTTTTCAGATCATCCGGATGCCTCCCGTTCCAAGCCTGACTCATCGCTACGGATTATCATCTAAACGACGACTGCGTTAACATGATATGAATTTTTATTTATGGACGAATGTTATGCTGATTATGCTATAAACCCTGGGTGGTTCATCTCTCCCCAATTTCTTTTCAGAGAATACTAATAATTTTTTAAAGTGAGTTCCGAAAAAATTTACATAAAAGTAAAAATATGATGGCGATCGGATACATGATCAACTTTTGTGTGTTCTTACTTTTCATTATTTGAAATTCTTTTTTTTTAATTTGACCTAATTTTCCAAGGTTTATTGCTAACTTTTAATAACTCAATATAATCTATGCGTTCTTATCACCTTATTAAACTTCTTTTGGTAAGAACAAAAGAAGGTATAGGGGTAGGAGTATTAGGTCCTTGAACGAAATACTCAGAACCCGTGGGAAAATGCACCAACACCTTCCAAGCTGAAGTCCACGTAATCGAGAGATGTACTCAATTCAACATGACAAAAAAGTACAAAAAGAAGAATATAGCTATCATGTCAGAGAGCCAAGCAGTCATCAAACTACAGCTCCAATATTATTACTTCAAAGACGGTGTTCAACTGCAAACCCAAATTAAACATATTAGGTACGAAGAACAAACCGAGTCCCTGCTGGGTCCCAGGACATGTGGGAGCAGAAGGCAACGAGAAAGCGAACAACCTTGCATGAAAATGGTCTGCTATACAGCTGATAAGACCACAACCCTTCTGAGGCATATGACCTCACACTATCAAAGAGAGCCTCGGACAGAAGGATAAAAAGTAAATGAGGAAATGTTGGAATTCACTCATTGGATACAAGAACATCCTGACAAATTTCGGAAGAAAAGATGACAGAATTTATCAAAGGAAGCAGCAAAAAAAAATGCGAATTATAACATGATTCTTAACAAGGCTCTGAGAACTAAATATGTTTAGACTGGTGTAATCCACGCTGGTACGTGCAAATTCTGCAAAGAGGCAGAAGAGACACTAACACACCTATTAACAAACTGAACTGCTACCCTTGCTCACAGGAGGAACTGTTTAGGGATGTACAATGTGTCTGTACAAGAAATTCAACCACTGTAACCGGGCGTACTCATGTTCCTTGATGAGTTAGGACTCACCTATGTGCTAAAGGTACAGAACAGGGGATACAAGAGCTCTTAAAGGAAGTAGTATATTACACTCCGACTAATACAACTAGATCTATGAACTTATTGGAATTTTGAAAATTTGTATTCAAAATAATGGAACGTAACCTCTGCCGTCCCACAATATTCGCCCACTTTGGAAGCTGTTGAAGCGAAGTTCCGGTGCGCATGAGTATTCAAAAATCGCCTACACCGCGAAAAGTTTCCTTCAGAAATTAAGAAGGATGACGCAACGACTGGATTTGCATATGTCCTGGGATCGGTCCTACGTTAATTCCTGTCCCGACCGGACTCTCGAGCCTTGCTTTTCAGCCGGGAGTCAACGACCCAGGTGACATCACAGGCTGCCGGGTTTTCTACGATCCGTTCTGTTTTCTAAATTCATTAAATAGGCCGATGATAGTAATCGAACCTGGTTCGACGGTGAAAGTGGACGGACCGAGGACTCAATGCGTAAACAAGCGCTGCCGGGACTGAGACCCTGAGAAATGGTTGACTGAACTTTGAAATGCTCCGCTTTTTTTAAACTAAATCTGAATGCTTTATAAACCAAACTCATTTTTTTGACGAACTTCCTGACCATAGTAGATCTGAATAACCAAGAGTTAGGACATAAAGAACGTACCAATTAAGTACGTTTTTTTAAATTTTTTTACGTTTATAAGGATTATGGAAATAATTGTCAGGTTATTAATTGGTGAAATTTTCTCTTAAGGTCCACAAGGTCTGAACCTTTCAGACGTTTACGAATATTTTGGTCTGTCTACGTTTGCAATTTTCGTCTATCGCATCTTTCGTCTTCTCGGGTGGTGACATGACAAACCAAAAAAGACCAGGTTGTTATGTCTACTACATAAATTATTCTAAACTTGGGCCCACTACCGACGATGAGAAGCAAAAATTCATCTGACACAACAAAAGCTGCAAAAAAAAAAATAATAATGACGAAAATTTACACGTCCATGATTTACTAGATATAAATTGTAACAAACCACCAAAGAGAGCGAAAAAATAGCATAGTGACGATCATGATCAGTAGCGATCAAAATGAATTTTTAAAAAATGTTGAACGTATGCGCCTGTATACTTAGTTGTAAATTTAGTTCTATTTCTTTATTATAAATTTAAACAGCTCATGTACGATTCGTCAAAATAGAATAAGCGTCCTTAGAGGACAGAACTTGTATTGTCATTGTTACGGGTCGTCGGTGGCCGCAAGGTGTTGTCTTTGACTCGGCGCCCATCACTGTAAGTTAAAGGCCATGGGGTGGAATCCAGCCGCCCTGAATTCGAACCCGACACACAAATGGGCTGTTTGTACCCGAGGGTTTGTATGACCTCTGTTGTTGCGAACCCTCGTAAAAACATTTAACAATTTAAATGAGCTAAAGACTAGTAGAGTCGTCATGCTATTAAATGTTAATGCATAAGCGCATAAGCATGAAATTGAACAAAAAAGTTATTTTGAAAACCAGCTAGATCGGTTTATTTTCTTGTAACTTTTTAAATGAACCTATTTTTTTTTTTTTTATTGAGGCTTCCGACATCTAGGTCATTACAGCCCCAACTAAGCCTATATTCTATTTACCTTTCAAACACTACGTTCACACGAATAAATACATTCATACACATAAATACACCCATAAAATACACTCATTCTGTTTGACCGGTGGAGTACTTGATATTCCTCCACCGACCTATACTTAAACTTACCTAGATTGGGAGATTGGGGTCGAAACTTACTTGTATGTCCTTTTATAAATATTCCGCCATCGACCCCGAACACACACTCTTACGCTCTCAACGTTCAAGGGGCGATTATGACGTTATATAGCCTCAACCCTCGCCATTCACGCAAATAAATATATGCAAACACATTAAACGTATTGTAGACAATAAAGAAAAACCAATTTCCCATTTGTACCTTTATCCCTTAGATACTGATAAATTAGAAAGATTAAGCCACTTGAAATACAAAATTGCCAATTTTTTTTTGCTGGGGCTTCCGACATTATGGTCATTTAAGCCCCACACTTAGTCTATATTCTATACCCATTCAGATACATAATTTATACAATTAAATACATTCATACAGTACACTCATTCCGTTTGGTCGGTGGAGTATCCCGCACACGCACACTCACTCGCTTACATCGTTCGAGGGGCCATGGTGACGTTCCATTCACCCTCACCCCTCGCCAATCACGCCAATAAATACGTGAACACGGACAAAAATACCGTTGTTATTTTTCATTTAAGAAAAAGTCTGGTTTAAAATAGAGGACAATTTGGAAGAAGAGGAAGAAGTAAGATTTGGAAATGTCTTACGCTCAAACTAAAAGCAAAATCTGCGCTTCCCCCTTTTTTTTGGAGGGAGGAATTTACCGAAAACCGAAATTTGTGCTTAATTTATGAAAACAATCGATTTTTTAATTGAGTAGTAGATAATTAGAGACATAATAAAATATGTGGTTAGTTTAAAATGACAAAGCATGAAAACTGTACATAGAGTAATTTATTATGTATAAATGTAAGAAAGTCGTTGAGTATTTAGAACTGAACGCCTGAATATATTAATTTAAAACACGAAATAATAGCAAAGCTAATTTTAAAATAACCATAATAGATTCATTACTTATCTTGTGGCTTTTGCAGATCGTTCTATCTACTAAGCTAGGCCTATTTCCTTTTGAAGTAATTGAGAGATTAAGCCGTTTTCTTGATATTAAATTGAAACGGAATGAAAGTGATTTGAGGAAATAATCAGTAATTGGTCTTGTTATGGATTCACGTTGCTTATTCCAACAACGTTCCAGGCCGTCTACGCGATTGGGCCGTGCATAATGGACCGTGATGGTAGGAAAGTCTCCTGGGCTACACTAAATGAACCCCGACAGATTTAACAAACCACGAAGAAACTGCAATCTCTTCGCGAAATTATTATAAGTGGGCGTAGTTTATTAGATTATTTATTCAAGCGGATCTGGCGCTGTACGACTCCGGTTCCGTCTAATAAATAGATGTAATCTCCGCTAGAAATTTGTTTTACATGGACTAAATTACAATTTACACATTGGACACATGCTGTAATATGTAATATGATGTAATAAAACAATACATCGACAAGTTTATTCGTAGAAATTAAATTAACACCGTTTGCCAAATGTTAACTTTTTCTCCGCAATCTGTCAGGTGTAAAATTATGGAAAGTTATTCAATAGGATTGTGAAAGAGTTAAATCACGCAACAAGTGTCATTGGATGACGGATTGATCATTACTGATTAAGCTGACACTATTACTGCAAATATTAGCTAAGCTAATTTGAAGTAAATTACAAATAAGAAACAAGTTTCACAATATTTTGAAAAAATTCACTAGTTTTCGGTCCGATTGACCAATTGATATCTTTCAATTAATTAATTTTCAATTGAAAAAATGAGGGAAATTTCAAAAGGTGGAGCTGAGATTGGAAGTTAGTTTCCGGGTGAATCGAAGTCACAATGGCACAGGTGGTAAAAGCGGCGTATCCAGCCGAAGGCCGTGTGTTCGAATCCTGCTCGAGACATTGACTTTTTTATCTCAACGGAAAACTTTAATTGAAAGATTTTGAAGAAACATATGAAAATCGTCTGGAATACTAGATTACACATTATACATCCAAAATTTTGAAAGAAAGGATTTTCTAGAATAATGCCAAAATCTAAACCCTTTAGCCACGATGCTCAAGAGCCGATGATGTCTGACTATTTTTTTTAATTTACAATAAATATTAATTATTATCTAAAAGCCGAAAAATTTAGATTATTATGGGCCTTTTCTTTCTATATTTGATATTCTGTGAGGTTAATATTTCTCGTCCAATTATAAAGCTTTATCAAAATATAAAGATCAATTAGAATTTGTGCCTCGCGGACTTAGAATACATTTTTCGTATTATAGTCAATTAACAACGATGGGGTTCGAACCCAGAACCGCTACCGAGATATTCTTGTAAACAGAATTTACTGTAACCGTAATCACTGGAAGCGGGAGTAGGACAGGGCATCGTACTTGGACCAATACTTTTCTTCCAACCAACCTTTCATTCTTTGACGAATACACCTCTTACATGGGTCACGCTGCCTCCTGAAGTCACAACATTTGATATGAATGCTACCATGGGATTGTTGAGTGATGCGATATCCAAATCCAAAAAACCAGGTGGCTGGAAGTCTAGGTCAGCCCTATGATTGGGTTCCTGGGGAACGTGGTATTAGTATTAGGTGTGTTTTCTGAACCAATTAGCAAACGCATGTACGGGAAACCTTTGCCAATTGTTTGCCTCAAAGTCCTTTATTATCATAAAGGTTAAGTCAAAACAGTTGCGCTATCGTCTTATCCCGATTAAATAATTACTTCTGAGGTTCTCCGGGCACATGTTATATGTCTCATACGCCTATGTATGAGCCATAATGAAAACCCCTATACATCATTCACCCTTTGAAGGCCTCAATAATACTCCCTCCCAAAAACAGTCTGCGTCTACCAGACCAACCTTGCACCAATACACACCACTATAAAGACAGGAATTATATCGGACTAAATTGCAGACTAAACAAACTTATTTTTGTACAAGACAATACTAAAACCAATCTGAACGTACGGCATAAAACAGTGGGACCTTCCAACATCCGATGAATATAGGCCATACTACGTCTTCAACATCACCCTTCACAATGACCTCAAAAGCCCTCGAAAAACATAACTCCAAAACACTTTCCACAATATATTCTCCTCTCAGCCCAATCGAGTTGCAGTTCTTCTCCAATAGAAAACTCCCTATAATCCCACCATAATACTCAAGGAGACGCCCTCGCGTATATTGGGAGAACAACAATGGTAATAAATTGTGTAATATCTATATTAAATTTGAAAAAGCTATAATGAAGTACATATAGTTTTTTTTCTTTTTAAAGTTAAATAAATGCTGAATTATCAACTACGGTAGAAGTTAGAAAGATAAAATAAATCCGACTTGGCATTATTAATGGCGATGCTGTACGATTTTCATCGTCAGCAAAGTTTTTTGATTATCGGACCGTTTATATTGAGAGGCTATCAGTTATGCCCGCCGGTTTATTTAAGTTTTTTTTCAATTTTTCCATCGGCAGCATATTCGCTGAATTTGTGATAATTGAAGGACTAATAAAAACATGATATTTGAACTTCTGCAATGGTTACAATACTAAAAAAAAAAAAAAAAAAAAAATTGCAAGACTGGACGGTGGAAGGACCCATGATTTTATTTATATTTATTGTTCAGTTTTTCGTGTGGTGCATGTAGAAAACCGAATCATGAAGGGAAAAGATTTCGATTTGGTAGGCTTTGTTTCCCAATTGGCTGTTTACACCGGCGCACGTGGCACATTTCCATTCGTCTCGTTTCCAACCGCCTAGACGTTTCGATATCTTGTAATTTGCTTTTCAACCGAGGCGTATGAGAAAGCGTGATTCGTCGGAAGCGAGACGCCTAAAAAAAAAGGTGTTCCTCATCTCTACAGTATAATTTTCTCAGGTACACCCGAAAACGTTAAAAACCTCTCTGCAATTAGCTCAAACCGAACAAATCGGCCTCCTAGAAATGGAGTAATTTATTTCCAAATCGTCCTGAACCTCGGATCCGTTTTGCTGATTTTTTTACGTTCGATTTGACACGGCGTTTTGTCAAAAAAGTTTATTTAGCATGTAATTGCTTCAATGGCTGAAAGAAGAAGTCCATAATTTCTCTTCCGTCCTTCCAAGACGAGATAGTCTGGTAATATTAACATGTAATTTGCCACTCCATTATATTAATAGCGATTTAATCAATATAATTCCCTTTTAATTTAAGAATAATCACCATTCCAAGAATGACTTTTTTTATGTTCTTGGACAGCACTTAGGTAACATAAGCAAATCATACTGCAGTATATAGTTATTATCCATGGAGGAAACATCTCGCATTGCAGGCTTCTAAGAATTTTTTGTGCATACCAATCAGACACATTCTGTAGCGTTTTTTTTTTTACATTTTTTCAAAACATAAAATTAAAAGCAACAAAGAATAAGTATATTCCATTCAGGGAAAAGAAACCTAAAAAGTACCTACATCAACAGCTATCCTGTGCACCACATCGAAAGAATAAATTGACGGCTTAAAAAAATAAAACTTATAAACAAGATAAATAAAATCCCACAGTTAGAAATAGATGAAGATGAGTTAGCGAAGTATGCACATTCGTCCTTCTTAAAGAACATCGCTCAAACAAGCGACATTGTTTGGTTTTTTAACTGCAGGAAATTTTGTTGAGAGAGTACACTGAGTAGCAGTAGTACTAGTAAGATTTCGCTAAATTTTTCTAATGTACATTCTGTGTATTTAGATTTTATTCATACTCATTTCCTCTCTCCTCTGGAACTGAACTAAGGGGCCAACCGAGGATGAATGAACGACGCGCTACTGCACATAGTAGGGGTATTCACGATCTGTGTGTTAACCCTGTCAACTCTGGTAGATGGTGTTAGATAGAGAAAAATGATGTCGTAGTCTTGTAAGAATCGGCTAGTTGACATTTCTCGAGGTAACAGGCCAGGGCCAATGTTAGATGAAAGGTCGAAAATGTAGTCCCATTGCAATCCGTTAGGGCGTAGGTAACCAACATGGCAGCAATGGATTAACAGCTGTTTTTGGTTTACATGTATTTTTATTCTTAAATACGCCTTAATTAAGCATACGTTAGGATAAAAAACGCGCGAATTGACATTTGTTAGTATTTTTCGGGTGCATAAATAGCATTTTGAATGAAAGTGTTGATTAATTTTCCTTTTTATTAACTTCTAGCATCTTACAATATTTAAAACAAAAGGAAACCAAAACCAACAAAAACAAGCTTTTAAGGACTGTTATAGCTTTATTTTCAGTTCGACCAATCGCCAAGCTCTGCATTGGGAAAAATTAACATTTAACATGCTAACAAAAGAGTTAACATCTTACAAATATCGTGAATACTACTACGTAATGGTATTACGTTTTTATAATTTTGTCCTTTTTAAAATTTCAATTAAGGCCTTAAAGACAACGATTCAATGCTGCATTTCGTGATCTGAAAACAAGACGGAATTTTAAACACTTATCTACAAGTTTGCTTATAAGGTCTCATCCCCATGTATAGGACGTACCCAAAAATAACGGCTGTGTTCACAGTGTTAACGTTTTTGGGTGTGCGTGGTTTTGACGTTCGACTCCCGAAGATAAGTTGAACAAACAACTTAGTCGACAGGAAATCAGTAGTTTAATTGACGGGATATCGGAATTATTTTGAAGGTTAAAGTGTATGTATCATTTCATTAGATAGACGTGTCAATAAAAGTTGTCAGTGACCAACAACATTTCTAGCATGACACGTCATTATTATTAATCATATAGCTATGATCTTCGTCTTTCATCAATTCTTGTGAGAATCGTGGGAATTTTCAAAACAAAACCTCAAAAAGTTTCAGGGTCTCAAACTATTGGAACCTAAACTAAACTCCCACAACCTTCTTTCAGATCATAATTTATGAACATTCGACCACCATTTACGGGTAGTCGACCACAACCTTGAGCGTAAAACTGCAATCTGGTATTTCTTGACGTGACACCGAAGTTTGATCGTATGGTATAAGCGTCTACCTTTATAAATTAAAACGTGTCAGTGTGGTCGGTCCAATCTGGCATCTTAACTGAGCTGTCCTGACTATACCCAATACTTCCACCCTGTGAGGTTCATTTACAGCTGTGTAATGCTCTGATTCTGATCCGGAATTCCTCGGAGGATATCCATGCTCACGTGTTTGGCAATTTAAGATAAATGGAAACAAATGGACTTTACATTGATTTTACCCTCTGAAGTACGTTCCTCAATAATACTCTTGTAACTGACTGTGTACGGTTAGCTTGATACCTAACTGTGAACAGACATACGAACTAACCGACAATAATTAAACATAAACTTTGGTCTACTATAGACATTATTATAAATAACATCAAACTTAATATAGTCAATAAGACTCTACTGAAACCGATTTGGGCATAGGTCCTCAGAATCCTCGTATTGCATCTCATATAATGTAATGTGTGTATAGTTTATTAAATATCGTGGTCCGTTTGACCAAATAACATCTTTCAAAAAATTAATCTTTATGTAAGGTATTGGTTTATTGGTTGAGATGAAAAATAGCAAAAAGGAGGGAAAATTCGAATGCTTGGGTTAAGATAGGGAGTTCTGTGTCCGAGTGGGTCGAATCATGATAGATCAAGTGGTAGAGCAGCGGCGGATCTAGCCGAAGATCGTGGGTTCGAATCACGCTCGTGACACTGACTGTTTTTATCTCAGCCAACACCTTACATAAATAATAATCAATTGAAAGTATGTATAAGTTTTTTTTGTATTAGTTTTTTTTTTTTTGGGGGGGGGGGTATCGTGAAAAAAGGCCAGAGGCGACGGCGGGAATCGAACTCGCGACCGCGGGGTCTACTAGCCGATGTTGTACAGATGGTAATTAATTTTTAAGAGAAGTTACAAATTATGATATGTTTCTTTGAAGTCTGCGGTTATAAATTTGAAGTTTGGCCTGGGACTTTTTAAATTATCCAGTTCTGCCAATCTCGCATTGTTGGCCTTTTCACAATCTTCAATGTTTAGTTTGTGATAAATAGTCCCAATGGAAGACAGTAATATCAACCATTGTCAGAAATTCATTTTTGAATATGACGAAATGTCGAAATATACGTAGAATTTATCTGTACTATTTATTCATTCATTTAGTTTATCCAGTTCACATGTATTACTTATGTTTTGCAAAAAATACTGTTAATTTGATTTAATCAGGCGTGCAGCAAAAACCGAGGATGGAAGGACTGCCTATTCCTACGCTTACTCTTGGACAATCCAGTTCCGAATAACACAATAAAACAGAATTCCGTTTTGCTGTTTCCGGCCGGTGAAGATGGATCATTCGCCGGGGTGCTCGATCGTATGTTCCCGTCGTCCGACGCATTTTTTGGTGGTTAACTGTAGCTTTGGTGTCCTTGGGTTGAACGGTTGATTGGCCCCTGGTGGAGCGTTTAACCGGCATTTTTATGGCCAGTTAATGTGCCAATACAGTCTATGCCCAAGGCGATTTCTTAATAATTCGAAACTTTTGCCAACTTTAATTCGGAAGCGACTTTCTCTCCGACCCGACTCGTTTATCGATACCTTCCGGTTTGAAATATTTGGATCCTTGGGAATTAATTAGTGAATGGTTTTCTTAAAACCTTTCTCCTACACCAATGACTGTTACATTTATCTAAAATCTTCTTCCTTGTTAAACGACATTGTCATCAAACTTGTAGGACCAGTTTCCATTAATTTATTTTTATTTTATAAATACAACTGGGAAATGGTGTGCTCGATGTAATCCCTCGTTAGCATTTGCAAATATAAGCCACCTTTTATTTATATGATATGAATGACTATAAAATATCAACAGAACGATTATTTTTTCCTTAATGAAATAACCATTTAATGAGAATGACAATTTGTGCACCTCCTCTCTCAATCCTGTTATTATTCCAGCAAATTTCTCCCCTTTGACCCTGTAATATTTAATCGCATGAAAATTTCATCGGATGAGAGGAGCATGTAATCACTCTTGTTTCAACATTCCCAAGAGCTTTATCAATTTAAATAAACACATACGCAATTAACTGACGATTATTTTATTTTTTGGCCGTTAAAGCATGATTGATTCTATTTAATCATATTTAATCATGGGATTTGTTCTTCTTGTTTTGGAATTCAAGCAATATGATTCATTCCCATCTGTCTTGAGTTTACCTTTAGCGCAGAGGATTTTAATTTTAAGCCCTGCTTGTGGTGGAATCGTCGTACGACTCGATCAATCGTAGCCTCAGAGGTGAATGACTTTTATGACACAAACTGGATTAATCAAGTGGTTCGGTTTGGGAGGGAAAAAAGTAAATGAAAAGTCGGTTAGTTTATTTTATAGGGACCTCCTCTGTACTGCCCAATGGGCTTCCTCATTAAAACCGGACGTCTACAGGCCGTTCCACCTGTTTTGCCCGGCTTAGAAAAATAAGTCGAACTTTCTTTTATATGTTTTCGAAAGGGCTGCCGATTGCGCAACGGACGCCTTTTTAAAATGTATTACGTAACGGCTAATTTTCAAATTCATCAAACCAATTAGAACGGGCTTTTCACAATATTTGTTCTCGTCTTCGGTGATTTTCTCTTGTTTTGCCCCCGCTGGATTATTAATTGGCCAGAATATGGTGACCCCCTTTTCGACAATGACGGTTGTTAAAGGATCGGATTTCGCACGCTAGGCTGGATTGTTTTCAGAAAACGAGGAAATAATGTAAATTGGACCGATTGAGTTTTTTTTTTTTTTTTTTTTTTTTTTTTTTTTTACTTTGCTACATATCAAAATAGAACGTGGAGGACGACACAAAGTACGGAAATATTCGATGATAAAGTACCGGAAATTTTAACGAATTAGCCATCTCATTCATTCCTTTCATCCAGGAAGGCTTTCATACAGATTTTCGATCATTTCAAAAATTCCTGTTAAATCCAAAAATCTACTGACAAACAAATCGTAAATTAGGAGATGTGCCTCGACATAAATCAAATAAAATTATTCAAAACTAATGCACTAAAAATATAATAATATAAATATATATAATATAAATTTCATTATGTATCGATGTATCTCCTTCAAAATAATATGAAAATACCAACAATACAACAGTACACAAGTAAATTTTTTCTCATATTATGTCCAAATTTAAAATAATATGCTTTCCTTTAATTCATTTTATTTCTTATGTTTTTCCACCAAATATTTTAAAGAGTATTCTTCAAGTTAAACTGATGATAGGAACTTATGTTGAACAAGAAATGACACCTGGTAAAACAGGTAAAATAAATGCCAGCGTTCAGTTTTCATAAATCAAAGTTGGACACTTAAAATCAACTTTAACGATATAAAACGACTATCGTGTACTTAACTAGAATAAAAAACCATATAAAGTTAATATGGTTTAAAATTTGAACTAAACATTTTGTTCTTCCTTGTACAGTATTTAACTTTTCAATTAATCAAATTTGATTGTAATTCAAGGGGGATGTGTCAAATGTGACTCCCAACCTTCATAAATTTTACAACCGAATAGCAAGGAATATTTATGTATAACATACTCTGATTGATGACACTAATATAAAATCAGGTCCCTATCCCAGATTTTTAATAGGCAAGTATAATTTTCTGCCGAGCGAAGAAACGTGAAAATCTGTACGAACAATTTCGAAACGGCTTTCATGTAAAAAACACGATCTTCACCTATGAAAACACTTAACTCATGACGAAATATTTGGTAAATGCTGGAGAAAAATACATAAGATTCCACTTGGAGTAGTAACAGGATTAAGCTGAGAGTTTTATTCTTTTCTGATGGTCATGTACCATTTGTTTATTTCTGATCATATTGGCCAGGCAGATCGGGCTGTTTCGGTCTGTGAGACGCATTCGGCTTCTCCCTATCTTCTATAGGAATTTTATAAAAAAAAAAAAATGTTTTATGATAATACATATTTATGAACGAAGTCATCAAATTTTCATAGACCCACCACTGAAGATAGCATTAAACTGAATCGTGTCTCAAGGATGAAATTATGCGACGAGAGGCGAAATAACCGGCAACGATTAAACTGCAAATAGTATTCCTAGTTCCTAGGCAAGTAAAGCAATATGCTACTTTCAAACAATAAATTCAATAGTAAATACTTAATGACCATGCACTTTCACCAATTCAACTAATATTACCCACGAACTTTCTTCCAATATTTCGCGAATATTAAAAGAGCAATTAAGATTTCAAAAACTTCGGGCGTGCTTGTGGAAGGTCAAAGCCGTGTTCATACCGTGTAAGGATATCATTCCGATTATAGAGCTGTCGCAGTTATTTAAGCAAATTCCACGATCGAAAGCCTTTTAACTTTGTCAGAGAAAGGAGAAAGCAAATACAATTTCGGCCAAGATTTTGTCATCTTCAGTTCACTCCTAGGTATGACATGAGGACCAAAACTAAGATGATACGACTAATCGATAAAGGTCAAAATAAGAGTTCATGGCCCAACAGATTTTCAAGAGGAATTCTCACCATATAATTTCTGGGACAATATTTATTTAAAATGACGAAATGTCCAAGTTTTATCGTCGAAAAGAACGACAAATTTCACAATATTTAACTACCGAAAACTTGGCTAGTTCGGCCATGGGGTTTTACAGTGAGCTGGTTTTTCGAGCACGAATTGGAGCAGGTCGTCAATAAATCGAATGAATTTCAAATGAAACCTGTTTTACATTCGGACCGATCCTGCTCGTTGGAGATTAATCACCTATTTATTTACCGGTTTAGTAAGAGTAAGAGTGTATAATTATTGAGACTGGACACTCGGCGTCCTTCGGCACGAATCACCTGTAGATTTTTTTTTTTTAAATCAAAGATGATATTTTGTCGTCCGATCTAATCCACCCCAGCCGATCGGGAACCGAATCTTATCTTAGATTCTACATACTATTATTAACTGCGGAACTGTGAAAAATAGTGGAATAATTCGATTAAACGGATATAAATGTCCACGAGGTAAAAACGGTTAAAAGGGCTTAAGGACGGTACAGATCAATGTGTTTCCGTTAAAAATTAATTCATGAAACATTAACAACTTGAATCATTGAGACATGTGAGTGATTTCATAAATCAACAATGCGTTATACGATCAAACAATCAAAAATTGACTATCTGTTAACAAGAAATGCCATCTAATAAACCTCTACGTCTAATCTTTCATAGGAAGTTACAAAGGCTACCAAGAATTCGGTAGATATCATTAAAATGATAATACAATAATTAAAGATAGATTAATGGTATGTGACCATTCCTCTTTATGTCCTTCAATAAGTCATTTTTTCAATTTACACCTAATTTATGCCTTTCATTTTATTATTTTACGTTATTTTATATTTTTATATTATTATTATTCATGATAAACATGTTGTATATGGGTTCAGTTTCAACTAGCTGTACAATATTATCAACAAATTACAACACTCGAAGACAGAATTACGTAAAATATAAACAATTCAAGTATGTAAAACGAATGCAAGGCCGATAAACGTATTTGAACCACTTAATTTCAATCTGAGCTAATTTTGGAAAGAGGCAAACTTTTAAATCTCATTGTTTATAAAACGAGCCGTTCGTTCTGCCCTAATGCATTGCCGCTATTTAGGTCTGCACAGTAACAATGGTCCAGTATTTTTAAGGACATACATTTACATATCGTTTGGTACATCACAAAACCAGGCTCACCTTCCTGCCCGCAAGGATACTAAACTAAATTAATTACGCGAAAGTGTTTACAATGCATTATTTAGCGTCATAGGTTTTATGATAATTGGATCGTTATCCTAAGACCAGTGAAAAATTAATTGGAAGATATTATGTGCAACGGTATGACAGTCTTGTTAAAGCGTGTAAATGTAAATAGAAAATATTTGCTGTAAGAAACCATTAGCTTCAAGGTAAACAACCACTGATATGACCGGGTAATCTTAGCTCATATTTCGCCTCACCCAGAATCCTTTTTTGGGAATTTTCTTGTGACCACACTAGTTCTGGGGTGAGCAAGGCACTCGAGCTTTACAATGTCAATGTTTTGGTTGAGAAAGTAATCATGATTCTATCGTGAGTCTGGATTTACGTTGAGTCGGATGTGAAAAAGTTAGGGATGAATTGAACTACTTAATAGAAAAAAAATCTAGTCGGTGATTGATATATGGCATCTGACCTGTTTGAGACCATCAAGCCTCCCCATGGATTTGGATCCTTGGAGGGGTGCGGACACTTCGAGCCGCCTGCCCCTCAGCTTCTCGATCCTCCTTTTGCTCCTGGGCTTTTTCTCGAGGCCGACCGCGTCTTCGGGCTCGGACTGGATCTCCCTGAATTCTTCCTTGAGGCTTCTCCTGGCGGCGGGGCTCTTGGCGGGCCGCCGCCTCCCGGGCTTGGGGGACGACCGCGGGGACGTTACCGGGCTCAGGCTCTGCAGTCTTTGCACCAATTGACCGAACATCATCACATCACACAAATCCGACGACAGTACGCGTCCGAGACCTGTATCCGACTGACGAACTAGAAGAGAGGAAAAACTACTCGGACCAGTCCTGGCCCCCTCCTCGTGTGTACAAACATCCCCACTAGGACTCTTGCTACCTCTTGCTCTCCTGGTACCCGACTCATTAGAGCGATTATATTCCGCCTCCTATTCTCCTTTTTCCTACCTCTTCTTCACCTTCTCTTTCGGACTTTTTTCTCTCCGCCTCCTTTCCTCTATTTTCCCTCCGGAGCGGCCGACCCGTCCTACCTCCCCGGCCGGTCTCTCCACTACGTAATATTTTATTTTAAAAGGCACGGTCTCCTCTGGACGTTCATTTCATAAATCATATTATGTACTATGATATCCAAGGGTGTTACAAAACCATGCAATTTATTTATACACTCAATTTTTGCGAATTCCACCTATAATTGAGAAAATAACTACAAATATTATTACTCAGGGAACACAACCCACCACGTCCTAACCATAAATACAACTTCTTCGCAAATTATTCCTTAATCCTAGGTTAAGAACTCAATAACCTAAATTATTGTATTACAAAAAACCCGTCAGTTGTTAATTTTAATAAATTAAACTTTGAGATACTATGTTGAGTCTATGGAGTGATAAACCTGTAGGTCATCTTAACTTCCTACTCTAAATCTCTTCGACTGTCAGTTAACCAGTTGGTCCACCAACACGATTTGGCCCTTTACTTCAGTTATACAAAAACAAAAACGTACACCCTGATAAAATACCACATGGTACAACCACGGAAGGTGGTGCAATGACACGTTTGGCAGAAAAAAATCTGCGAGAATATGCAGACAAAATATTCAATTTAATAAATTCCTGGTGAATGATAAATAACACAGTATGGTTGATTTCAATACATAAAATATTCAATATTCTCGAGGTCTGACACGAAGTAGGAATGCGAGTGCTTATTTCCTATGTTAGCAACATCGTTGAATAACTTAGGTAAAGCACGTCGTTCGAATAACTGTAAACAGAGACCATTTTTCACTTTGCTATATTTAATCAAGCATTCAAGGATTTTGCTTTAGCGTATCCAGAAATGTTAACCTCCCACACGTTTCTTGCATTATTAAGATATTGCTGTCTCTTTATGGTCATACACTTTCAATCGACGGCATAAACTCATACTTATTCCAAGTCCACGTGCATTCTATCGTTCTGACTTTTCGCCGTTTCACACAAATGGCAATGATACATCTTGACTCTAAAAATCACTACTATAAACCTTCCAACGTCTCTTTATGTAATTTATCTGTACACATAAATTTAATAGACTTACAAAAGAGTTATTACATAATATCTTTGTTAACATAAAAACAAACATAAAACAAAATTACACGTAAACATCGTTTAATGTCGTTTCTTTATAGTTAAGAAGATTTTGACACAATTTTTATTTAATGTTTTAAATTTAGTAAACATGTGGGGAAAACGAAAAATTGCACAACGAAATTTTTGAATTAATGAAACCTGTAAAAAGACATTTATGGAAGCATAAATCTACATGAAATGAAAGATAGAAATTAAAAAAAGAGGAACCAGCCATAACTTTTTCTAATTTATTTAAACAATGAGAGAGAGAGAGAGAGAGAGAGAGAGAGAGAGAGAGAGAGAGAG
>CM077103.1:12875609-12889151 GCA_039619505.1 Cimex hemipterus | reverse complement strand
GAGAGAGAGAGAGAGAGAGAGAGAGAGAGAGAGAGAGCAAGTTGAATGGAAGGGATGAGGAGAAAAAGATAAAGTAGTTAAACATAGAAAGAAATAGACAATAAAGGCAAATGGTACGAATGGGAGAGAAGAGAGGGTGAGGGAGGGAGAGAGAGGGAGAGAGAGAGAGAGAGAGAGAGAGAGAGAGAGAGAGAGAGAGAGAGAGCAAGTTGAATACAGAAAGAAACAAACAATATTGACAGGAAGGGATGAGGAGAAAAAGATAAAGTAGTTAAACATAGAAAGAAATAGACAATAAAGGCAAATGGTACGAATGGGAGAGAAGCGAGGGTGAGGGAGGGAGGGAGGGAGGGAGAGAGAGAGAGGGAGAGAGAGAGAAAGAGAGAGAGAGAGAGAGAGAGAGAGAGAGAGAGAGAGAGAGAACGAATTGAAGACAGAAACAAACAAACAATATTGACAGCAAAGGATGAGGAGAAAAAGATAAAGTAGGTAAACATAGAAATAAAATAGACAATAAAGGCAAATGAGACGAATGAGAAAGGGAGAAAGAGAGAGATAGACTGACAGAAAGAAACAGAAAGAGCGAAAGGATAGAACAACTGGATAAATATATAGATAGACAGGTAAATGTATAAGTGAACTGAGATAGGTTGCTCAGTTGTGTGAGAGAGAATGATAGAGTGAGGGAGAAAGAAAGAGAAGCCGAGGGAAATAGCATCAGGGGCAAAAATAGCCAAAGAGTGGGGTGTGAGAGAATGTGGCAGACCCATTTTCCTTTCATCTCGATTGTAACTGGGCCTGTTATCAATAGTATAAATTTTATATGTCAACCCTTTTCTTGCATTTTTTCCCATCGACTCTATTGCAACTCTCTTCTGTACTGGTCTACCAAGTCAGAAGTCATGTTTAGCAATCTATTTTTTGTTTTTAATTAAAAGGATAAATGCAGTCCGCTCATAAAAAAATTCAGCAAACGATTATTTTGAAAATATCCAGCGACCAATTATTTTCTTTTGCACGGACTTTCGAATATTTTAAACATAATTAAACTCTGGTTTCATACACGCGGTTCGTTACGATAGTCCATCATGAAACGCGTGCATGGCAGATGTGCATATTACATAATGGCTAAATGCGATGACGATGATAACAGTTCAAACTCCATTGCTCGGTAAAGGTTACGTAGACTTTTATGATAATATGTAGTCTATAATCTTATTCACGATGCTTTTAAAAGTTATTACTTTTAAAACTCACAAGAATATATTTTCAGTCTCTGTTAATAAGTGGCATATGACAGGCTTGCTTAAATAAAGTTAAGAATCGTCTTACTGTTCACAAGGTCGGCCATCCCTGCATCATGCGGGAAAATATCGTCGTTAGTTCTAATCGTTTTTAATGAAAACCAACGACAAGCACTTGCAGCATAGGTCGAAGGCCATAGCATAAACAAGGCCGTCAAAAAGAACACGGTTTTATGGTTGGGACCGGTGTAGCCGAGTCGGAGTAACGACGAGTTGTTTATAACGACCCGTGTTAACAGGGAGATGCTTCAATAACAAGGCTTCCAGAGTCCGTTTTGAACGCTTTGCATAACATTATTGTAATATCGGGCAAGGTTCCTGACCCCCGGCCACCACGGAACACAATCTGAAAAACAAAAAAACCCCACGGAGAACAAACATACCTTCGGAAACGGTAGCCAAGATTAACAACAATTTGAGACAATAAGCAATATTTAATTTAGCTTATTTTATGTCAGCTATTTTCCTTATTCTAATCGTAGCTCTTTATTGGGTTTTAGTAAACATAACCATGATCACACAAATAGTTGTCCCTTTTTACATATTTACAAACATGTGAAACGGCAACAAAAGGTAACGTATTTTATGTTATTTATCAATTTTAGTTGACATTGAATAGGTTCAACATAGTTAACTTTCAATCAATTAAGGATTTAGTTGAGATAAAAAGTCAGTGTCACGAGCGAGATTCGAACCCACGACCTTCGGCTAGATACCCCGCTACGGTACTGCTTGAGCTATCGTGACTTCGATCCTTAATAATTATTATCATTTATTAAAGCAGTGAATTAATATATATTTATTCATAAAACACCCAACAAAATTTCCATCACATAAAATACTTTCAATAATTTGCCTGAAGTAATAAAATTATTATATATAATGGCCAAATAAAATCATTCAATTAATAACGGTTTTAGTTGAGATAAAAATTCAGTGTCACGAGCGGGATTCGAACCCACGACCTTCGGCTAAATACGCCGATGTTTATACCACTTGAGCTATCGTGACTTCGACCCACTCGGACACTAACTTCACACCTTTTGAAATTGCCCTACTTTTTGCCATTTTTCAAATGTCATCTCGGCGACAAATGAAATGGCCACCGAGAGCTTTTTTACATGGTGAGACTTTTTATCTTAATTAAAAACCTTAATTCGTTTAAATATATTAATTGGTCAAGCATCCCACAAAAACTAGTGAATTAAATAAGTTAAATGAAATATATCTTCACTAATGCTCTCCTTGGCCAGCTGAAGTGGTAGAGCAGCTGTGTATCTAGCTGAAGTTCGTGGGTTCGAATCCCGTTCGTGACACTGATTTTTTATCTCAACTAAAAACCTTAATTATTTGAAAGATTTTAATTGGCGGATCACGAAAACTAATGAATACAGTTGTTACCCATAAACAACAACGTAAAAAAACATAGACATCGTTAATAGTAAAAACGACAATATTTATATTACAAGGCAAAAGATGAGTTTATGCAATCGCAACGTCAAAACCACAAACAACGCCAAAAATTTACGACCAATTCAGCTCATCCACTCGCAGACTAAGGAAAGAACCAGAACATCTTTTTTTGCTGAATCAGTTTATCATTACTTTTTCACAGGATAGTTCCTACTCACAGTAAGTTGTTTCGCTACGATCAGGATTTTTAGCCTTTTAGCACATCATCAGGTTGAAGGACTTCTACATAAATAATATCAAACATCCAAATAATTAAACTAATTATTTAATTATTTTATTATAATTGTTCGCGCCAAACATCGCGAATTATAATTGTTTATTTGTTTCCGAAATGTCGCTAATTAAAATTTATCCAACCTCTGCTCCCTCCCCACAATCCTGTCCTGTCGCTGTCTTGTCCTGCTTCACTTCTTGATTTTGTCCTGTTTGCTTCGGTCTCGCTTCCATACGCGGAATTAATTAGCCTCCAAAAGTGATTTTCTTTTAGTTTTTTTGTTCAGTTTTCTCTTATTTTCAAGAAGCATTTTTTGTCTTTCGTTTTGTTAATTATCGCGTTCAAAATAACGCGTCTCCTCCCGCATCCGTAATACGAGACATCATACAGGGTTCGGACGGAGCCCCGAAGGTAATTAATAGACAAGGATTCTGTTTTATCTTTGGCCAGAGTTATTGCAGGTTCTAGCTATTAAACGGTTCTCCTCCCTGATTGTCGAGAAAATCAAGCCACAGTTAACAAGTTTGTATTTTGTATTTATTTTATTGCGGCCGACCAGCGCATGCACAATAGTAATTTAATAATATTAAGTATTTATTATTCTAATATTTATTTGTGTTTACAAAACTGTGAGTAGGAACTATCTTGTTACATGTATTAAACACCCTCTCATTCCATCATTTATCATTTCTATCAGTTTATCATTTTGGGAATTTGCTTTATTTGACAAAACTTAAGCCATCAAACGATGTTAAAATGCTGTCTGGTTAAAAAATATTAAAGTCATTCTCACTTAAATGTCTCTTCGTAGGTGATCTAAGGGCCATATCTCTTCAGTCAGCAAGAGAGTTGGAGGGATTAACCAATCTACCAAAATTGATGTCAAAAAATTTAAATATATAGTTAACTAGTCAATAATTATGTTAAAAAGCAAAAGATAAGTAGCGACAATCGCAATGTGAACACCTCAAAATCACCAAAAATTTACAATCAGTAGATCATCCACTTGCAGGCAAACGAAACCAACCGACACAACCAGAACATCTTTTTTTGCTGACAAAATTTAAAATATCAAATGATCCTAAAATGCTGTCTGTTTAAATATTGCTGTCGTCATTACTATTTAAATATCATTTCGTGGGAGATCTAGTTCAGTTAATTAGACAATATTTATATTAAAAAGCAAAAGATGAGTGTAGGCAATCGCAATGTCAACATCACAAAAATGCCGAACATTTCCGATCAGTAGCTCATCCACTTACAGATCAACGAAACCTACCATCACAACGAATGTAAAAGCAGAAATTTGTTGATCCATCATCGATTTAAAATTTTCCAAATTCCTATAAGAGAACAACTTTTTTTCAGACTTAGTTTGTCATTTTGGGCATTTGCTTTTGACGAAAAAACTTAATATCCAAATTCTGCTTGTTTAAATAATATGGTTTTTCATTATCGTAGGACAAGTTGTGAGCATAGTCTCTTGAATCATGGAAGAGGGTTGAAGGTAATAAATGAAATTTAATACTGTATAATAATGTCAAAGATGGCAAAACTTACACTATCACACTACATAGTGCATACTTAAATATATTCTCTACTAGCCCGGTTAAAATCTTATATGAAGATAATCTGGGATTGTTTAAATATAATTTTATCAATCAAAATATATATTTAATTATAAATCGTGGTAAAATTGAATAAGAACGTGTTGTTTTGAGGTTGTAGGAAGTCAATGTTTTGCAATTTCATTGGACGAAAAAGTACAATAAGGCAAATATTTACTTCACCAGTTCAGTCAATTGAAACTTTTATTGCCCAACGCTGTCTAAGGGCAAGACCAAATTTATCAAATTGGCAAAACCTTAGCTAATGCCATGTGTTTAGGGCGGTAGCAGTGTTGTTCCTGCTCTCTTTCTGCCCGGGTATTGGCAAAACTGATTTTTTCGGCGCCAATTTAAATAATCTCCCGCTTGGCTCTTTACCCCAACCACTTCACTTTGTATCATTTGTTATATTTTCCGGACATAAAACGTTTCATAGCTAGTTTATAATTTAACCCTTTCTAGTCCCAAGTGCACAGAGAAATATTAGCCTTAGCACTTTTGTTTTAGGTTAGGAGAAAATCCCCCCCCGCTATTCGTGCTCTTTTTCTGCCGTATATTGGCTACACTGATTTGTTTGAGGCTAATCTAACCTCTTTCACTAAATTCGTATGATTTCCTGTTAACTTTTTAACAAAATTACCAAATTTCGACTAACTCCATGACCTTATTTGGACAGGGTTATGAAGGGGGGGTTTGAAAAAGTACACATAAATCATTTGGAAAACAGAAGGCAAGGAACGCAGCACATGTCACCCTTTTTAACACAATGATAACTTTGTGATTTAGTTAAAATTGTTGATCTTGTCTGGTCATTTACACGTGATTTGGTTTATACTGATTTTGTGTATGTTTATTTCATTGTTGATGTACTGACATTTGGTAAAATTTGTGTGTATATTTACTTTTAATATTAGAAATCAACTAAGGTTGAAGCCGAAACGTGGCTTACAGCCGAAAACTGCAAGGCTGATTATATCAAGATGATGGGAAACAACCAAACAGGTCACATGAAAATGAGATGGGTACTTCTAACATTAATAATCTTAAAAGCTTTTTGACCGTTTACTATATATAATATATTCGTTAGGTCAATGAATATCATCAATAATCCTCGAAGCCTATGGAATAGGTAAAACACAGATGGTCTCATATATGGTGAGTGAAATTAAATATGTACGAAACTGTACCTTTCCTTGATTTTTCTAGTAAACAGGACATGGGCTTTCCTCGGTGTATGCTGAACAGGTTACATTTTTAGATATTGTACTCATGGTGATATTCAGGTCCCACTGAGAGTTTCACTAAGTTAGAACATGCGGGGTTTTCTAAAAAAAGAAAAAAAAACACAATGTTCCGAAATGACTTTTCTCTTGGGTTTCTTCGAACCCATTCCGTCGTTAGACTGAAGATTATGACTCCGTCGGACGGGTAACGGCCTATTACAAGATTAACTCACAAAATCGCTTCACTTTCAGATTCCAGCCGGTTTATTATAGTCGCACATTTCCGAGAGAACACGTGAGCCGATTTGGTTTAAAACTGGAAAAATTTGGATATCGGTCAGTATGACGGGACTGCGGTTTTCAAAATAGCGACAATCAATGCAGCCGGCAGCCCGTTAGACTACGAAAGCGAGAGGAGCGACGCGTGCCTTCATTTGACACGGACCAACGGATCAACGGGAGCCCACCCATGCCAGACCGTTACAACTGTTGATAAACATAATGGGCAAATCGACTTGCCGACTTGTCCGTTTCTCATCAAAAATTAATTTTTAAATTTAATTGAATTTGTGCGACAAAAATGTATTAAAATAGTTATTACGATTAGATAATTTTTTAGTCCGCTAGTTTCGGTTTATGCCATGTTCACTTTAGTTTTATGCTGTTTCTACCCGTCTATCGAAATTATTAAAATGGGTAACGAATTTGTTTCCACTCACTGTTTGATCAATTGGGGTACCTTTTAAATTCAAATCTAGATGTATTTTTATTTATTACAACGTAATAATGAACTATGCACTATGAAAAACATGGAAAATAATCATTGTTATTACATAAATTATCGTAAAGCCACGCGAAAGAGATATTTTGTAAAATCAGCGTCACGAACCATTGGCTAAATACGCCGCTGCTCTGGCCACTTGAGCTATCGTGACCTCGATCGACTCAAGAGTTTAGAACAGTGGCGTATTTAGCCGAAGGTCGTGGGTTCGAATCCCGCTCTTGACGCTGACTTTTTATTTCAACCAATACCTTACATAATGATTAATTAATCGGACCACGAACTCTAACGGGTTTTGTAAAATTTTGATGTTCATTCATCAAGCTATTGTCGATGTGAAGAGGACAAACAAAGTACAAAACCTTTGACTGAAAATTTAATTTTGGAAATAGGTGCCATAGCATTTCTGATAAATCTAATAAATACAATTTTGATAATTCGAGTGGCGTTGGTGGCCGTGTAACGGTTTAGGCGTTGATACGCCGCTCATCACTGTAAGGTAAAGGTCCCGGGTTCGAATCCAGCGGCCCTGCTTGTACCCGACATGCTTACATATGGTTTTTTTTTCTTTCAAAAACCGGCACCCTGAGGGCTTATATGACCTCTGCTGTTGCGAACCCTTTTTTAAATGTTCACATTTGGTGATCAATCAGACAAAGTACCACGGAAGATTTCATAGCTGCTTGATCATAGGTGAACAAATGATGTCTATTTCTATCTAATTTTAAGGTAATCTAGATTAATTTACGTTTAACAAATCCGTGTGACATAGAATAATGTAGATGTTCCGGATTTAATTGTGGATTTTGCAAATATAATAAAGTAATCTTAAAAATCCGGAATAAGGCTATTAATGAGTTTTCTAAGAGAAAACTTAATCCGGTTTATTCTCTCTAAGTTAGATATTCATCTGCATGTTATAGCATACCCAGTCCGAAAAACATTAAAATATAAGATTTGTGGAATGCGTTACTGGGAAGGTAGATTTTATCTCTTCTGTAATTCCAAACCGCGAAATGGGGCAGATTAGAGCGATAATCTTCGAGGTGAGCCTGGAAGAAAGCGAATTTACTTTCCTTCTCTTCCCCCGCCTGTTCAATTCTTGTCTCCTCCGGCAGGCCAATTAAATCCGAATAAATAGGTCACAGAGATGAGAAAGGATTAGTGAAAACAACTGACGGATTAGGGGGTCCCGGTTGAAAATGGAAGTGCGAGATGAGATGAATTGAAGAGGTCGCTGACTTTCTCCATCCCGGACAGCCGGCCTCCTTTGATCAACGCGATGGTTTATTGACTTCGCAAACCCATTGAGGTTTCCCTTTCTCGCTCCTTCATCAATTTACGACTTATTCCACGAAATCGGTGGAAAAGGTTTGAGAGGAATGGTAGGAAGAAAGAATAAGCGAAACTGGGTTGAACGACAGGTGCGAAGGACGTTCGTCTGACAAAAGTGAATTGGAAATACTTAATGGCCACTTTCACGACTCCAACCTGTTAGGTTTCAATGAAAAGGTCAAGATTCTATCGAGAATAAAAAAATAAAAAACTATTCATTTTTAGACCGGTCTTGTTGCAATAACAGACATACCGCCATGAGATCGGCCGGCTTGAACGCCTTTGAGCATTCAAGGGCAGTTTCTTTGAAGAAACATTTTTCTCCTCTTATTGCCCTTTCATAAATAATTGAGTCGTTGTCACGAGGTATTCGCATTTTTATTGCTTCGCAAAAGCTTCCTATCTTATATGCAACAAGATACAAATAGAATAATTAGAAAATAATTTTAATTGTACTTATAAATTGCAATACCCAAACCACTCGGTTTGAAAAACCAACAAAACTAAGAACGAAGTTAAAACATCCATAATAAGTTAATGATTAAAAATAATTCGAAATTTCAATAATAGAACATTGAAAAAAGTGACCTTGAAACATATTTTATCTAGTTGGTTTGCCTATTAAATTATCACTCGCATGTTTTTACATTTTCAAATTTCACGGTGCTAAATGTGCAAAATTATCTTTTCTCAATATAATTCATTCGAAAAAAGTCAAAAAAGCAACAGAAATCTTGTCCAACTCGAACGTGTTCGGCTGGGAAGTTCACCTCCTGAATATCTTACTGTAGCACACCAGACTACCGACAGTTCGTATTGATTAGTCCTCATCAACTATGTTTGAGACGGAGTGTCAAGGTTAAGTGTTGTTCATTATTAAACTTAAATTAGTTTTTTTTTTGGGGGGGGGATAAAATATTTGAGGCTGGAAGAGCGTGACTAGTAAGCGAAGATTGGCCGGACGAGAACTCACCCAGAAGTGTCGTTCAGCTTCCAGCTGCGAATTTCACTTTTCGACAACACTGAACAAATCGCAGGCTGTAAACGAGAAACGAGTTTTTTCTCTGTACATTTGATTTTGTAAGATTTCCTCCTATGATCCTCAGGGTAAAACCTATTGTTCGATTAGTTACCTATACACTCGGTCTACCTTTCCTCGCCGTATTTAGCTTATTCAGACGTGTTTCGCCATATCGACCATCGACAGGGCTTGGGGGATTTCTGTAGAAAATGAAAATGACAAAACATAACCAAAATCAGCGAGGATAGACAGAGCAATATGTCAGGAAACTACCAAACAATACATTTTATTTGTCAAAGAAATTAATTTTTTACTTACAAACGTCAATTTTAAGCACATCTTTTTAAAGTTAATTTATTTATTTTATTAATTAATGGCAAAGCTTGAATTTTTTCCAAATTCTGTCTACTCCAGACCTCATTTTATTATATAGATAAATAGTTATATAGTTAAGTAGAAAATAGTTAAATTCACTAATTTCGTGCTCGCTTGACCAATTAATATATTACAATTAATTAAAGTTTTTAGTTGAGATAAAAAAAGTCATTGGCACAAGCAGGATTCGAACACACGATCTTCGGCTTGATTACGCCACTGCTCTACCTTGAGCTATCGTGACCTCTATCACTCGGACACCAACTTCCCATCTCAACAGAAGATCGTGGGTTCGAATCCCGCTCGTGCTATTGACTCTTTTATCTCAACTAGAAACCTTAATTGTTGAAAATAGTGTTTTTCCTTGTTAAGAAGAAATTCCCAAAGGCGGTTTCGAAAATTTCGGCCATGAAACTAACTCAGCAGGAAAGAACCTGGTACTGCGACGATAATGGACAACAAACAGGTTGCCTTCCACTTCTTAAACTACTCGAAAATGAAAAACAGCTCGGAGCAACGGCCGTTATGGTTTCTCAGCTTGACATCGAAAAAATATGTTTGGTACATAAATTAACCAATTTACTTGCTCACTCGATATGAAGAGATGATTTTCTAAATTTTGATAATGTGCGTTGAAAAGGAGGAATTCACGGCAGTGTGTGGACAGTAATTTGAGGAATATTGCCTAAACATTCGATCCTGCATACCCTTAAAAAATGATGTCTCCAGTATGGCATATTATGTTGGGTTTAACTATTCTTTGTTTATTTCCAGAGAAACAATACTATACACAAAATTTTGCACAAATTGTTGAACAACAATAGAACAACAATATCCGAAATAGGTTAGTTTTTTCATGAAAATGATCGCACGTTTGAAAGATGAAATCTAAAATGTAAACATTTATTTTTAAAAAAATCTTTATTGTCTACCTACCCATAGATTACACCTTATTTTTATAAAATACAGTATTATTTGGTTTGCATTGGATATAAATATAATAATTAACTCTTTCACATTAATTTCATCACTATAACTACGTCCAACGTTGACACTGCCTTCATAGATACTGAATATTGCCGGACAATTTCAAATATCCGCCTAACAAACCCCAGTTCGATCATATTTCCTCCTTGAAATGGAAATCTTATTCATTTATCCATGATTCATCCAATTGGGACTTATTTCTGCCCGATTGATTAAATAACTTCTTTCAATTAATCGTGGTAAAGATAAGGTAAGAAGGTAAGAGCAGCGGCATATTCAACCGAACGTCGTGGGTTCGAATCCCGCTCGTGACACTAGCTATTTCATTTCAACCAGTACCTTACATAAATATATCGTGTTTAGTGACCTTAGTTAATGATTATTAACGTTTCGATCTTTATTCAGATCATCTTCAGAGGACGATAAAGAAAATGTTATTCTAAAATCTACATCACACCTAACCACATCTCACGATCTCCGACTAACCTTGCATAAAGATTAATTAAGAACTATGGTAACCAAATAACTTAAGAAAACCTAGTGAGTGGATTTTCCAACTAAAGACTCCTCCTAACATGCAAACAAATTCGCTGATGATACATGCCGCGAACTGGGCGACCGCCAAGACCTGGTCGCAGATTAAAAGGAAAGAGGTCGCTTTTTGTAAAGTATCAGTGATCAGAGTGAACGTCTACAGCCGGTACGTAATCCAGCAATTGCAGATTAAATGCAAGTGAATAGTTTCATCAATCTCCTCTCAAGTTTATTACACTAGATTAAGTTTTTATCTACTGTTTTTGTAAAATTAACGAAACCAAAATGTATAATCTTTGGAACAATAAAATTTCAATCATATCAATTCTGTAGTAAAAAATCAGAGTTAAACGCAACCGAACACAATTTTCATTAAAAAAAATTTCTTTATTTATTTAGGCAGAATCCCGGATATTTTTATGAAATCTGTGTTTTCATCGATTTTTTCTTTCGAATATAATAAATAGTAAGATAAAAAATAGACTGAGTGGATTTTGCCTTCATGTAAGAATATGAGATATTATAGGCAACTGTGAACGATGATTTATGTTTTTAGATAGAAATATCCAGGATTTGAGCTATAGAAAGCCTAGAGCTTTCTGGTAAACACGGCTGGAGAAATCTGTCTCTTTCCTTCGTCTCAAATGGAGAGAAACTCTTTTATCGGATTTATACACTTGCCATTGTTTCCGTTTGCCTATTTTGCAAGTGACGATTGGTTCGGTTTGTCTCAGTCTTTTCGCTTCGGCTTTCTAACCGGAGTCCTTTGTCGTCTTTGTCTTTCTGAGCAGAACTTTCTTAAGATTCCCTTTATGAACCGTATTTATGGGGTTCTGCAGAACGACTGTCCTTTATTAAGAGAGTGTAAATAATCCACGTTACGAGGTATAAACAATTGGGTTTTATGCTCGGGGATAAATACAGGTTGAGGTTAATATCTAGAAGGCCCTTAAGGGGTCGGTATGAAAAAAAATAAAAATAAAAAAGGGCCGCGCCTGCTCCTCTCTCATTATCGTTTAATTTAAAACCCTCGCCACCACTCTAGATTTATACCCCAATGGACGACCTTTTATAAACAGGGGGCCGAATAGAGTGAATTTGTAACTATTTCTTAACGGAGGCGCCCGCCGTAATTAGGTCTGGGAAAAAAACAGGGCTGGTAATTAATAAAAGCTAGACCGTGTGCCCAGTAGCAGCTTACAGAGCTCTTCGATGTTGATATTTATCGCTCTGGACAAAAAAATAAATGTTTACCCTTAAAAAGCAGTGTTTTTTCTTGAAGGACGCCTGCATCGGTTTATCCGGGAGATTATTAAACAGGAATAATCATCTTAATTGTACCAAGTCGATCTGCTAGCATGTTCGACAAAACTACGATTGTGAAATGGATGGAAAAAATAAACTAGGCTGGTCCAGAGCATAATTAACTCTCGTGAACAGTATCAATATACAGAAACATTTCTAATAATTTGAACGTCCAAGCTGATCACCCTGACACCCAATCACGACACCAGTTAAACGCATGCTGATGAAGTGGAAATTGCCCTTGATTTAAGGTACATTCTTTATTTATAACTTAGTATCTATCTATTTTGGTCCACGTGCCCAATTGTTCGGTATATCGGTCCGCAATTACATCATCGTCCTGGGTCTCAGTACAGACCAAATTACAGGTTCATCGCCGCATACCACATGGAGAAATTTAACAATTCTTTGTTAAACATATATGACAAAATTAACATACAAAATAGTGGAACCGACGGAAAATATGTTGTATATGAAAATATTTGAATATGACGGGGGACACTTTTGATTCTCTCGGCCTATTATTAATTTTAATTTAGCAAAAATTGTCGAGTTTAGTCATTTTCTGGTCCCGTTGTTTGTTATCAATAAATATTTCATGCTTTATCTTTTGTTTTTCAACTCTATTTCTTTTGACTTTTGCTACTCTCTATTTATCTTTATGTATATTTTTCACTCGTTTACGCTATTTATTTTTTCTCTTTCTCTGTCCCACGCTCCCTACCTACCTAGCTCTCTATATCTAATTGTTTAGTTCTCATAGATATATTGTTGTTTTACTTTTTATCTTTTCCTGTTTTTCTTTCTTTCGCTCTCTCCCACTTCACTTGTTCTCTTGCTTCCGCAGTCTCTTTGTTATTCTTTTTCATCTCTTCTCTCGTATACGTATTTAAGTATTTCATTCATTCTGTTTTTTTCTTTTGATTTTTCTCTCTCTCCCTCGCTCTCGCTGTTGTCTTACACGATCATCACTTACTCATTCTCTCTTTCTCTCTCTCTCTCTCTATCTATCTCTGTCTCTCTCTCTCCCTCTCGCTCTCTATCTTTCTCTCTCGCTCTCTATCTTTCTCTCTCTGTATTTTCTAAATATTTCTCATATTATCCTTCTGTCATAGTTTCTCATTGTCTGTCTATGTCCGTCTCTACTTCTTTCTCTCCTCTCTCTCTCTCTCTCTCTCTCTCTCTCTCTCTCTCTCACTCACTCTCACTCACTATCCTCTACTCCGTCATCATTTACTCATCCTTTGTTTTTTAAATATTTCTCGTATTATCTTTTTGTTATGTTTCTTATTTTCTGTCTCATATTGTCTGTGTCTGTCTCTAATTCTTTCTCTCTTCTCTCTCTCTCTCTCTCTCTCTCTCTCTCTCTCTCTCTCTCTCTCT
>CM077103.1:12847728-12875599 GCA_039619505.1 Cimex hemipterus | reverse complement strand
TCTCTCTCTCTCTCTCTCTCTCTCTCTCTCTCTCTCTCTCTCTCTCTCGTTATTGTTTGTGTGTGTGTGTGTGTGTGTGTGTGTGTGTGTGTGTGTGTGTGCAACTGTCAGTGTTTTTAGTCTACAATTTCCAAATATCCAAAATTCACTGAAAAATAAAACGCAAACAATTTTAACGTGAATTATTTGAAGAACGAGTTTATAAAAAGATAACCCCTGATCTTCCCTTCGATAGCGTTCTTCCTCTAGTATTCTTCTAGCTTTCCTATCTTTTTGGAATTATTTACGATTAATTTAACCCACTTAAATCGAAAATTACCGTCGTCTTTAAATCCGACAATTGATTTTAAAAGGGGGCTAGGAACGGATCTCTCTTTAAGCCAGTGGCTACTTGCAAGGTTGGCTGGCCAGGAATCCGACGGCGAGAAGCCACCCGATAGCATCTGGGTCGTTACCTCCGACAAATAATACCAGATATAATTCAATAAGAAAGCCAGCCGGACCGTGAGTTCAACCCCCTCGGCCAGCAAAAAAACAACCCAGCCTCGACCGGGGGTTCGAGCTGGCTTTACATAAACATTAACGGCGTCATATCCATAAACGGGATAGTTCTATCTCGATGAAATTCCCTATTCCATGGTTTAAATAAACTATTTGTGCTTTTAGTGTCATCCTTCAGCTACCTGAGATTGTCTCTCCTTCATAATAACATTTTATGTATGGTAATTTGATTTTTTTTGTATGAGATTTTGGAACTCACAGTTAAAAATACTATCTAATATTTATAATCGATTAATTTTTTAACAAAGGTTCGTGCTGTATAATAACGTTTGTAGAGATAATGTTTAATTATTTTTTAGATTAGCCGTAGAGTATGAGAATTAATAGATTTTGGTAATTGAGAACTTCACTATTTTTTATGTACATCGTATTTTAAAAACATACATAAATAACAAAAATAATGTCTTGATGGGATATCATAATTGAGGGATTTAATCATTCATAATTAATGAAACCTGATCAACTTTGACACCTGTTCACAAATGGACAATCCAGATACTTTTTTGAGAAAATCAAACTGGGTAAAATCTCAAGGCTGCGAATCCTCGAAGTTTTGGAAACGTTTTGGTTGCAAAACTTCGAAAGTAGCGGCATGGATAATGCAGTGCTCCCGGTCTCGAAAGCACCGTCCTTGCACGCCATGTCCGGGGATAATTTCTAATTTTTCTTGGTTTAAGATTTCTGATTTTATCAACCACGTCCCGGCGTTAAGTAAAAAAAGAGAAAATTTTAAAACACTATACTGCATTGCAAATAAAATAAATCCGATTTTGCAACGGGGTTGCAACAATAAACTGGCGATACCAAACGGAACCACGTCTAATTGAAAATTTTGATAGAAAAAAATTTAAACTATCGATTTAATTGGTTTCCATCTGAAATTGAGACAAATCTTTCACCAATACAAATGACTTAATATATATTTTTTACACGATTGGTAGGAAAATGATTTAAGTGGTTTTTGACCAAAGACTGTTCAAAACCTGGATTAATATTTTAGAAATTTTGTAATTCTGTTTCAGATAAAAAAATAAACAGGCGAACATATCTTTATTTTTTTCTCTATGAGTTTGAGTTCGACGATTTTATGTCTAGGTACAATAAAATCTATCGACAATAATTTAAAATTAAACGATCGAGTATCGACAACAATTTTGATTGGGGGGAGGGTTCGTGTAAAAAGTGTACATAGCTTAATGAGAATAAATGTTTATGATTATCTTTTGTTTTAAATTAAGAATAAAAATATACGATCATGTAAACAATTTCTGTCGTCTTAAAAACAAGTTAGAATTAATTGTTGAGAGACTATAATTTCTCTGTAGTCTATGCATATAAAGATCATATTACAAATATGTATGTTTTTTTTTTCTCTCGTACGCAACATTGTTACTATGGATAGCACTGCACCAAACAGCACTTAAAGCCAACGCTATCATTCAGTTTGATGGATTTAGTATTAAGTATATCGAGAGAGGAGGTCTCGCGGCCATCGTCGTTTAATGCTCCGGATCGAAAAGTACGGATTGCAATGATAGTTTTGAGGTAAAAAGGAGATAACAAGGTTTGATAATACTTCATAGGAATTGAGGGTTACGCTAGATATGCTAGATTTTCCCGATCCCCACAGGTTGACAACGTATGTGGTCGCAATAATGTGTTTGAGTTATGTGTGGTGATTAGTGACCGTTTGTCGATGATTGCTCAGAAATCGTGAGATGCAGTCTCGTCAAAATATTTTCTTCATCGTGCCAACGTTTCGATCTTTATTGAGATCATCTTCAGAGCTCGAAGTATTTTTTTTCTGCGTAATTGTGCCATTATAGCGTGTGGAGTTGAGGGCGTCCACAACTCACACACGACACGCAAGAATGACAGAAAACGAACACTTGAGTTCTGAAGATGATATCAATAAAGATCGAAACGTTGGCAAGAGAAAGAAAATGTTTGTCTGAAACCTACACATCAGACTGCATCTCATGATTTCTGAATAACCGACTTAGTAAGTTTAACCGAGTTAGTTGAATTTTGACGGTCAAAACAAATTCTGTCCTACAAGTCCTAGTTAAGTAGTTTCTAGACTTGTATGGTGATTCTACGTCGGTATAGATACAATTATAGGTACCTGACTTACGTGAAAATTAATAGCTCCTTGTTGATGTACACTGAACGGCCTGACTGTTTTTTCAATGATAGTTGAATCATTTTTATCCTGTGTTTTTGCAAACCTAACATTATTGTTGGATGTTGCTAGGAAAAGAGTAAGGTCAGAAAAATGAATTTATAAGTAAACTACATAGGTGGTAATTTTAATGCTGAGATGTATTACAAAATCAGCAGTATTACCGGTATATAGGACCAAATATGCACCCTTGTGGTAGCCGACTTTTGTGATTGGTTACTATCCTCACTTAATCCGAGCCAGCGTTCCGTTACATAGGATTCCAGGATGAAATCATAAAAGATCGATAGGAAGCATTTATAAAGGGCATCATTTATGCTTGGCTGCCAGTCCCTATCAACATTTTGGACCAGAACGCATCCAAACATTACTCTTTGCACTGCACAGCTTGTTAAGAAATAAATTAATTTTTGTATAAGTTTAATATATTTACTGCCCTAACCCCTAACCGTCCAGGACTGCTAAAACCAGTGTCGGAAACTTTTCTAGTTGACCAATAAAAAATTTTATTCTTTCCCCTTTGATATAGATATCCTGAATCCTACAGAGTCACTTCTAATTCTTGAACCATTGCTTTACAAAATGGCGAGTTAAATTATATACTCCTGATAGGAAAACCATGAACTTTACCCTCTGGTATTACTGTACGTCAAATTTTATTTCTCGTCCAAATCGAACTTCGTTATATTAAGTTGTATCGAGACAAGACAATCCTTTATACAGCTTTAGATGTCAATACTGAGGCGATCTTTCCGATTAATTAACCATTTTTTTGACAATTGAAATTTTCTTCTGTTAACAAAAGACTAAAACCTTCACGGACTTTTGGCATTGAAATCATATACAGAATATAACAATAATGACACTTTACCACCTGGATTATATCAAATTAATGTAATAAGCGTCTTCTGAAACGACGAAGCAGCTAATTAAAATTATATATAAACTTGCCACAATTCATCAATGACGGAATAGACACCACACATGATACGGTTTTGGCTGGGTTAATGAAGAAACTGTCGATTGTCTGAAATATTTTAGCAGAAGGCGTATTAAGAAAATAATTTATGTACACAAATGAATTTATTAAATTTGAAAAAATAGTAATAACAGTCACTTAACGCTGGAATTCTACTTCCAAGAAGGGTCGTATCGTATGTACATAGCCGTGAAGTCAATGGTAGAAACGGTTTTATGTCGGCGTTCATATGTGAAAAAAAAAGTTTAACGTTTTAAAATTTCCGTAATAAAATCCGACGTTTTTTATCGATGGCTCGGACAATACCGTCAGCCCCCTCAACAGTAAATCCGGGATTTATAGGCGGACTTCGCCTCCGCCGGAATCCTCGTAAAAGCCAGTGCTTCGCACACGTTCTTCTCGGTTCTTTTCAACGTCGCCCATGGATTTATTTGGTGCAGTTAAAACTCTCTTATCTCATATCGGAAAACTGGCGTTCAACGCTCACAATGTAATTTTACGCCTTAGGAAGTAATTACGTCCAATCGGGTCCCTTTGAAATTCAACAGGTCTCAGGTCCGATTAAATTATAGAAGTGATAAATTACTCACGCTACGAGAAAAAAAGGACAGTAACATACCTGGAAACAAAGATAAAAAACAAAGTTAAATTAGCATGTTTTATTTCATGGCATTACATATTAAATCAGCACAATTGGGTTTTTCATAGATACATGCAAAACTGCTTGCTGTGTAACATATGTGTATATTTATCGGCACAGTCCCACTAACTTCACCAAGCCACTGGCACCCATGATGGGTTAATTACCACGAAACACCTGTTGATTCTTGTAAGATATGTTATGAAAGCTAAGGTTAATTGCATTTTCAAAATGAAAAAAACCTTAATTTAAAGATATGGTTTATGATTTTGAAAAATTAAATTTAAAGGAATAGTGATTGCCTCTTATTAATATAAAAAATAGGTTCAATGCCATAGTAATGTTGAATTGCTATTCTAAAAGATTGTTATATATAGTAATTAAGCATACATTTTATATTTCATAGAATTTTGAAAATTTTATGCTCTTTTTAAGAGTATATTGATCTCAGTCGACATCCTTCAGGGAAAATAAAGAGGATTTCTATGGTGAAAAAGTGAGAAAACCATGGTATGAGAAAGAACTGAAAAATGTCTGTTACGAGTTGGATCTTCGTGAGGTCAAATGTTAGATGAAATGAAAAGAAATCGAACAAGGTTCAACCTAGCATTCGGCGACTTATTTCGCCACCGTCAGGGCATCCCCAAGAAAGATGAATTTACATACACCATATAGGTTATGGCGGCACATGTTGAGCGACAAGAGATGAGGCATCCAGCAAAAAAAAAAAAAAAAATGCTAAAAGAAACGATCAATCCAACATCTTATGCTCATTACTATTGCATATAAAACTTTATTCAGGTACTGTTTTTTGCGCGTTCACAGACTAGTTAACGTTAAAATTATATTCCCTAGTTTTCGTGGTCCGCTTGACCAATTAATTAATTTTTAATTGAGATTAAAAAAGGCAGGTGTCACGAGCGGGATTCGACCCATGACCTTCGGCTCAATACGCCGATGCTCTAACCGCTTGAGCTATCGTGTCTTCCACTCGGACACCAACTTCCCATCTCAACCTACATTTCGAATTCCTCTCCTTTTTGCCATTTTTCAAATGTCGTGCAATCAGGATTCGCTTCTCGCCAACACATGAAGTGGCCGAGAACGTAAGTACTTACATAAAAAGATTAATCAATTGAGTCAAAGTATAATGAATGAAACAAATTTCTAAATTAAAATGTTGTTCAACTGTTAAAAACATGCCCTGAGAACGCACTCCACGATGTTAAGACCGCCCTTTAGTCCTTTATTTTACTCGAGAATATTGATTTTTTAAAAATTATTTTTTAAAATTCTTAAATATCGTCTTTTCATCTGCAACCAGGTCCTTTATCCACTTTCTAATGAACACATCAAACAGCAGATGGGAAATCAATATCTGGGATTCCATCTGAACAGCATTCCACTTGGTAGATGTATCAGCAGATGGTCTAAGGCAGAAACAAAAAAGAAAACCACTTCTCCAGACAGTTTACGCAACTTGTAATTAAATATTGAAAGCTTTGAATTTTCACCTTTCACACAATAATCCGGCTCTTTAGTAAGTTTTTTTTTTGATTGCCGTCTCAAAGCGCGTCGTAATTGTAAGAGATGGAACTTTTTTTTTCAGATCGGACCGCCGATTGTGCCAAGCTCGAGCTTTTCGAGGTATAAATTTGTTTTCTACTTTCTCCTCGGGCAGTCAGAATAGTGTATATTATATTTTTATGCCGTTCGCCCCTTTGATCACACTTCGTGATCTTTCGAACGAAAAAGTTTCTTGTTTAAATGGGTAGATAAAAGTTTCTGGGGTTAAAAAAAATCAGAGGCTTTTATAGAAATGTCTGTCCCACCTGGAATACAAATCACTATAATAAATCCGCGCCTGTGACGACAAGATCCGTTTTTCTAAATTATTCCATTAAATAGTTTAAATATTTTTTTAAAAATTATAAAGTATTTATTATGGCGTATTTTAAAATGAATTATTTACGTGAAATTGAATTGAATTTGAAAGCCAAATTTAAATGGTTAGATGATGTGTTATGAATTATCCAAACCGACAAATAAAATTTTGTTGTTTAAATTTATTTTTAAATTGCTGTTGGACGTGTCATCTGTGTTTTGATTACACGATCTGCCCACTTTATCATGTGATTCGACTTTTTTTCCGACTTTCAGTGGTATAAACTGATAAAAATGACATATCCGACTAAATAACGCACTGGCAAATACTGAACGCCAGAATTATTGAAAATGACCAACATCTAAATGCTTAAAAGTAGCACTCAAAAGAATTGAGGATCGCAAATTCTTGGAACCACGGTGGGAATCGAACTCACACCGCTGGCCGCGAGGTATGTGACGCGAACCGAACTTATCAAAATATCATTATGATAGATGTTCAATCATAGATTAATCTGCCATCAAATACGGTAGCAGTATGTTGCATAAAATGAAAGAAAATTTCGGTACTTTAAGAACATGACGAACAGTAAATAAATATGAAGCTTCAACATTACTAACCAAAAAGAAATTATTATAGAGAAATTTTTAAAGGTTATAATTGGCCATCTTAATTATTTCAAGTTGTTGTTCTTTTTATGTAAGGTCTTTGTTTGACGAAAAAGTCATTGACATCAGCGAAGTAGCCGAACTTTTTCATCTCAACCAAGATCTTATATAAGAATAATTAATTGAAGAAAATAACTACAGAGTTCAATGTAGAAATATAAATTTAAATTTTACCAGTTTCAGTACTAAAATCTCACGAGAGTCCCACTACATCCTGTCTAACCTATACGTTTCTTCTGTCCGTACTGCTTTCCGGGACATGTACTTTTTTATGTGGCAGTGCGAGTTTTCCTATAGGTTTCCTAGACAAGTTCTACCATCGGCTCTGGCGTCTAGGGGTAATCGAAGATGGAAGCAAAGTCCCACATCTTCCCCCCCTATCCTTTATTCCCACCCTTCCACCCTCTGCTTCGAAATGCCTGGTGAGAACATTAGAGGAATAATCCCCGGGTTGGTCATCAGCCCCACCTTGAAATAATAACTGAACCTCGGAGGGAGCAATTCCAAGTAGCGTTTCATTCTATTGAGGTTAGACTCGTGGTGGTCGAAGTTTGAAAATAAACTTGCAACTTAGCTGGATGGCTCTGGCCAACCGGAGCAGGAGGTAAAACTCCCCTCATCTACCTCTCAGCAGTATGGTTACAGGTGGGAACATTGGAAGCTACCAAACAACCGGGTTAGCATCTGCAACCAAGGGGATTTGGTAAGCCTAGCAATAGGTACGGATGTATAATAAACCCTGAGTCCTAGGACGAAGATAAGACAGGGAAGAAATGACCTCTAAGGGGGCCAACCAGAATTTTGGTTCGTTGGACTTCCTTTGTAAGTTTTACGGATGGCCCTTCGATGAATCACTCGTGCCTCATGCCTGTGGTAATGTTCACCAGGTTTTGGACTCAGTAAGGATACATGTTGAGATGTATCATCTGTTTGGCAAGTAGGCCATAGGGTTCAGGACCTAGAGAGTCCATGACTCCCTCTTTGACCAACAGGTCAACGTTTGTTGCCTCCTCTAGTCCAGGAATGCCCAGGAACTTATGCCAGAGTCGGGCCATTAGTGGCACTGACTTCCGCCAGGATTTTCCTGTAAGTCCTCACTATTTTCAATCTACACAGGACTAACTGAACAACCCCTTAGACGGAAGATGGCGAAATGCAGAAACTAAGATCACCAGTCAAATTGATTAAAGATTATTAATATATACACTCACTCAAGTCAAACATTATCAAGAATAAGTCAGAATTTTGCAATATGCTTTAATTTCTCATATGGTGAGAAGGGCGTATGTATGATTTTTTTAAACGGGGACATTCCCATGCGAAAAAATTATCCATGGCGTGGAGGCGAAGATTGTCATAATTTCTGGACCACCACACGCTTTGGTTAACCATTGAAGACAAAACAAATACTTGTTTTTGGCGATGCGTGCCCCTCCTGGAAACAAGGGAATGTTCTGAGTAGGAAGCCGGAAAATCGAGTAACGGCCAGGCGCATACTTGTTTTCTCGTGCCTCCTCGCTCGACGACCAAATGACAGCCCTTGGGTTTCTCCTCCGGTCCAGGAGCTTGGCCACTCCGCTCTTTTTAATTACCGATGGCACGAATTCTATACCTTCGATAATTACACTTCTCGGTCATTCCCATCCTCCTTTACGTGACGGTGAATTTCCAGGACGGACTCTCACACGCTCCTGATTATACACCTCAACACAACCTGACAGAAATATTCAATACTAGCTTAATCTCGTACTTACTTTATTGAAAGTTTTATCTTTTATTTTATTTTTTTTTTTTTTGAACATACGGACAAAAATGAAAGACAGTACGCAGATGAACGACTAAACTGAATTATTATCGTAATCTCCACAATACATGCTTTCTATAAGTGTATATTACAACTGCTCCATATTTTTAATGATAAAATTGTTTTTGTCTCACAACAAGGATCTATAAAAGAAGGATATGCTTTGCCTTTCTTACTTTTAGTTTTATTTTCTTGTAATTACTTTTTATTGACATGGAAAAGCCCTTACACAAGGCAATAGACGATGGTCCTGTATATAAACTTAACCTTAATCACTCTCTGATAGGTATATATTCTGCACCCACAAAGTTAACATCAAGTTGTTTCAGAATCTAATCCTACTTTTGAGAGTCTTAAGGCTGTATTTTAGGATACATGTTTGTCACTGTTCTATACATCTGTGTATACGTCTTGCCACAACCAAATAATTCATTCGATGAAGTATACGTCAAATTGCAAGACGTTTATTGTAATATAAGTGGCTGTTGTAAAAAGTGGATAATCAAAATGTACCTTTAAAAATTACCAGTAATCCCTATTTCCTATTCATGCAGAATTGCACTGACCAGCATATATTAGGACAGATTCGAATAGCGTATAACTGATCAGTTCTGTACCTAGGATTACACATAGATAAAAGCCATGACATGATCATTAAGCCAGAAGAAGAATTCCCAATTATTGCCGTACACAAAACGCTTCTCCATATTTCTCATCTATCTCATATAAGCTGCATATTACTCATTGGATCCGTTTGGCGGCTCAGAACAAAATATCGAAAGATAATTAGCCGAGCATTATGCTACTCTTCATCTTGTGTTTTCGATCTTTATTGAGATCATCTTCAGGGCGCAATGTGTTTTTCATCTGTGTACCTGTGCCAAGAATGGCACAATTACACAGAAGGCAAACACTTTGAGCCCTGAAGATGATCTCAATAAAGATCGAAACGTTCGTACGACAAAGAAAATGTTATTCTGAAACCTACATCACACCAGCCCGCATCTCACGATATCTGAATAATTTATATGTAATTTTTAATTTTTATATAAAATGTGTCATACAACATTAAAAAATAGTTTTCAATTAATTAATTATATTAAGTTATTGGTTGAAATAAAAAAATCAGTGTCACGAGCATGATTCGAACCCACTACATTCGCGTCACGATAGCTCAATTGGTAAAGCACCGGAGTATCGCGTCGAAGGTCGTGGGTTCGAAAATTCATACTGACTTTTCTATCTCAACCAATACCTTATTTAAAGAATAATTAATTAAAAATAATTTATATGGTTAATCGGATTATGGAACCTAATGGAACTAAAAAATTGTATTTTTTTATTTAGCTAGAAATACAAAAACAGATACAAAATCCAAATCAACACATTTAGTCATTGTCTGAACGGAAATTTTTTAACACTAATTGTCAAGTCCAATATTTTTGTTTTGTCACACCTTGACGTAATTTCTTTCAGGTTCAAACTCCTGAAAAAAATCGTGTGTGGATTTGAAATTACCTACATATCAAAATTCAAGAAAAAACAAAATTTATGTTCACAATCTATCCTAAGTTATTTTTTCTTTATATTATGCCTATTATTGTCCTATTTAATATTTTCAGTTGACCTTATTTCCACTTTTTCATTGTTTTTACGAGGTTTTGCATATGAAAAATTCAAGTAAAAATGTTTTCTAAATTTGTATAAATTCTCAATATTTGATTTTCCTCTTTCTTGATACTTAGATCGTCTTGATAATTCTAATTATTATCGTGGTCCGTTCGGTTTCGAATTATGAAGCGTCGATAGTGTATCTGTTTTTAACCCAGTATTTTTCGTATAATTTTCATCCTTTTTTTTTACGAGGGTTCGCAACAGCAGAGGTCATATAAACCCTCAGGGTGCCGGTGTTTTTGAAAAAAAAGCCCATTTGTAAGTATGTCGGGTTCGAATGCAGGGCCGCTGGATTCGATCCCGGGACCTTGACCTTACAGTAATGAGCGCCGTGTCAAAGACGAAACCTCGCGGCCACCGACGCCCTTATAGTCTGTCTATTAGGGCTTTGTCAAAGCAATATCCGTTTCTGTAGTATTTGCAATATGTAAAAAACTGAGTCAGCCACTTGATTTATTCTAAAAAACACTTGCGCTTCTCTAATCTGTAAACCGATAAGCCCAGGGAACATTGTCTTCTACTGAGCTAAGGAAAAAATTGTGCATTTTAGTGCGACCAGACGCACAAATTGGTTTTCTCCTCGTCTAAGAATAAAACAAAGCAGTTATTGTTCCAGAGTAAAGGTTTCACTTGTAAAAATTTAAAGAGCCCGTATTGATAAAACCACTTCGCACCAAAGCGGACCTAGCCTAGAAAAAGTCCTAGATTTAAAAAGTGAACCCTCCCGAACTTTTAACGAGGCTGGAAATTTCACTTGGAAAAGGCCACCGCCTCCGGGTCTAATTGACCTCCGTGTACCACTGATTCCCGGCTAACTAGTTTTTTATTAGTGATTCCAATTTGGCCTAACTGCTCTCCCCCATTGACATGCCTGCCGTCCTTATTAACCGACTTTAAAACGCCACTTTTATCTTTTTTAATATCACGAATTATAAAACTAGCCCTAAATTTTGCCCTGGGGAACAGTTTCAGAAAGTTTCATTAAAAAGTGAGCTGAGCTGGTTCACTAATTTCACAATTTTTTGCGTTTGATGCTAGCAGTCTGTTTTTAAATAATATGCCTCTTTAGTTTTTCCCTGCTCTCATAACGTGAAAATTTTTGAGTATCAAAACTATCAAATGACCTAAAATCACTCAAATATCGTTGCTACAAATAGAAAAAATATATTTTTATTACTATAGTATAACAGGATACACTTACATTTATTATATTTGTAGAAGTTATGAAAGATTTTGGAGGCTAATAATAATAATAATGGATGATAGGGCGTGAAATGACCTTAGCCGTTAAAACGCCCTTAAAAACTAATAATAATAATAATAATAATAATAATAATAATAAGCTAAAACCGCCTTAAAAGTGAATAATAATAAGCAGTAATAAGTCCATATCAAAATTGGCAAACCTATCCGTGGGGCAACCCCTTCACAGCTTCAACCTTCAGGCACAGCACCAAAACTCTGCTACCTCCTCTGGAAACGTTTATACAAGGAGGAGCAAGGAAAAACGCAAAGCTCATTTAGGCTCATAAAAGAGCATACAGATAATAATCAATAAAATCATACACCTATTCATAGAAATGGAGAATCATCCACATCATCGCGAAACACTTTTTACAGTATCACATAAGCTTCAACAAACTACAAACGACAAAAACGCAGTATGGTAAAAGATGGCTCAAACACATGAAAGGACCGAAAGAGTCCTTTTTTTTCTACAAACCCAAAACAAACCATTCAAATGCATTTTGGAAGTACACCTAGGTGTTTCAAGCTGACATACCATCAATGCCTGTGCCTTAGAAAAATCTTAAAATAGGTTACCCTGGTAAACAATTTTTCATAAGATAGGATATCCAAACATATATTAAAACATTAGCATTTAAAAATTCACAACATAACTAGTCAGCTAATGCATCCAAATTTCCAATACTTGGGAAAAAACAATAACTTGGTGATATCTTAGATTCAATGTTAGAAATGTTGACTGATTTTTCACTCAATACACTGGCTCAAGGTAGGTCTTTAAGATAAAAGCAAATTCAATTGACTCTGCCAAGTTTTCGACCTACTTTAAGAGCATCATCAGGGCAAAACAATCTGCAGACACATTTAAGAATGTTTTGCCCGAATGATGACCTTAATAGATCAAGAGCTTGCCAGTAAAAGCTGAATTTCTACAAGAGCAGACATTGATCGACACATTGGCCAGAGGAAGAATTGCAAGATTATCGGCCCTGAACCTATTCTTGGGATAAAATAAACAAACACAGGACAAAACATATGACAGAATAGATCCAATAAATAGAAAAGAAGTTGATAAATTCTTAGGACGGTAAATTTATGTCAAAACAACCCTCACCAAGAATCCCAAAGACGCAGCTATAGGAGGAAAGGCTAACTCAGAGGGGTGGTAGGACAGTTAACCGTCACTGGCATCTGTGAAATCATCTACACAATTCCTGTTTTTTCTACTAGAAACCTTCAATAACACCACTAGTTTGCCCACTACACCAACTTACTGTTACTGCTTAAGCAGAGAGGAGCGATAGGACTTTTAACCGTTCACTTGCATGTGTGAAAATATCAAGACACTACATATGCATATTCACCGACGATCTCATTTGTAGAGTAAGCAATGAGGTGGAACAAACAGCCAGTAATATTATCTTCAAATGCGAAGCCAACATGCAATGGAGACCTGGAGTTCAAAGAAAATCCATGAATTTCAGTAACGACAGTCAATGAACTAGTGCTTGTTAGGAGAATGACAAGTCGATTGCATCAAACCAAGGAACTAACAAAGTACGGTAAACCAGAGGGCTGCAGTGCTTGTGAAACAAAAACCGCCCGTCTAAACACACCCGATGCTACGCTATGCCATGTCACGATATGGTAGGGTGTGCACATATATGCGACGTTACAGTCACACAGCAGTATCACAATCGTAATGCCTCTTTTGTTCTTAATGCATTATTTTGAGCAAAAACCATGTAATAAATTGTTAGTTAAATTTGTTTTAAATGAAGTTATTCCGGTGTTTTGATAAATTTCCATCCTTACCATCAAAATGAAATATTTTTTATAAATACTCATCAATTTTTAATGTAGTTTAATTTGGTTTACATTAAAATGAGAATGTGGTAATTAATAAAACGACAATAATACATACATGAAATAAAAAATATGAATGTCGGGTTCTTTTGTCTTCGACTGTATTCGATGCTACCCGACGAAAATCTGGTCAGTGGGGATCGCAGAGCGTAGAGTAGTAGAGTAGCGTTGCGTGGAATCGGGTAGCGTCGCATAGCGTTTCAGCGGGTGTGTTCCCTTAAGCCATTTCATTATAGCAATATTACTGAACTTTGACCATCTTCTACCAAATTAGGATCATCCGAACGTTCAACAAGCTTATATTTCTTTATAATTTATCTACTAAAATACAGGAATAAGAATTCCTTATTCCTTAATTATTATTGATTATTAACAAAATAATTTTATTGTTTTATTATATTTAAAATCTATTTTAGGGGCACCTGCCGCATGTTTTGTGATATTGCTCTGTGTGGTCTAAGCGGTGAAAAGCCTGTAATTTGGTCGTTTACATTCATGATGATTTGCCAATCCTTGCTGTGTTGGTTGGTCATAACATAGCGGCATTTAGACATCTTAGTATTGGTGGATTTTGCATAGACCTGCCCTTGAAGATAACAATTTAATGTATAAGCATGTTTGATGTTTAATATTTTTTTTATAAAATGACAACCAACTAATAGCTGAGAATGACGATCGTTTATTTTGCCTTGGAATGGCAGAAAAATGCTTAAGAGTGAACTAGTAGGAAAAAAGCCACGCTGACATAAATCAACATACATTTGTTGTGATATAAAGATGAGTATCAAAGGATTCTGTAACGAGATAATGAGTTTGCTTTTTATGGAAGTTAATGACTCTCTCGAAATCGACCAGAAAGGAGCCGAGGGCCGAGACGGTCGGTCGTTAAACAGTGGCTTCGTGTGCGTACAGCTGATGTGTAACGCGATCATTAAATAATCCCAAGCCGAATCCAATCGATTTCGGTCTCGTAACAGAAGTGGAGAGCACTCCAAGATGGTAAAAAACAACAAATGGAAAGAGTGTTGATCTCAATCACATCAGCACGTCAATCCGAGGGGCGTGACTCGGCCGAATCCGACGACGTTTCCCTCACGATTAGCATAAAACGCGTTGTTGTCCATTTTATAAAACACTTCGACGTGTGCAATTAGGGTGGAAAAGAACCGACGACGAGGCGGGAATAAGCAATCTATTTATTACCAAACAATAGAGCTGAATTGGGCTATCAATCCGGTCATTGATTCTTGTATATAACTGCCTAATTATGAGAAGGGAAGAGACGACTTTCTAACAACGGCATCAACAATGACAACAAAAATAGTTCTCATCTAAAATAATAACAATTTGAAGAACATAGGTCGCGAATTGATGTCGATTAATCTGCAATTTCGTCGTGCTGTTATCTATGATATGTTTTTAGGCCGCTTCAGAGGTACACATGTAAAAAGCATAATACTCATCTGCCAGACCGAAAGAATGAAATGAACGATCAATGCACCAAAGAAATTAGATCAACCAAGATGATCGAAAACGACCAAACTACAGTCTAAACCCCTTGTAGACCTTAGCTTTCTTTACTAAAACCGTCTTGTTACAAACACCATAATGTCTGGGCGTGGCAAAGGAGGCACAACCAAGGGAAAGGCGATGACCAGGTCGTCCCGTGCCGGGTTTCAGTTCCCGGTTGGAAGGATCCACCATCTATCGAGGAAAGGCAACTACGACGAGAACCGCTGAAGTCCTCGAGTTGGCAGGTAACGCATCCCGTCACAACAAGTAGACCAGGATCATCCCCCGTCACTTTCAACTGGCGATCAGGAATGACGAGGAGTTGAACAAACTTCTCTCTGGAGTCACGATCGTCCAAGGTGGTGTACTTCCCAACATCCAGGCAGTCCTCCTTCCCAAGAAGACTGAGAAAAGCGGTTAATTTGTTTTCCGTCCTTCATTTCAAGGATACACCTCACAATTTACATTACTATTATGGATAATTGCATTCTATACACTGAAAATTCTTTTTATGATTTTTTATGCACAGTTTTTGGTTGAGATAAATTCAGATAGAAGTGAGGTCACAATAGTTCAAGTGGTATCATACCAAAGGTCGTGGGTTCGAATCCCGCTCGTGACATTGACTTTTTTAACTCACCTTAAAACCTTTTAATTGAATGTTTAATTATTATGAATAAAGCAATGCTGTAATCAAACTGCTCATGCCATCATTTGACATCCGCTTTGAACATCACTATTGATTTTTAGGGGGCTTATTTCCTTGCATACTAGCCAGAGATATGATGCGGATTTTTTTTAGGGAGAATTCAGCCAAGTTCATGGGCGACGTTGGGAATGGAACCCACGTCTGCGGGCTCTTCGGGCAGAGCCTAAATCGCTCCGCCGCCGCGTTGCCCAAAAATTTTGGATGCAAATTGGTTGTAATAAATCAATCAATTCCTGTGAACTGGTTATGATAGGAAGCATTTCCTCTATTAGGAGATTTTTAACGATAACTTGGAATTAAAAAGAGATTAAAGAGAAGAAGCCTAAAGCAGCAAAAAATAGAATAAATCAATCTATCAACAGATGAAACTTAACGAGAGATGGTGGGTTGCTATTTTCAATGGCAAAAAAAATACAGCCCGTTTTTCATTTTTGTCTTCATTATGACCGATGAAAAAAAGTTGTTAATTCAGTAAATTATTTAAATGAAACGTGCTTCATTATCAAACTAATTTACGAGTATATTTCCGATTGAAACGTACGAAAAAACTGGATTTAGAAGTAGACTTAGGTATAATTAATGCATTAGAAGTAAGTGACCATGTTATGAACCCAGCTGGAGAAAAAAGGACCTGATGGAAGGCAGGAGATTAGATTCCTCCTAATTAAAACTCGGTTTATTACACTTTAAATAAGAAGTCACTTTTGACGTGAGCACAAAAAAATGCAATAAAATCTTGATATCTCGCGCTAGTGATTTTTAAATATTCTAATAGAATTTGTACTTGATACATTAAAACGAGTGTGGAGATTTTATTAAATGTTTGAAAGTTTATTCAGGCCGTGTCGCTAAGAAGGAAACGATAGCCCGGGAATCGAGCGCAGGGAGTGTTGATATGTTGTGTTCACCGAAAGCCGGTCGCGTATGCAGACAATGGGATGTGAAAGACAATGAGGAGTCTTGTAATGAATATGTCGACAATGGATGCTCATGGCCCATGGAACGTGGACCGAGATGATTAACCGTACCGATTCTGGGCTTGTTAAAATAAACAAATTCAAAGGAAATGCATCTCTGTTTAATCAACTTAAACCTCGTACTCCTCGATTGCGGGAAAAATTACAATCAATACGTGAAGAATATTTCAGATTGATGAATTCTTGCCTAACGATGTCATACATGACATATGCGTTGTTTGAACAGCATGAAATTGAAAAAATTGGCTATAAATTACATATTTCTCAATTATATCAATAATTATTATATCAGTTATTTTATATCACATGGGGCGCCATTTGAGTCATGGGCTGAACAAAAATCTTTTTTCGTCGTAATTATTACAATTAATTAAGGCTTTTAGTTGGGATGAAAAAAAGTTAATGGCACGAGCGGGATTGGCAAAAAAGGAGGAAAAATTCAAAAGGTGGCGTTGAGATGGTAAGTTAGTGTCCGAGTGGATCGAGGTCACGATAGATCAAGTGGTATAGCAGTGGCCTATCTAGGCGAAGATCGTGGGTTCGAATCCCGCCCGTGACACTGACTTTTTTTCATCCCAACTAAAAACGTTAATTAAGTATAATGTATTAATTGGTCAAGTGGACCAAGTCCTATTAATTTGTCCAAATTTTTAATTTAATAAATTTGCCCATGCGTCTATAGAACTCCTAGTCTGTAAGATCAGATGGAAGAGGTAGGATTTCTTTGAATAGCTCTAACTGGCCACAGGATAGAATAGTTCCTGTTTGCTAGTGCTAGCCATTTTTTGACTGAGGTGCCTTGTTTTTCCCTTTTGACAGTAATAAAGTTGATTGTATAACCCTTTGACAGAAATCAGAAATAGACCGTAAGTCACTACAAAAAGTCGCAATGTATACTGAGGACGATGCACCTATGCATGTGACAAAGACAATATGTGCTTTCACAACCGAATTCCTCTAATAAATTCCCAGTTTTTTTTTTCAAACTTTATTTCTTATAGTCGTTTACTAGTACAAACATTTTAAGGATTTGACGGTTCATCGTTGAATTGATTGGTTGTGTGCCACTATAGAAAAAATAATTATATACATTCTTAAGTCACCATCAGTTATACAGGTCTCTTTTGAAAAATATATACACGCATTTATAAATTTTTAACTTTTGATTGTTTAAATGCAGTAATATTCTGGTGCTAAGTAATTTGATTATTTTCATGAGTTATACCAAAGTTTTCATAAGAGGTTGGTCATCGTTGAGACCTAGGACTAAAACATAAACGGCAGTGGACCCCAAACACGATTTCATGAGCTAAACTCCCATCACTGAAAGTGTTGCGTAGCAGAACGACATAGTTTCATCTAAAAAAAATATATTCAAAAAGGTCAAAATTTGAAGAAAAAAAAACATTGTTAACTATGGAATTAGCGATTGTACAGGAAATATGTTTTTGGGAATTCAAAATATGCTATTTAAAGTTCTATTAATTCTTAGGGGGGCCGCGGTAGCCGAGAGGTAAGCGTGGGAGACTCTCGGCTCTTAAATCCCGTGCTACTGGGTTCGATTCCAACGTGGGGTTTTTGGTTAAGATAAAAAGTCAGTGTCACAAGCGGGATTCGAACCCACGATCTTCGGGCTAGAAGCCACTGCTCTACCTCTTGAGCTATCGTAACCTCGATCCACTCGGACAATAGATTCTCACCTCATCCCCGCCTTTTGAATTTTCCCGCCTTTTCGCATTTTTGAAATGTCGTGTAATCTATTCGATTCTCGGCGACAAATGAAATGGCAACGGAGAGCTTTAGTGGAGCTATACTTCATGTTAACTTATGAAATTCACTCGTTTTCGCGGTCCGCTTGACTGAATAATATCTTTCAATTAATATGAATTTTTAGTTGAGATAAAAAAAGTCAGTGTCACGAGTGGGAATTGATCATGCGGACCACGAAAACTAGTGAGTTATTTAAAGTGTTACATTTACAACAAGAACGGAACGATGTAGGACAACCCAATATAATCAGTTTTGTAGGCCTGTGAATAGGTGGTGACTTTGAGGAAATACAAATCTGCATGCTGACAAATGTGATTGTCACGATAGCAGCAGGCCCGTTTCGTTTGTCAAATATGATTAATATGCAGGAGGGTGATATATGGGGCTCGAGGTCGACCCAGGCATGTTTAAAGCCATGGTATGGAAAGGAAGGTGGTGTGAAATCTGGCAGAGTGTTTTTGTTTTAACATGTCTCAGAGACAAAACAATAAACTAATTGAAATTTGTTAGATTTCCTCTTGTTGTCTGCGCCCTGAGGTGTGATGAATTTTTTTGTGATAAACGATCATCCTGGTCCGAAAAACTTCGCTGCCTTGGCTCGTCAGATGTGTTTATCCTTTTAACTTTTTTAGTAGTGTGTTTGTGTCAATAATTACCATAAGCCGACCAATAAAGAAAGCGAAATCCGCTCAGACATACCAATGGAGCGAAGTTAAATAAACCAAAATGATGGGTATAGAACTGCAGAAAAAATGAATACTCGATAGTTTGTAAAAATGTTACTCCTTTTATAAAAAAATATATATATTGAAACCAGGCTAAATTTGTAAGTACAAATGTTTATAAATTAATTAGCCTAACGGGTAAATTAGAAAAAAAATTCTGTCAAAATTTAGTGCAATCTATGTACAATTTCTGAGTCATTTTTACAAAATAATGACATTGCGTGACAGCTAAACTACGCTTGACCGACAAACCTTAATATTGTATTCACTAGTTTCCTGGACCGCTTGACCAATTGCAAAATCGCGCAAAGGAGGGAAAATTCAAAAGGTGGGGATGAAATGGAAGTGTCCGAGTGGATCGAAGTCACGATAGCTCAAGTGGTATAGCAGAGGCCTATCTAGACGAAGATCTTGGGTTCGAATCCCGCTCGTGACACTGAATTTTTTTATCCCAACTAAAAACCTTAATTAATTAAAACCTAATAGTGTAGTTGTTCATATTAGTTTTAGGAAAAAATAAATATCAATAGTTTACTTGAAATATATTTGGTTTTTGGTTGCAATCTCAAAGCTCTTTAAGGCGTATCTCAGGGTATTATACTCAACCCTATTTTCTTTTTAATATATACTCAAAGGCAAAAATTAGATATTCCTATTTTGTTGTTTATTAAAAATTATATTTATGTATTTTTATCGGGGTAATAATTAACCAGTGCTTATTTTAATGTTCCAAAAGTGACGAACATCTAATTGAGAGTCTAATTTATTCTGTTAATACATAATTTTCCAGTGTTTTAGCAAATTTTCTTAAAAATAAATTGTCATTAGATAATTTTTATGAAAATTCGTGAATTTTTTATTTTATTTAATTTTGTTTACATTAAAATAAGAATGTTGTAATTCATATAATAATGAAAATATATACAGTTCTGAATAAAAGTGAAAATACAAGTATCTGAGGTTTTTTTTGCCTTTGTATATTTTTACATTTTAAAGAGCACGATCGAGGAACTGTACGTTTGGTTCATAAATATGAGCATGCAGATCTTTTGTAATTTTAAAGCGCAGAACTGCGACTAAAACTGGCCATCGTCTTCTAGAGAAAAGGCTCTCGCCAAACTCGGCCATGTCAGCCATTAACAGCATAATCTTCATCATATTTCACTCGTGTTTTACTCCGTGCTTGACTCTCATTGTTTGTACCAAGTCTTGAAATTCCGAATGCATGAACAATCTAACGGTTCTGCCCAGCCCTAAGTGGAACTAATTAAAATAACTTTTCCGAACACCCACCCATGATTCAAACAACGAAGTTTAGTTATTGCCGTAGACCAATCATAAAAGTGTCACAAGCTTTCTTTTTATAACTTGAAAATGAAAAAGGAAAAAAGGAAACCAACAGCGATCGTTTGAAGAAGAAAAAAAAAAGTAATTTTCTTCACTGCTTTTCAGGATTAGTTCCGTAAACTTACTAATGTTTCGTCTGTCACATACATCATTGAAACAAAAGAAAAACAATGTCGAAAGATGTACAAAGATGGTACGTATTGAAAATAGACAGGAAAATCGCTCCACCACCCCTAATATCAACTCTGGTCAATTGACCAATTAGATACAAACGTGGGAGAAAAACCGAGAAGAATAGATTAAAATAATTACAATAAACGCTATTTGATATAAAAACAATCAAAATTTTAATTACGCTTCTTGATTTCAGTCTATGGCAGAAGAAGAATAGTGATGTTTATAAAAAATGACAAGCAAGGGTTTGAATTTCGATGTCCACGATGATTGTGCTTAGCATAAATAATAAGGCGTACGGCTGGAGGGACAAGTCAATCGAGTGCCGGCGTCCCGTAGCATCAATCAGTAATGATCAATCAAACGATACCGAGACCCGGGTGTGTATCCGAGGTCAAGGGCGATGACGCCCACACGGCTATTCGTGTCACTAATCCTAATAACTCCAGATCTTTTACTGAGGCTAACGGTCCACAACAAATCTAACCGAGTGCCTTTTATCCGATTTCGTTGTAAGCTAAAGATTATCGTATGAGCTATTTGGTTAAGAGCCGTAATAATTTCACCTTTGGGCTCTTCTTCCCTTTTTACTCAGACAGGAAGAAATACCATTACCGCTGACAGTGAAATAAGACTCGGAATTCCAGACTGCAAAGCCGTTTTTTTTCTTAACTCATGCTGTACGGGATGAATACATACGAGACATCATCGAATAGCATGAATTTCACTTCCTGGCAAAAGATTTATCCAATCTTTACTTGGCTATTTGGACGTTTAAGAGAACATTCTGCCCTTTACACCATTCCGTAGTGGCACTGAAGCATATTGGTTGCAATATTGAATCACATAACAGAAGATTATAACGAATAGAAACAGTGTAAGAAAATTTATGAGGGAGCAATATATTCCTAAATAAAAGGATAAATCGGCGAAAAGTGGTGGTTTTTAAACAAGAGCCAAACTATTCTATGGTTGGTAGTATAAGGTATACAGCTATAGGTGGTATAAAATACAAATATTTTTAAAATTACTTTGTTCGTTTCGGGCTCATTGTACCCTCCTTAAGCGCCAAAACAAATAAATACAAAAATGTCCTAATTAACAACCTCTGTGTTCATGGGTTCATTCAAACCCAAAGCAAGCCATCGTCGAACCGACTAGATTTTACCGATTTTTCTTAAAAATTAACAATCAATTTAATATAATACACACTAAGTGGTGTTTAGCGATCATTGTTCAGAGATCGTGAGATATGAACTGGTGTGATGTAGGTATCAGAAAAACATTTTCTTTATCGTACAAACTTTTCGACCTTTATTGAGATCATCTTCAGAGTTCAAAGTGTTTGTTTTCCGTGAAGATGTATCATTTTTGTTTGTCGTGTAGGGAGGGCACTGTGAGCCCTGAAGATGATCTCAATAATGATCGAAACGTTGACACGATAAAGAAAATGTTTTTTACTAACGATCGCTACACACCACAAAGTGTGTATTGTATTAAATTAATTGTTAATTTTTTAGAAAAATCTAGAAAAATCGATTAGTCGGTTCGACGTTTCGACGTTTATTGAGATCATCTTCAGGGCTCAAAGTGCCCTCTCAACACGACAGACAGGGATGACACATCTACACGGAAACCAAACACTTTGAACCCTGAAGATGATCGCTTATGATTACTTACGATCTTTACTTAGATCATCTTCAGGGCTCAAAGTGTTTGACTTCTGTGTGATTGTGCCATTCTTGCGTGTCGTATTCTTCGGCACTCTCAACATGACAAGAAACGATAAAGAAAATGTTTCTCTGAAACCTACATCACGCCAGACCACATCTCACGATTTCTAAATAATTAGTTTGTAAAATTTAGTTTTCAGTATTAGAAATATCGACCACGTTTTCACTCCCGGCCATCCTGGATCAAGGTAAGTCCTTGGCAATGTTGGGACAGAGTCGGTCTTCTAGAAAATTTAAGACCTCCTGTACCTTAAATACATCAGATTGTTTTGCCCTGATGATGACCTTGAAAGCATGGCAGTAAAAGTAAATTTGCTTTCTTCTTCAAGACCACACCTTGATCCATAGTGTTCATGGGTTTAAGCAGCAAAGAGATTTCGAAAGGGCACGAGCAGTACGGTTGGGATCGATCGAGAAGTTGGTGTGAGACTTCTCGAATTAAGAACGGATCAGTTCATTGACAAAACGGATGTTAAGGTGGCTGTGGATAGTGAGTTTAGTCAGTTAAATAAAGAGTTAGAAGGATAGATAGATACTGTTAGTTAGTAATGAACCTTGACGGTTTATCTATGGACTTTTGATAGGATGGACTGATTGCGATGGACGTTGGGGAACCCACAGTTCCACTAGATTCAAAGAGGAAAACATCAACGTTAGTTTGTATGTAGATGCAGTTGTAATATTCGGGGTGTAATATACCGCGCCCTTTAAGATTGTAGCCCCCGTTCTCTGCCTAAAACACATCGGTGAGTTTTAATCAAGAAAATTTATTAACAGGCATGGTTTCAGTGGTTGAAGCTCTTCTATGGTCACATTATACATCCCAAACATTTTCTTCTGCGGAAAAATGTAGCTCTGCGGTTTGTTAGGAAATGAGTTGGTGTTTCTTCAGCCTCCTTGGACAATCTGCCTGTGCCATCGTGGATTATTCCAATTTTCTTTAAGCTTAGTTTAGATTTAGGATGGATTTCAGCCTACAAGCCTACCTAGTTTTCCAAATCTTCCGTTAAGTTGTCTATAGCCAACATTTAACAGCTGGTTTTTGTTGAAACGTATTTTTATTCTTAAATACGCATTAATTAAAGATCGATACATTTCTTTTGTTAATTTCTGACTAGGCCTTATCCTTTCATTCATAGTAACTTCCCAAACCCTATAAAATTGTTAGGCTGTTAGACGTTACGTTGAGTTAGGTATATCGGCACGAATTGAATCGAGTCATTTGTTAGTACTTTTCGAGTGGATAAATGCATTTAGAATGAAAGAGTTAATTAATTTTCCTTTTTGATTAACTTCTAGCATCTTACAATTTAAAACAAAATAAAACCAAAACCAACAAAAACAAGCTTTTAAGGACTGTTATAGCTTTATTTTCAGTTCGACCAATCGCCAAGCGCAGCATTGGGAAAAATTAACATTTACCATGCTAACAAAAGAGTTAACATCTTACAAATATCGTGAATACTACTACGTAATGGTATTACGTTTTTATAATTTTGTCCTTTTTAAAATTTTAATTAAGGCCTTGAAGACAACGAATCAATTCTGCATTTCGTGATCTGAACAAAAAGACGAAATTTTAAACACCAGAAGTTTGCTAATAGGGTCTCATCCCCATGTATAGGACGTACCCAAAAATAACGGATGTGTTCACAGTGTTAACGTTTTTGGGTGTGCGTGGTTTTGACGTTCGACTCCCGAAGATAAGTTGAACAAACAACTTAGTCGACAGGAAATCAGTAGTTTAATTGACGGGATATCGGAATTATTTTGAAGGTTAAAGTGTATGTATCATTTCATTAGATAGACGTGTCATTAAAAGTTGTCAGTGACCAACAACATTTCTAGCATGACACGTCATTATTATTAATCATATAGCTATGATCTTCGTCTTTCATCGATTCTTGTGAGAATCGTGGTAGTTTTCAAAACAAAACCCCAATGAGTTTCGGGGTCTAAAACTATTGATACCTAAACTAAACACCCTCAACCTTCTTCCAGATTAACATTGTTCAACCACAACCTTGAGCGTAAAACTGCAATGTGGTCTTTCTTGACGTGACACCGAAGTTTGATTGTGCAATGTTCTGATTCTGATCCGGAATTCCTCGGAGGATATCCATGCTCACGTGTTTGGCAATTTAAGATAAATGGAAACAAATGGACTTTACATTGATTTTACCCTCTGAAGCACGTTCCTCAATAATACTCTTGTAACTGACTGTGTACGGTTAGCTTGATACCTAACTGTGAACAGACATACGAACTAAACGACAATAATTAAACATAAACTTTGGACTACTATAGACATTATTATAAATAACATCAAACTTAATATAGTTAATAAGACTCTACTGAAACCGATTTGAGCATAGTTCCTCAGAAGTCCATCCCAAGTCGTCAGAAGCGTTGTCTCCCTCCCCAGTACAATTTCAACACTGCGCATCACAATAACCTCCAAATACCCTTAGTTAAAAACTTAATCCATCACAAATTGTCTACATTCCATGAAAACTAAACTGACGTCCTAACCCCAGGAGCCCCCCCCATCTCCAACATTACCAACCCTTACACAACCCAGTGAGATGACTTATGACAGTAAGGCGGAAATGGGCCCCCGGGAACTGCTTGCGATTAATTCTGAAATCTGTGAAAGCAACGATAGTTGCTGGCTCCCCTCTGGACATTTTGATGATAAAATCATATTGCATCTCATATAATGTAATGTGTGTATATAGTTTATTAAACATCGTGGTCCGTTTGACCAAGTAACATCTTTCAAAAAATTAATCTTTATGTAAGGTATTGGTTTATTGGTTGAGATGAAAAATGGCAAAAGGAGGGAAAATTCGAAAGCTTGGGTTAATATAGGGAGTTCTGAGTCCGAGTGGGTCGAATCACGATAGATCAAGTGGTAGAGCAGCGGCGGATCTAGCCGAAGATCGTGGGTTCGAATCACACTCGTGACACTGACTGGTTTTATCTCAGCCAATACCTTACATAAATAATAATTAATTGAAAGTATGTATTTGCGCACCATTTACGCGTGGTCGACCGCATACCCCCCCAATAAATTGTGGTCTTTCTTGACGTGACACAGACATTTGGTTGTACGGCGTAAGGGTCTCTATAAATTAAAACGTGTGGTCGGACCAATTTGGCACGGTATCGTAACTGTGATGTCCTGACTATACCTTCCACCCTCTTAGGCTCATTTACATCTGTGCGATGTTTTGATTCTGATCCGGAATTCCCCGGAGGAGATCCATGCACACGTGTTTGGCATTGGAATTAACACGAGTTACCATCTTACAAACATCGAGAATTCCTCTTATAACTAGTTGAAGAGACTACGCTCGGTTTAAGGAACTATTGGTTGAAATAGGATCAGTCGAACTGTGGTCCTTTAAAGAAAGTGAAACGCTAAGGCTTGACTGCCACAAAGGACCCTAAAAGTGGTAGCTTTTAACCAATTTATATAATGATCACTTCAAAAGGAATATGTAATTGCAGAATAGGAGTGTACATGATAAATTAATGCAAACTGATCGGGCTCTTATCCGCAATCTCCCAGCCGATCAGGCTCTCAAGCATGTAAGACTACCTGTCAATTGAACGGCAATTGCTCCGACAAATATCCCGACAACCATCTGCACCCGTTTTTATGAAAATTTATCTCAGGGAAAACAAAATCGATTGAAATCCTGCAGATACGGAGAAATCGTAGAATTGTTCAAACATCATACGACAAACGAGGTAATTAGCATCTTAATGCCTGTGATCAGAGATCTGACTATACTTCTCAGAAAATTATTAGCCATATTAGCATAAAAAATGTTAATTAACGGGTTAATAAAAACAAAACGCCTTATTTCCAAACGACGGCTTATCGATTAACAACTCCACCCAATGTTAATGTGACATTGTTAAACGTTCCGGTCCGGTTAAGGAGGAGTGGTGTACGTTTAAAGCTCAACAAATTTATCAGGCTGAGAGATCAATCCATACCCATTTGAAAAGCCTTAAAAAAGATCAAAGAGAAAATATCACTCTTTAATATCTCCGATTTCCCTAAGTACCAAAGGGTATTGGAATGGTAATAACTTAGTCTGAAAATAAAAGATCTATCGGTACACAGGCGAGGATTATCTGGAATGAGTATTTGGTCCTCAAATCAAATCTTTAAATCAATAGTAAATTTTGATTTATTTATGAACGACATTTGGACATAAGATGTAATTTCTTTGCTAGGATGGCTTCTACTGTAAACAGCTGGGTCATAAGAGAATTGAATGGAATGTCAGCTGGATGATGGTCCTGAAGGGCAAGTTAAAATTGATGATAGTAACCTACCACCCTTTCAGCCTTCCAAGACATGCAATGATTGACGAAGATTTACAAGTATCACCTTGCAAGTAGAAGCTGCCATACATCTGACAGGACACGAATCCTAATTTGGGAAAGGATGCATATGTTGCACTTGAATTTAAACTTTCAGAAAATAAGCTAAGTTCTATGCAATTAATGTTTCACCAAACAACTAGGAAGTAAAGAAGATCCCTGGAAGTTTTGAAAACGCAAACACGGAAAAACATTAAATCGATAAGTCTGGAAAAGGTGGCCGATAATAAATGCGGGATTTGCAGATTTCCCAACAAAGAAGAAGAAAGCACGAATTTTCATCTGAATTATAAAAAAATCTTTTAAATGTGAAAAATATGTCGACGCGTTTTTCAATCATTAGATTTTATGTTTTGTTTTGAAGTAATATTTATTTGCCGGTCATTGTTAACATACTCTGAATACCGTTTTTTTTCATGCGTTTTGATCGATAACTTGTATTTTACAGAGTTTTACTAATTTAAAATTGTGGGAAATAGCGCATTTTTGTCATATAATGGTGTTTTATTACCACCTAAAACCTCAGTTCAGTCTGCAAGGAAACTTATAATGTGTGTGATTGACGACGATTTAGCTGAAAGAACCGTTCGTAAGAGGTTTGCTCGATTTACAATAGGAAATTTTTATTTGCAACACCCCCAGGCAGTTGATGATGAACAAATGACAACTTTTTTAAATAAATAATGTACACCCAAAGACATGCCCACTGAGAAGACACCTCTTCGTAATGGGTATCGTACCAGATTCACTTTAGCCGCTTTTGCGAAATTACAGAATATGATAGGTGTGCTAGGTCTAAATTTGAAATCTTTGAAGGGAAGGACATTACCAAATCAATCCCCGTCAAAATCTCGGGGTTCGTGAACAAGTCCAAGAGGTTTATGCAGGACACGTGAGCCGATCAAGTCTCGGACCTTTTAGGGATGAGGTACGAGTCTTCCCAGGTAATTAACCTCTCGGGTCTTGGTCGCCCACCCTACATTATATATATATATATATATATATATATATATATA
>CM077103.1:12830216-12847328 GCA_039619505.1 Cimex hemipterus | reverse complement strand
CACCATACATAGTACCTATTTTTCACACATGTCGGTGTGAAAAATAGGTTTCTCACATATTAAATTAAAATAGTTTACTTAGACCTCATCTTCATCAACAACTTGAACGATCCAAAAATACTGATTAATGGGGGTGAAAAGCGGGTAATAAATAATAATTTTAATGACCCACACAAATCCAATATGTCATTTTCGAGGGTTTGGAAGGGAGTGTTATCAGAAAGAATATGAGCTTCGCCCGATCAAACAGTTAATTCTTGTATATATTACACACAATTAGAGAGATTAAAATCAGCAACTGATCAAAATCAATTGTAATTGGCAAATCAAAAGGGGATTGTTTTCCACCATTACAACTCTCGCCCCCCCCCCATGTCTTTGCACGCTTGGAAAAAGTGATCAGTCTTAGCTGGTCTGTGATTTCTTCCCGTGGGCTGAGGACTAATAAACCTATTGTTTCATCCTAGTCTGCCGAAACTGCGTTTCGGCATTGAGACACCTTCGGTGTTTGGTTCATTTCTGTACAGTCAGAAACACTGATGGCGAACTGTCTAAATTCGTCTGAATGAACAAAAATCAGCGAGGATAGGCAGACTAGGAAGACAGATAAGTATCAAACAGTTAACTTGGATGTTACTCTAAACTACCCTACCTAACGCCCGAAATTGCTTCTTCAGATTTTACCTCTTTCGTGGCACTTCAAAACTCTATTAATGGGATAAAACCACATGACTTGAGAATTGTATAAAACTCATCAGGCAGTTCGGCGCGCAAAACAGCAAAGGTACTGGGAAGCTGGAACTACGCTAACTGCATGGAACATGGCAACAGGTAGTGAAACAAATTTTTTTTTTATTGCTGATTAAATTTGCACTGATTGCACGCATGTAATCCCATAAGCAGAATGTTTTTCTGAAACCTATATCACACCAGACCGGATCTCACGATTTCTGTATAATTATCGATTAACGGTCACTAATCACCACAAATTTTACAAACTATTGAGATCAATCAATGAATTAAATCTCAATAAAAGCAGAATTAAAATATTGCTTTTTTAAAAGTAATATTTAGGTCAATACAAGAAGACACTTTTCAAAACTAATTACATTCAAATTGATTATGCATTTTCAAACAACAATACAATCTTAAACGTGTCAACAGATTAACTTTTGTATACAGGCGATTTCAAATTTCCTTGAAGACCGTCCCAGTCCCAACAATGCCAAAGTGAAACTGAAAATTCAAAATAGAAAGCTTGGCAGTAACGACTGAATTTGCCTTCTTCTTCAAGAACATACCTTGTTCTTGATCCAGAGTGTTCATGACTGAAAAAGTGGTCAATATTTCTAATATACTGAATACTAATTTGTGTCCTTTTAGGAGAGAAAATGTAAAATATTTAAATTTACTAAGCAAATTTCTTATTGTATAAATAATACTTATTAGTAATTGAGGAATTATCCAAAATTCAAATTTTATTTATTTATTTTTCAACGAAATCACTGTGTATCACTGAACATTAAGAAGACTTTTATTAAAATTAATGTTTAAATAACACGTTGCTCTTGGACACCGCATTGTTAAAATAAACATAATTAGATCTAAACTTGATCTTGTTTTGTAAAGCATTAATTTTTCAACACAACCATTTTGCAGATTGATCATTTTCCATTATTACTATAAACGAGGTTTACTGCTTTCTTTAGTGCCAAGGTATGGGTGATAAAATTGGCAATCTTATCGTTTTTACACCTAGCAAATTAATTATTTTATTAATGAATAAAACAGCAGTAAAACTGACCGAATGAACTCGAAGGGATAGTAAGTGGTGATTGGTGAAGAATTTAGAGTCGTAGTTCGATATCCGGTATCACGTTTCGGCCGTCATTAGTCGGACGCTTATTAGTGAAGACAGGGTCACCGGACTCGCGTGATTTATATGCGGATAAAGCCGATTGTGATTTATAGCCGGTGATGCGGGTGTCACCGAGCCCTGTGAAAACAAAACAAAGGGTACAAACGTGATGGAAAGAGAGAGAGCGAAAACGGAAAATTACAAATATCCGTTGAACCGAAACGTATCGAACCGGGCTGAATATGTGACCGCTCGGGATTGGCGGCCACGTGAGAGATGAGCACTATGGCACAAAAGATAACGAGCCACTCCGGAACTCGAGGTATGAAATCAATTTCTTTTTCGGGTTCAGTGAACCGCGGATGCACACCTGTGTCCTCCAGCCCGTCAACCAGGGCCGGCGAAAACGAAAGTAGTAGCCGCTTATTTCGGAACCTTTTGTTATTTTTTCTTTTAAATCGGAACTCGCGGTTTCAATTGAAACTGGAATTCTTGCAGCCATGTTTACCATAGAAACCTCGTAATTCGATACACACAAAGTAAGGTTTTTCTTTCTAAACTGTTTGTGTTTAATAAGACAAATAAAATAAATATTACATGTTAAGAGATTTTCTGTTGAGATCTACGAGTTAAGCTTAAATTTAGCGCACCAGAGCCACCACTTTTAGGGAAAATTCTTGATCTATTTGATGAATCCTTATTCGGCTCTTGCCATAAGGATGCTAATACTGTTCAGATGTACCACTGAAGATGTACGAATGTTCAAAAAATTGACATAGAAAGCAAAACATAAATTCGCGTTATTGAATTGGTGTGTCCATTTCTTCTAAATTATGAAGAACATAAAAAGCCGAATCGTGCCATTTTTCCATATTTCGTGGTGCATATTTGCCTTATTTTCTTAAATGAATCTTCTTTAGTGGTAAATCTGAGCGGTATCCGTATGATAAGAGTCGAATAAAGGACTCATCCAACGAAAAAACGTACAGATCAAGATCAAAGTTGAATAACGCGATTTAACTTTCGTTTATCTTCAGTGGTACGACAGAGAGAGAGAGAGAGAAAAAGGACAAACTAGCAAAACAAAGCATAGATCAAACACCCAAGATAGAGGAATGACACCATTCAAAATTTCGCCACCTTCAGTGGTACAAGAGTACAAAAAGGACATGTATGAGCAAAGAACAAGTAGAAGGATGACCGATGAGAGTCGATCAGTTCTACCCCTGTTCCTTTACTCGCAGACCAGCATCAACATCAACTTTATGAAAACTTTCAATTAATTTTTCTTTGTGTGTAGGGTCTTGGTTGAAATGAAAAAGTCAGTGTTACGAGCGGGATTCGAACCCAACACCAATGATGGAGGAATGAGGTACTTCGAAATTTTTCCTCTTTCAGTGGTACAAGAGTAGTATATCTGAGCAAAGGGCACACTGACCTTCATTGAAGTAGGAAAATCTAATACGATGTGACATTTTTTCAGTTTCGTTGGTACAAAATGATAGAAAGAACAAATTTAACATAACAGCGCACAGAAATAACACCAGGAGTAGAGAAATGTCGAACTTCGAAATTTCTCAATGTTCAATGGTACAAGAAAAAAAGTTAGGTCTGAGCAAAGAACACCCTGACCTTCATTGATGTACGAAAATTCTGACACGATTCGACGTTTCTTTATTTTCAGTGGTGCAAGATTAGAAAAATGGAACATACAACAAAACAACATACAGATCAAAAAGGGGCGTCGGTGGCCACTAGGTTCCGTCTTTGACACGGCGCTCATCACTGTAAGGTACAGGTCCCGGGTTCGAATCCAGCGGCAAAAAATACGTGACATAACAGTCCGTTACCTTCATTGATACAAGAGAGTAGAAAAAGGAAGCGACTGATCAAAGATCGCAAAAGATCACCCACCGAAGATGGAGACATCTAATAAAATATAGGTCAAACACTAAAGATAGCGAAATAACAAAAACTAATAATAATCAGATACTCGCCATCTTCAATTGTAGAAACGAAGTGAAAAGTCAGACCAAAACGCGCACAGGGACCGTTTCAATACTCGAATTCACTGAGATTTGATGATGTAGGTTAATTTTCTTGATGACAACATTGATCAGCCTTAACCGCCATCGTGCGGAAAACCATTGCACAAATATTCGCGGGTAAATGAATACTTGTTAGGGTAACCATGTCGAACCAAAAGATCGATAGATCATATTGTAAAATTTTGTTTTCGTTATGAATTTGTCCTTATCCAACCTCTTAAGAAAAAGTCAATTTTTTTGCTATTGCTCATAAAACGACTGTGCTATGAGTTTGCATTTAAAATCGATAATTATTTAGAAATCGTGATATGCGCTGGTGTGATGAAGGTTTTCTTTCTCGTGCCAACGTTTCGATCTGTGAGATCATCTTCAGGGCTCAAAGTGTTTGTCTTCAGTGTAATTATGCCATTCGTGCATGTCGTGTTGAGAGTGTCCTATTTTATATCCCTAATAATGTGCGGCAAAAAACTATTATTGTTTTAATATCGGCTTGGTTACATATTTAGCTCAAATTTACAAAAAAAAAAGTTATTTAAAACAAAACACGTTTTTTGTGGGGGTTAGAAAGGCGAAAGGTCATTGTTAAGTTCTATTTATTCACACCATCAAATTTGTATCAAAGAAATGTTTGGTTTTAAGTGCCAAAATATGTTTTAACCGGAGGTCATATTCATAAGGAACAGCGTATAATACTGCATGCCCAACGATTCTGAATTGCAAAACGAAACTACCTTGGGAATCTGGGGAAATTAAACTCCACTAGGGCCCAGATCTCAAAACAATCGAGGGAAATGAACAAGCGGATGACCGTACATGCAAATGAGCACAACGACCTCTTCTGCATAATCGGTATACGACCATGAATGATACATCCAAAATTGCGAGGAGCGAAGAACTGACCAGCTCACAAACAATTTTCAAGTCTCTGAACAACAACGAGATTTTGGAATGCCAGACAGGAAGCAGGAACAATGATAAAATCATAACACAGCTAACGTAACAAGCATGTGAAGATCAGACCATGTTTTTCGCCAAAGAAATGGAAAACTCAGATTGAAACTATCACTTCTTGGTTTTTAGAACGACACGCCATAAAAAAGATTCATTATCTCTAAAATAATTCGATATGCACCAACAATATCTAAAATGTCAACTACTTATCGAAGACCAAACCATCTCAGTTGTTTCAATAGCATATTTTCGCATTGGTTAGGATAAGCCTTTATTTAACACAGAGTAATGTCTCATTGAAGTGTGAAATTACTTACTGTGGTTTATTACAAATAACAAAAACTGAGAAAACAATAAATAATGAGATTATTTAATTTTTACAATTTTTTAAAAGTCATGTTCGTATATTTCATTTTTCGGCAATTTTCAAGCACATGGTTGATTTCTGGAAATGGGAACATCAGGTCAAAACGTTTAACTCTTTAAAAAATCGCCTACAGGTACGAAAAATTAAATATTTCGTAAAAAGAATAAAAATACAATGAAATGAATAGCACTGATAACTTTACTGGGCCTGTCTGGTCGCCGTCATCATCAGTGAAGAAACTGAAACATATATGAGGGGCATGTTTCGAATATAGACCCAGTAGAAGGATGACCGATGAGAGTCGATCAGTTCTACCCCTGTTCCTTTACTCGCAGACCAGCATCAACATCAACTTTATGAAAACTTTCAATTAATTTTTCTTTGTGTGTAGGGTCTTGGTTGAAATGAAAAAGCCAGTGTCACGAGCGGGATTCGAACCCACGATAGAGTAAACACCAATGATGGAGGAATGACACCATTCAAAATTTCTCCACCTTCAGTGGTTCAAGAGTCGAAAAAGGACATTTCTGAGCAAAGAACACACTGACCTTCATTGAACTAGGAAAATTCTAATAAGTTGTGAGATTTCTTCAGCTTCGTTGGTACAAGATTAGAGAAAGAACACGTATAACATAATAGTACACAGAACAAACACCAATGATGGAGGGAGACAATGCTGTCTGTCATGTGGGGGATTCGAACCCACGAGCTTCGGCTCCCGCTCATGACACTGACTTTTTCATTTCAATCAGGACCTTACATAAAAATAATAATTTATTGAAATAAGTAATTTCGTCAATCGGACTACTAAACATAATGGATTGATGAAAACTATTGGAATTCTAAGATTCTAAAAAATTAGGAAAAACATGAGTGACGGTTACATTGGTAATTTTGGTATTTCATCAGATCTCAACAGTTTCAGAAAAAAAAGTCCGTTGTAGATAGTTAAAAATGGATTGTTCCTTCAAGGAGGTTCTAAGATTATTTACTGAAGAAAGTCTTTTTTTACTAGTTAAGTGAAGAATGAGATCCCAAGAGCGTCCATCAATAAACGGAATGCTGCTTAAAACACTGAAAGGGAAACACAATAGACATGGGAAAATTTCTCTTTCTTCTGTTTATAAACAAAGATTTGCATTTTAAATTCAAATCGGGGCGCGGACGGAGATTTCCCACGGCTAGAAAGTTACTACAGGAAGCAACGTTTATAATATTGAAATGGTCCAGACGGTGTGTCGAGAAGAAAGTCGATACACAAAGGTCAGGGATATTTTCGAAAGGTACCAAAGCATGGGTTCAGTGGCCAGAGAGCAAAAACGTACGACCTGTCCTCCGTTTCGCCGGTACATTTACATTTAAATTACATTCCCGGGAGTCTCGTTCAAGTCTGCGCCCTTCTTGCAAATCGTGACTGCACATGGTACGGAATCACCGCTTCCGATCGGGGGGTTTACGGACAGAACAGAAAAAATCGGTTTTGTTTTTTAATTGTAGACCCGGTATTTTCCCTCCGATCGCATTCGCTCGTGGAATCTCCTCGGGGACGCGGTGCGCCGAGTGACCTGAATACCACAGGGCGACGCCTTGTCATTGTTCAAGGAGGGGTAATCATCAACGAAGATCCTCACATAAACAAAAACAACAAAAGCAAAGTTATTTCCGCCCACTTTGGACGAGCCGAGCTCGTAATGGCTCTCATTCCGTCCAATTGGCCATGGGCCGAATTTAAGACTTTCAATCCGCCCTCCTAAACAATACGATTTCTCGGCTTGCCAGCGGTTTATTGCTCGCGACATACCATCCAGGTACCAGCATCGCACGGAAATTTATCTTATAGGGGTGTCTTGTTTATGAAGTTTCGTAATTTATGGATAAAACCCTGCAAGAAAGCCAGTTGCTTTCTTATCCGGACAAATATGGGTTATATAAATAATTTATTTAATATTATATTTGAATTTTCTCAACAAGACATCCAAACTTCGACAGAATTTTAATTAATTAATCTTTATGTAACGCAAGAGATGGCGCACTTCCGCATACGACAGAAGGGTGTTACTGCGCAGCGTTGATGCAGAGGCCGCTCCGTCCCAAAGGGCCAAGACAGCCTTGCACCCCGCTGGCCGATTCCATTGGTCGGGTCAGCACTAAGCATCGAACCAAGGCCGAAATACATCAGCCTGGGTGGCAGTCCTACGCGCTCTCTGAAAGGAACCAAGTCATTGCACCTTTCAATTGAGTTGTTCTGTTGTTGTATATAGCAGTAAAAGTTGTGCATGCCAACTTTGTGTTGAGAGTGAATGTATTTATTAGCATGGATGTGTGAGTTGAGAGGTATGTCGAATGTAAAGGACCACCACCTTAATTGAATGAGTAGTATGCGAATAGGGATGAATGTGAGTACGAATGCGTTTCGAAGCTTACGGTGGGTGGCGTAGGTGTTGACAGCATTCCCTTTGGGCCCCCCGGACCATTACCACTGTGGATACGTTTGAAGCCTGCCACCGGACTTCCTACATGTTGGTGATTTTCGACCCTGGCGGCAATTTACTGCAGGTAGCAAAAGGAAGAATAACCAGCGGTTTACGAGAAGCGAATAGGAGCAAGTCGGCACAGGTTTATATGTATGGATTTGAGCTAATCAGCATTTAACTATCGCAAGTCATTTCATGGATCTGGTCGGTGAGGAATTTTTCAGAGAAATTGTCGGGATGCGAGGTTTTGGATATGTTGTTATTTGCCCAATTTTCGATGGATAAATTCAAATCCAACAGTTTCTGATCGAAAAGAACGAAGGTAATACATTTATTTGTATTATTTTATCCAAATGTTTCATAATAATAGATAAAGTTGTTAGTTTTAGAAGAAGAACGCGGTTTTTACGATTTTGGTAAAAATGTCGAGAGGAAAATTTCTTGCAAGGATCGAAAGGGAAAAATAGACAAAAGTGAACATCCACGGATCACTATGATTGACGGCCCCGATCATTCCAGGGCCACTTTCTAACTGCGAAGGGTTTTCAGTTTCTCGTCGAACCCGGTAAATCACCGGTCGATTGTCCGGCGAGAGCGAAAAATCGCCGTCATCCGAGCCGCATTCTTCTCAGGTTATGTCTCATTTAGGCGTAAATCAATGTCTCTTCCAGCCTCGTACTCTCCCGGCATGCTTCACTGTCCCTTCATCGGATATTAACAGAAACCGGGCTACGTGCTCCCCATCCCAAACCGGACTAGAATTAACTTTTGAATTATAGATTTCCGAGGCATTGTTACGACCGTCCTTCCCTATACCTGGGGCATCCCTCCGGATCGTGTCCTTAACACCTGAATACCCAGTTAATACAACAATTCGACATTTGATTGCTCTTCCGAGGAAACGAGGCGTTGAAAAACAACCCTTATGAATTTGTACAGGTACCACTTTCTACGTACCCGCGAGGAACCTTCGTCGTTAAACCGAAACCGCAATCTGTTTTAATTCCTGCAAGAAAACGTCGACTCATCAAGTGAAAATAAGCTCTAACTATACTTTAATAAGGTGAAACCCCTGAGTCAAACTCGTATTTAATTGAAGATCTTTCGAAAAACACAATTCAGGTTTACATTAGACGGGCGTCCATTATCAAATTATACGGCCGTTTATGTTAATACGGTGTCGGTGAACAGTGCGCCTGGCCGGCTGTAAAAATCAAATTAGGTTATCGGAAGTTATGTGAGAAGTACAGTTAGAAGAGGGCGGTCGTAAATTCGTAGATTTTTTTTTATTGTTATTACTCCACGCGTTCTGGAGAATCCTCGGAGCTTAATGCTGCATTAAGTGAAGTAGGCTTTAGTAATTCTTGAGCAGGAAGCGAATAAATTTGATATACAAAGAGGAGGACTCGTTAGTTACTTTCGCTTCATATTTCATCATGTCGCCGACGACGTCTCCTCAAATTCCGTTGATGGCCGTTACCGCTTTTTAATCTGACCTTTTAAAGCTGCCAACGTCGAAGAGATACTCTTAGTTTAACTATCATTAATGCATGCGAAACTGTCAAGCCGTTGGAAGTGTTCTTTCAATGCATGAACAGCAAATAAACTTTTATTCTTACAATCTATAGGTTAAACATATTATACATAATCAAATTTTTAAATATTTTTTCTCAACTTTCCATAAAATACTCTTTACCATCTTCAACCATAAGGTTCATCTTACTCTTTCAATCCTTCTTACAATTAAAGCTGATGATGAATAGGCAAATTAACAAATTGTACTTAACTACACGTAATAATTAACGATTTAGGAAATTTAATTCCACTAAATAACGGACAGAATGTAGAAAAGATAATAGTAAGGCTTATTACTAAAGAAATTTGATAAAGTTTTGCACAAAGGTTTACAGTATAACATCAAGAACTGTCTATAAACAATCTTAACTTCAAACAATTTCATAGACGTTTTAGAACAATCATAGAGCACCTCAGATATAAAGAACCTCGTAGTAGGAGTGTCACAAGGATGAGCTCTAGGACCTACCCTATACTTCTTTTACACATTTGATCTTCATAATCTTGAAAATAACAATTATATACGCAGATTCCAGGTGTATGCAAAGATCACGAAGAACTATCACAAAGATTCTTCAATCAGTAAACAAAATCAGTAATTGTACCATCTATTGTTCACACTGGAGCTTCCTATGAATAAGAAGATTTCAAAAAATTGTATTTGCAAATATGTATTAAACTTCACTCTACGAAAGCAAACAGACGAAACGTCGCTGTCTTTACATATCAAGTTTATGCTTTATGAGTAAATGCATAAACCATCTTTTTCAAGCTAATCAGATTGTTATGCATTCAACGTTACCTGAATAATTATTACGGAACATAATGCTCTGAAGCAATAAACCACATCAGGACAACATGGATAATCAAGTTAAAGTCGAAACTGAGTTATTCCTTGGCTAGAGCTCTTGATTATTTGCTGATGCGAGATGAACCAAATTATGCGTTGTAACTGACTTTAAATAGAAAACTTCGATCAAACACGAAATGCGATTATTTAATAACAGAAGTAATAGACAAGGCGTTTAACCTCAATAGCAAAATAAAGCTGCTGTCTTTTGATGGAGTAGCGGGCATTGTGGTATAAAGAGCAACGAAATCCTGGACTTGTTAGCTAGAGGAGCAACAAAGGAAGGGAATTGTACTGACATCAAATTGCCTAAGTCTCACACCAAATTTTCTCTAAATGTCTAAAAGCTTGGAGCATTTGATACAACAGTGGTCCAGCAGGTCACTTCATCGATCATTGTTCCTGGAAATAAATATCGCCCCATGGTTTTCGGGAGAGTACGGTCGGAAAATTCTTTTTCTGTCTCAACACGCATAAGAACAAACCACGGCATTTGTGGATCTTATTAGCTTCGAATGGTCTTAGGCTGTCGCCAAGTAGCTGCACATGTGATGAGCCAGAAAACATTAAGCATATTGTCTTTTTCTGTCCTGAATACGAGACTTTAAGAGATTTTAAAGCGGATCTTGCATGGAAGGAATTGATTAAGCTTTTTAGTTATGAAACCTTGTTAGCATCAGGCAGTTATGTTATACATAGACTCATTTTTGAGTTCTTGCAAGAGAGCGGATGTCTGAGAGACCTGCCCTGGTGAAGGAGTGCAGTGATCAGGGCGCCTTTTGCCCCGGGTTGCCGGGAGGATGCGGACTATTCCACAGCGCTACCCGATACCCTCCCAATGCGAGATAAGGCGGAGTTCCCAAATGTCAAAAAATATGTACAAAGAGAGGTGCTCTAGGTCTCTTCCCGGGGGTGGCTTTGGTCGGCTCGGACGGGTTAGGCGGGTGGTGTCGCTAGCAACAAGGGACTCTGACTGTAAGCATCAAAGCAAAGTAAACAAAAGTCTAAACTGCCATGCCCCACGAAAAATACCATCATCACACCAATATCGGAGCAATACTTCTCCTTAGCAATGCATTATTAACAGGAAGAACGTATAACGCAAAAACGACGAGATGCTTGCCACTTTCAATGAGATATCGTGCCTGTCAGAGAATAATCAGAACTGAGGTGAGTTCAAGTAAGCAACTGCATTATGTGCATATGTGTGGCTTATTCTGCCTTAGCAAATCAAAAATAATGTAGACAGTTCTTTAGCCGAATGGTTTTACCAAATGCCACTGTGACTTCTAGCTTCGTTTCTCCTTCTTCGTCACTTGGTATTATAATGACAATGGAAGGTATTTATGGTAATCCAGATAAGCTAACTTTATGTCGTTATATATTACACAGCTGCATTTGCATTCTGTTTCTTAAATGATCCGTTGTTTACAACCGGTCATAAATGAGAAATAGTTCATTTCGAGCAACTAGTTTAGGCTATTGTTATTTTCATAAGATGAATCTTGAACTGATTACGTTGACTCGGACTTGTCGTGTCTGAACGGAATTTGACGCACGTGCGTTCAATTATGTTTAGGGTTTGTTTATTTTTCTCGATTTCGTCCCATCATACACTAATGATCGGATATTAGAAGGTAATTATCCACAACACCTTCATCTCTTAGAAATTTAAAAGCAATAAATCACCACAATGATTGGGATGATGGACACACCCAACGGCAGAGATTGTGATAAAGGGTCGTTGTATTGACTACGGAGAAATAGTCAAAAAACGAGATAGTCCAGGTCTAGCAGATCTCCATCAATCTATGTTTAGTCCATTTCCAAGCAGTGTCAACGAGCTTGGAACACCCTTTGTCGTAACTGAGCGTACGAAGAACGGGAGTGTACGTAATGGATTTGTAATTGCGAGGTGTGTCCTGTCATTGTTCGGTGACACGTGGCACATGAAAACGCCTGAGTACGGGACTATATGCAATCAAAAACTTCCTTCTAAGATTTCTACCCTCGTTCGGAAATTTCTCTAAAAAATAAACCAGAGTTTTAAATAAATTACAATTTTTTATAAATTGCATATCAAATTGATCGCTGATGATGACTTATATCGGGTAGAAATGAGGCCTTTATGTTGAAGTTGCCAGTAAAGTAACACTTAAAAAATTTGAACTGTGCAGATGAACAAAGTCGATTATATCGAGAGAAGCCCGGGACAGCAAACAATATCTTATAACCTATGCCATGCAACAGCTAACAAAAGGTTACGAATGCAATATATGTGCAGTATAGACCAACATAACATATCCTCGAAAATAATTCTGCACTTTATCAACGAAAGGAAAAGCTTCTTGGATAAACATTAGTAGACATCGGACAAAACAGACAATAGTTTAAGTGATTAATAGAAAATTTTTATGGTTTAAAATGTACAGAAAATTGCTATGACACAAAAGACATTCGGGCTATCGACTGCTAGGCGGTTTTATCCTGAGTTCATTTAGTTTTGAACCTTAAATAAATCACTTTCTTATAGTAAGTATACATAATTAAGGCGGTGGAGTACCAAACTCATCAAGATCACCTTATACACAAACTATTCAACTAATCTAACTGGGTGTAGTTGATTTACCAAGAATTTCTCCGTCCGCACTCTTTTTTATTACGTCTTTTTATAATATAAACGATGGTTGTAAATCCCAGGCCCTGAAGATGATCTCAATAAAGATCGAAACGTTGGCACGATAGAGAAAACGTTTTTCTGAAACCTACATCACGCCAGACCGCATTTCACGATATCTGAATAATTAATCTTTATGTATGACATTCGTTAAAAATGAAAAGTTAATGTCACAAGCGGGCTTCGAACCCACGACCTTTTGGAGCCGCGGTAGCCGAGTGGTTAGCGTGAGAGACTCTCGGCTAGTAGACCCCGAGGTTGCGGGATCGATTCCCACCGTCGCCTCTGGCCCTTTTTTCACGATGCCCCCCCCAAAAAAAAATGAATACGCAATATATCGTCCGACTAGATATGCAGTTCAGGCGAGAAAGATATACTTGGGTGGTGTTGAGATGGGAAGTTGGTGTCCGAGTTGATCGAAGTGGAGAGCAGCGGCGTATTTAGCGGAATGTCGTGGGTTCGAATCCCGGCATTGACTTTTTATTTATAAATGACACTGACGTATATTTTAAATAAGAATTAAAAACTTCGCAAGGCTCGTTGAAGTTGTCAAGGTCAATCACCATTCAATTTTATGGGACATATTATTGACTAAACAATCGATTTTTCCAGCCCACTTGTTCAATTTCAATTTAAACAAAAAGTAGTGATGAAAAACGATTTCGACTTGTTAAAAATTTATAGGTTTAATGTTCTTTATTGTACATTGAAGGCGTTGACATAGCGCTAATCAAAGTAAGGTAAAGGTCCGGGTTCGAATCCATCGGCCCAGCATTCAAACCCGATATACTTTAAGTGGGCTTTTTTTCAACGACGAGGGTCGAAATGACTTCTCCTGTGGCGAACGTAATAACGCGAATAGTAATAATCTGAAGATTAATGAATTAACAATTAGAATTTTTATTACACCTTTCATTTTCAAGAAAATTACATGGATATGGTCAAGTTGAATATTTGACCATAGAGGACTGTATTTTTAAAAAATATTTTTTTGTCTGTTTAAAAATTTACGTGAAATAAAATTATTATTTATTAAACGTGGAAAGAATTTTTTCTAATTTTGTTATTTATTTATTGTCAAAGTGTTTAAAAAAATTTAAATAACATAATTACTATGCTATATACAACATTAAGGAATAAACCCGTGAGTTTTATGATTAGGCAATAAACTTCGTTCTTGGGTTGTAAAATGAAAGAGGCAATTAGAACTGAAAGTACGCACGCCTTATATATTTGCCAATGATATCCAGACCATTGGCACTTTCCCTCTTTCCACTGTTTATGCTAAAGAGTTATCTTAAATTTAAACTTTAAATTCGTAGGCCGAGCGGTCCAGACTTTCACGCGGCAAACCTAGTAAATCCCCATAACGTTGAATAAGGACGCATGTTTTGTAATTCTGGTATTCGTTTATAATATAGTGAGAAAGTGTAGTGAAATTAGCCGGGAGGAAATTAAAGCATTGGCCAAGGTGATGAATGGAAGTTGAGCTGTTACCGGTTAACATCATACATAGATGCCGGATAATGAAGGGTTGAAATCTGACGCAACGGCGCTGTCAGTGCTAATCAGTGATAAAACGTGGTTGGTGAAAATATTTTAGCATTTTTGTTCTTTACTGGTATCTAGTGTTGTGAAAAACACAATCGCTTCCAATTTAACACAAAAATATCAGCTTGCTTACCGGTAAATCGAGGATGTCCAATAAGCCAAACTTTGCGGCGCCTTTCCGCAACTTGCACAGCTCGACGAAATCGTCATCTCCCTTGGATTTTTCTCTTATCGTCCTGTAATGAAAATTAAAAATTAAAACACCGCAAGATGAGATACATATAAAATAATTTACCATTAGGTGTGAGATTTTTTATTCATGGTCATGACAGGAAAAAGATAGGAGGTACGAAATTTGTCAAGATAAATATTTGATAAATTTGCGCCTTTTGAAATATATGAGATTATAGATGAGCAGTTAAGAAATAATGAAGGGGCAAGAGTGTGTAAAATGACAGGAGAAGAAGAAACAGAGGGGGAGTGAGTATAGAAGGGGATAGAGTAAGGATAAGAGAAGAGGTAGAAAAAGAGAGAAAGAGAGAGAGAGAGAGAGAGAGAGAGAGAGTAATATAAAGAATGAAAAGAAAAATAATATATCATGCAATTGAGGAATAATGATAAAGAAAGAAGTTGGAAATGACACTGCGAGTAAGAGCGAGAGAAAGAGGAAAGACAAAAAAGAAAATGACATTGTGCGAGAAACAACCGATAGATAAATAAAAGGAAGGTAAAGTAGACAGAGTAAGTTAAGAAGGGAAAAAAAGAAAGAGTAAGTTACAGATAGAAAGAAGCAGTCAATAATGATGGAGAGAAATGAAAGAGAAAAAGAGAAAGTAGTGAATGATAGAAAGTAAAATAATAAAGACAAAAAAAAGGTTGATAGAAATAGAGAGATAGGTAGATAAATAGATAGATAGATTAGATAGATAGATAGAGAGAGAGAGAGAGAGAGAGAGAGAGAGAGAGTGAGAGAGAGAAGAGGAAAAGGACGAAGAAAATGATAGTACGAGAGGTAGGGAGAACGGAAGAGACGTTGAAAAGAGATGGAATATGGATGTGAATTTGTATTGAATGTGGGATAGATAACAAATTCATAATCAGAAGGGATAATAGAGTGATAAGTGGGAAAAAAACAATATACGCCATCAAGGAAATGGATTAGTAAAAAACGCAAGGGAAAATATGGAACAATGGATAAAGAAAGCCATGTTTTATTTAAAAATCTCCTTTAAATTGATAGCTGTTTTTAATTGACCGGCAGGAAGCAGTAATCTTGAAATATTTTAAATTTTATTTCATAACGCAATTAAAAAATATAAATATTTAGATATAAGCAAAAAATAATTAACTTACTGTCTCGCACTTCTGTATGTGCTTTGATAAATTTCATACTGCCCCCAAAATTTCTCGTCGAAGATGTTTCCTGTAAACAAAAATACATTGAACAACAATAATTTTGACTTGCATAAGAAAATATAAGCAATTGAGTCTAATCAAATTTTGTTTGTCTTGTGTCAAATTTTGGCAAATACTAGGTAAATGCATCGTAAATAACTGATAAAAATAATAGAATTAGTGACATTAAATGGGTAAAAATATATGACAATTTGTTTTGTTTTATAGGAAGTGATTTAAAATCGGTCAGAACTGCTGCGTACGTCGAGATAAACCGCCGGCTAATCTATCCTCGTGGCGTCCCATGACATCTTTATCAATCCTGTACAATTTGTTGCTCCAGGACGTTTACCCCATCCCTTCTGATTTATTTGGAATGTCACCATTTAGGCGGAAAATAAAATTGTATATCCATTAGTCAGTTTGTATTTCTTTTTAAAAAATAAATACACGACTTTTTTTTCCTTTTTCTCGCTGTGGCAAGGAAATAATGGAAATATGTTGGGCCGTTGATCAGAGATTCAATTACCGGTGAACGTTTTCAGGCCGTTAATTAAAACGCAGGACTTTCCGTTTCAGCCTTTGTCCGTTTTTACTTTATATGTGCCCCCTGCCCGCCGTTTGGAGATAGGCCGGCAGTAAATCAGCCCGGGAGGCTGAGATGCGTTATAGGTCCTGGGCTCGTAAGAGATTTGACGTCGGTGGTTGTTAATTAAGTCCGGGACCAAAGGGTGGGAGAAAGCGAGAAAGCAGACGGCGGGGCGCCCGAATGTTAAAATTCAGATAAAATTGCTCACGGGAAGTGAATCCAGAAATGTGGTTCTTCTCCAACAGCGGGCTAGATATTCTGTACTCTAGTCTCCTGTTCAAGTTGAAAAACCTATTCGTTTTACCATATAATTAATGATAAACAGTAATTTATGCAGTAAAACGTGTAAAAACTAGTGGTCGTATCCGTTTAGTATGTATAATTTATATGTAAATTTAAAATTTATACATATCAATTCGCAAAACCCCTTGTTGTGGGGTTGTCCCAAATATTTAATTAGCTATGTGCTTTTTACATAAAAAAATTACAGCTTAATTTTGCTATTAGACAACGGATAATTTTATTTTACTAAAGTATGGATCCATTGGAAAGTAATAATTTCATATTTTGAGAGAAAGATACAGAAAAGTATAACGTAAAATAATACAAACAAAAGGAATGGAATGATTTAAAGAAAAGGTAAGGGAGAAAGAGTATATGTGTTTGGAGAGAGAGAGAGAGAGAGAGAGAGAGAGAGAGAGAGAAAACACAGAAAAAGATGGATAGATGATAGGTAGGTAGAGAGAGAGAGAGAGAGAGAGAGAGAGAGAGAGAGAG
>CM077103.1:12780520-12825238 GCA_039619505.1 Cimex hemipterus | reverse complement strand
AGAGAGAGAGAGAGAGAGAGAGAGAGAGAGAGAGAGAGAGAGAGAGAGAGAGAATGGTGATGTGGAGGTGATGATTGAGTAATTAAAGCAGAATGTGGATGAAACTGTTTGAAGGGGGGTTAAGTTTTTGTGGATATGTGCGATCGACGATGAGCTAGTAATTATACTAAGGGCACTGATGAGGATCAAGGAATGCAAAATAGAGATTGATTCCCCACACGCGAGCATTTAAGTGGTGAGACAGAGTACACCTAATCATAGAATAATATAGTATTATTACCAATATATGAGATGTTGTTTGCGCACGTGTTTGTATCTGTCGATTCGACAGGTCAAATCAAATTATTCATCAATCATCACTAAACGCTGTCATCGCGCAATCTTGTCGGCGAGTACGAAACTTTTCAGTTGTTCACGATCCTACCAGATGGCGTACACATCGCTTTCTCCAACTTTAGGCGAGGTCGAGATGAAAAAATTCGCTAGCTTGTCTGCTTGTTCCCTGTTGCCTAAACCGCTATTTAATTGATGCACTATGTTTTCTTTTGATAATACAGGGTGTCCTTAACTTTCACATGTTGGCAATTAATTCAGAATTTACGAATATAAGCACGAATATCTTTCTATGGTGGCCCAATCAAATGATTCATACCACGAGGTTTGACTATACAGGGAGGCTTTTCTAGACGGCCAGGCTGAATTTCTTTTAAACTAATTAGGTTATTTTTAAAACAATTATTATTTTTTTGACTAGTTTCAAATTTTTACCTTCCTTTGAAGAAAAAGTATACGGAGTACTTTAAACCTAGTTCAACTTCAGAATTTCAAATACGAAGATTCCATCCTGACAAATCATTGTAAATAATTTTTTACGCGGAAAAACTATGGTGCAATCGGATATTAAATTGGTCAAAAAATGACAAAATCATGGCAAGAATTTTGAAAAAAACTGTTTTTCGTTTGTTTCGTTGTCAATTCCAATAATTCGCTTCTTTACTAAAATAAACAATAATTTTATTGTTTACATTCTGTTATTGTACATGTACAACCTATTCATTACATTTATTTATAAATCGTGAGATGCGGTCTGGTGTGATGTAGGCTTCAGAAAAACATTTTCTTTGTCGTACCAACGTTTCGATCTTTATTGAGATCATCTTCATGGTTCAAAAGGTTTGTGTTGTGAAGACAAACTTTGAGCCCTGCAGAAGATCTCAATAAAGAAAATGTTTTTCTGAAGCCTACATCATACCAGACCGCATCTCGCGATTTCTAAATAAATATCGATTAACCGTCACTAATTACCACACTATTCGTTACATACAGGGTTCCATTTAAAGTGATTGGAAGTGCACATTTTTCCGATCTTCAGGGAGTTGCCATGTACGAATGCTTCATTGATGGTGGTGGTACTGGACGCAGTCGAGCTGTACTCCAAGAAATTTACGGACCGCCCTAGTGCAAACCACAAAACGTTTATTCCTATTCCTCGCAACGTGAAATACAGATGGATCAATTGCCATACCGTCACCAAGAAAACGGCAGGGTAATTTCTTAGAGGAGCTGAATATTTTACCGTATATTCGCGAAATCCGAATTACTCTCTCCGAAATGTTGGAGCTGTTTTAGGTTTTTGAAAAAATAAAACTACAGGTGTACTCCGGACTTACAATTTTAATCCGTACTGCTCTCATCTTGTCCAGGGACTTCGGGACTGTGATTATGTCAGGCGTCTAACTTTGAACAAAGGTTGATTTGGGAAGATGAAGAACTCCTACTTTTTACATAAGGATTGATGAATCCAAGTACATCTAATGGTGTATGCTTACAGTTGGATTTTTGTAAGTGGTGAGAGGACAGTCCGAAAATTTCGTACTCTTGTCATCATCAGGTGGTTCAGAGTACTTTAGCCTGGCGTGGACTTCTCGAAAATAAATTAATCGTGTCTTATTTATACGAATATAATTTTTTATGTGTGCTCAATTGCGCAATTTGTTGAGTGAGGTTTTGCCAACATTATTAGATGACGTTCCTCTGCAATAACGACAAAGGATTATTCTCCAGCTTTATGTACACAATTCTTTGCAGGAGAGTATTTGAATCATCACTTTCGAGGGAGGTACCTCATGATGCGACCTGTTGGCCTCCTTGGGTAAGATTTAACTGAACTTGACTATTTTCTGTGGGGTCATTTAAAAAACAGTGTCGACTCCACTCATAAATAGACAACCTTGACGAACTGCGGCAAGGATAGAAAACGCTTGTCAATCCATCTCCAGTCACAAAAATGGTTTAAAAAGGGGCAAGGAATATGAAATTCGATTAATAAATAGCAAACAAATTGATCATACTTTTTTTCCAAACTTTTTCCCGTCACTTTGAAAGAAAAATGTATAGGACAGTTTGGTGGTGTATTGGTGCACATGTGTTCTAGGGCACCCACTATCCCTAAACATAAGAAAAACATTCTTTTATTTTTTGAGAAACACAGAGGGTTATTTAATATAAAAACACATTCGATGAAGTTATAAGCAACATTAATCTTAATTTGAAATGGCTGTAATGATGAGAAATGCAACATGCATTTATGTCATTCAATATATATTTATTTATGTTTATCTTCCTGAAAACGTGAGGAAGGCATAAGGAAAAGCTGAATTCTTGGCAAAAATATACAAAATACAATATTTTGCACCACGATCCCAACAATCATAAATTTGTTACAAATATTATGATGAATAGCACTTAAACGTACGTATGAACACAATTATTTTTATTTTGCATTTGGCAAGATTTTTCATTTTCTTTGTCTAAATCGTCGTATAGTTTTCTTATTAAATTTTATTGTTTGCCTGTTGGATTTAATACTAATCAAAATGGCAGAAATTAAGTTTGTAATCAATGTACATTCTTTTTTATATTTATAATATCGTGGTTGGATGTGTTTACTATTTTATATAGTTTTTTTCCAGATGGTTCGCAGCAGCAGAGGTCATATAAACACTCGGGGTGTCGGTGTTTTTGAAAAAAACGCCCATTTGTAAGTATTTTGGGTTAAGGGCCACTGGATTCGAACCAGGGACCTTCACCTTATAGTGATGAGCGCCTTGTCAACGCCTAAACCGTAAAAAAAAGAGTCGCTAACCTGTTTTTTCAGTCGTGACCCTGGTTTCGACTATCATAATTTCGGCCTCCAGGAGTGAAACGTCGGCGTCCGGATCGACCTCAGCCTGGCTTCCAGCGAGGCGAACTTCTGGCCATCCTTCGATTTCGAACTCGGACGCCAATTTGGCAAGAAGCTGGGAAACCGTCTCAGGCGATTCTCCCTTCAACTGCAACAAAAACATCACCACACATTATAGAGCGTAATAAATACAGGAGTTGGTATGAAATGCCGATTAGTTACTGGATTTATTCAACTTTCAAGTCTGTAGAGAAAGTTGATAAGAAGGCGTTAAGTTATAGCTGCATAAATGCACTTTATTTCAATGAATATATTAGTTTTTTGACACAAACTATTTAAAATAGTGCTATTTTATTATACTGATTTTAACTGTAGGTACAAAAGAATTCAAGAAAATAGTGTCAATTTGTTTGCAAGAGCCTTTAAATTTCAGCCACGTGAATCTCTTATACTCAATTTTAAATGTGCATTTATTACCATTTATTTTCAGTTTGGTACGCAACGTTCATAAATTAAATGTATGTATCTTTCATATAAAGGCAGTTTCGTCTCTTCCCAGATATTTTATTTTTCTGACTATTGTAATTATTGTTGTAGTAAAATAGGTAGAAATTACACTATGTGATCATACTTGCATTCATCGACCACTTGAACCATCGATTTCGATACACTCGGACACCAACTTCCCATCTCAACCCATTTTTCAGTATTTTCCCTCCCGTTGGCAATTTTTCAAATGTTGTGTTATAAGGATTCGATTCTTGGCGAAAAAAAATGAAACTGTCATGGAGTGAAGATATACATCGTTTTACTTATCAAAACCTTTATATTTCATGGTCCGATTGCAAAAATGGCAGAAGAGAGAAAATTCGAAAGGTGGGTTGAGATGGGAAGTTGGTGTTCGAGTGGATCATAATCAAGATAGCTTGATTCTTTTACTTTAATTTATCTACTTGAATTTGGGTTTAAAAAAATTCTGTAAAAAGCACCGTTCCAGATGCTCCAGATACTTCCAGTTCAGATGCTTTGGCGAAGGACGGGAAAGAACTACCATCGACGAAGGTCTACTCCTCATGGAACGTAGATGTTAACTTAAGGGAGAGTTCTAAAACACCAGGTAGGATTATTCCCAAATAGAAGCTCTCTTGGAAATTTGGAAAATGGGGTGTACCCTTCAGATATGCGAGGCGTTTTGTTTCGGGGCAATCAGATGACTAGGACCGTAAGTGGGGAAGACGTGGAGTACGCTATGTTTCATGAAGCACGAATGTCACTGCCTTTTTCCTCTTGGTTATGGCATTGCGCTGAATCAGCGTTTATGCCCATATTGAACTCATTCTAATAGAGAAAGGATCTTTAAGTGCACTAAATTAGTTGAGGAAATTAGTCTGGATGTCCCAATCGCTCTAATTATTAGGGACATGACGTTCCGAGTACTCATCACAAGACAAGAAGATCTTTAACGTCCGCACCTACCCTGTTCGGCCTTATCGGACGTTTTGATTGATGAGAGCTGACGCACTTCTGCATACGATGGGGATTGTGTTTGTGTAGAGGCGCCCCAGCCCCTAAGAGCCAAGGACAACTCGCTCTCCGCTTGTTCACTCCGAATGGTCGGACACGTTTTAAGCATCGGGTCGTCTGTCGCAAAGGGCTAATAGGCGGAAATATATCAGCCAGCTCTCCCGCGTACTTCTTAGATACAGAAGGCGACTCTATCTCCCTAAGTATGGGGGCTTCCCTAGCGTAGAAACTATCGGATCCGCTCCGGCTGCGGTTATTTTTTTAGAGTGGAATTGCTATCCACCCCCTAGATGAGCACTGCCTACAGGTCAAAGGCTCTTGTCGGGCTCAGCCTACACCTGACATGCGCATTTGAGGGAGGCCATAAGCCTTGCCTAGATGGTCCGATCCTTCGCTTCCCCTCATAAGCGCAACAATGCAAAGCGTAATCGAGACAAAGAAGCCGATTCACTACCCGCTCGCATTCGCTTACTCACGCATTCGAGGGGCTATTCAGCGTAATCATCGCGTTCTCGACGTCTACACGCTGTCTTCCAGTCGCAACGTCTCCCGTGAGGCCGGGGTAGTAACTCATGATTCACGACGGTCACAAATAGAAGACAGCCTCTGTCTAAGTTTCCGCCAGCGGCGTCACCACGAAACCATTCCCATTGTGACTAGGGCTGAATTTGGAACATTAAGTCACCCCGTGGTACAGACATCCATACACCCCCCTGTGCAGACAGGATCTAGTGCACTGGCCTTCGTTTGCCTCTGCTCAGGCACCCGCCGCGAATGCCGACCCTGGGCCGACACTAGTACAGCTTGTGCTTTAGAGAGGTTGCCATGCTCTCTTGGCTCTACCATTGTTTTGTGCCTGAATACCCGGATAACAGGAATGAAAATTAAGGAGCTCGGATTGAGAGAAGGGGTTGAAGATAAGATCCCGAGGTGGGTCGTTGCGGGGTCTCGGCCCTCGCTCCACACTGTACCACCCGTCGTCGCGTAGGTCCATATAGGGCTATGGCTCCCAGGGTGTGTAATTATTAGGGACAACTTCCTGTTAGTGTATGAGATTGCTCCTCTGCAGCTCGGTTGTCAACCGTAACTTGGACGGTGAAGAGATTCCCATCATGAATGGCCAGCACGTTCTTCTAGCATTATTCCTATAAAACACTTTAGAACATGATAAAGCGTTGGGTTAGACATCGTCTCCAAAAAACGTTGACTGCTTCACACCGCTCTTGTTGAAAAATAGCGTTCTGGAGGCTCTCAGCGAAATCCGAAGAGGTAACACGCGTTATCAACAGCAAAACTTTCTAATAAATTGTTACTTAAATTTTAATCTATTGTTAAATGATTTTCCCGTGTTTTAGCTAATTTTCTTTCAGACCATTACAATTAATTGTGCTAATCTCATTTAATTTGATCTACATTACAATGAGTACATTGTAATTAACATAATAATGAAAATTTATATAGTTAAAAATAAACAACAAAATACAAGGGGACGGTTTTTGGTCCTTGATTGTAATAAATATTTAGTCAACTAATTTTAAATTATTACGTAACTTTTTAAATAAATCAAGAATAATTTAGGTCTGTTGGGAATTTATTATCGTTGTCCTTTATGAAAGTTGATTTCTTGAAGGCCTTTCCCATCTGTGGCCTGTGGTCTTTTTCACAGTGCTAATGCTCATTAAATGGTGTGCTCATTCTCCGATTTGACTTTTACCTTTATACACTTAACTCTGTTCTGCTCATCTAAGTTCCCGGATTTATTTTAAATCGTGACATTATTTTACACTAGTCGCTAGGTTTCGAAACTTCTTGCCGCACTTGCCTTGATCTTTTTTTCTTCCGACTGGATTTAATAGTTAGTTTTGTTATCAATTTGTTTTATGTATAATTTTTTCTTCCATTATTAGATAATCCTAGAATTTATCTGCTCAGATTTATCATTTAGGCAGTTTTCTTTGAAGGATTATTAATTTTTAAAAATTTATAGTTATTGAAGACTATATCTCATGTTGATAGTTCACGTCTGCAAAGCGGGCTTATCTCTTTGTTAGTTTATTATACAGTTTTCAATCAAAGCTTGATAATTTCATTTCTTTTCGTATGGAAGGTTATTTTATATAACGAATCCAGTATATTTCAAACGTTTTATATTTCCCAAGATTGCTTACTTACTTTAAACGAATATAAGCTACTGTTAAAGGTCTAGTACTAGCATCTCATGTTCCAAGAGGGAAACATATGCAAACTTTGCATTTAGCTGAATGTCCACAGCATAAATCAGCCACTATCATAGCCATGTTTACATTATCCTCAAATTTTAAGCCTTTGAAAATTAACTTTTTTCTGCGGAAATTAACATACTCGAGCGATTTCTCAATGTTTAAGTGGTCCAGTTCCTTTTGAGAATATTTTCTTTTTTTTATAGTACTTTAGGAGAATCATATTCTTCTTTTGAAACAAGCTAGGCCAGTTTAACATCTAGTAACTAATTTTGCCTTTGTGTCAGAGAATCTATTAATTCCTCTTTAGACAGAGGCAGGCTGGTTCAAAATTAATGCAGGTTTTGAAAAGTCGTTGAAAATTGTTTTTAATTTTTATAAAATAAAGAAAAATTCTTCGAAATATTTCCATCACAATATAGAAATATCTGCCAACATGTAGCAAGTTCTTTTATTCCGATGGCATCAAAAATTTTATTTAGACTCACAATAATATCTCGGAAAGTGTTTTCGGCTTCACCTTTTTCCCTAAAACTTTTTTCCTTTTAAGAAGTGACCAAAATGCCAGAAACGTCTGGAGGCACGGTGACGGGAGCGTGCGGTAAGGTTTCATCCTAATTTTTTAGGTTTTGCAGGGTCCGCATTGTAACACGTGGCCTGATGTTGTCGTGAAGAAGAATCGGCCCCTTACGGTTTACCAATGCGGGCAAAAACGTTGCCGCGTCCTTTGCGTTTTGTCAATTTCTTGGGAATATCACTTTGCTATGATCGTTTCACCATAATTCAGAAAATTACAATGAACATCCCCATCGGTACAACATACAGTCACCATAATCTTTTTTATATGCAGATTTGGTTACGGGAAGCGTTTTGGCGTTTCAGCCTTGTCCAACCATGATTAGTACGCCTCTTGTAATCGCACAGGATTTATTTCTCATCGCACGTGATGATTCGATCGCGAAATGGATAATTTTGGATGACGATCATGTTCAAATCTTCTTCGGCATCCAGGGCTACGGTTATTTCGTGCAAACTTGCCGAGCATCTCTACTGTATTAATTTGCTTCAGAGGGCGAACAACGGTTGAGTGGTCAACAATTCTGCAATTTTCCCGTGTTGTGTTAAGGCTGTCCACACTTGTGCTCAAAGTTGCGGGGCTGAATCTCCTTTGAATCAGGAATGTTGAGGATTCAGCGCCTTAACATGACCCCCCCCCGGCATCTGGTTGATATTGCGGGTCTACGTTATACAACATTATGAGCCACATAGAAGTGGGATTCAGTGATTCAATGTTGCGCAGATTGCAAGTGTAGACCATATTACCGGGGCTGCCTCCTGTCACCATTCAAACGCCAGAACCGATTTCCAACCCATTTTTCTCCAACAATAAATTCGCTAAATTTTTGGTATTCTTTAAACACCTTCGGCTAAACCATTTGCAAAAGATTTTTAAAATATTTAGGTGTTATCCTTAAAAGTTGACATATCCCAATCCCCTTCTAGCCTTGATCCAAAAGATCGCAGCATATTATCGTGGTTAGTAAACCTCTGGATTTCATTAATTTATATTTTTAATTATTGATAATTACAAAAAAAACAACTGCGAGGTTTAACTCTTGAGTCATTGTTAGAGGATTGCCTCAGTGGTGTAGACGTGGTATTTGGGTCATCACCTAAACAGACGCGCAACATTGAATCGGAGCCGTTTCCAATAAAGACGCGCAACTTTGACCCTATTGTGGTCTATCCTTTACGTGAATTGTCTTCGATCAACGTTTTGAGTTGGTCAACGTCCACCACGGAAGGCCTACAGCGACCTTCCCTGTCTCCGAGATCGAAATCGCAGAAACCATCTTTGCACCGCATAGTTGATCACTATTGTTGACCAAACCTATGAATTTGCAATTGCTCTTTCCAACAGTGTCTATAGACTTCAATCCCATTGAGATGCGTTGACTTTTCAATCATCATCCGCAACCAGTGATCTGAAATAACTGAGTAACTGAGTCCAGCTTTGCAACATCTTTGTAGGTGTAAAATTCTTTCTGAACTTAGTGACAGCCTTGTTAACATTGTAAGGTTATCACAGTGCATAAAAAATTTGGCTAACAGAAGGCATTACAAACGGTAATTGTTTACGAAAATTATTGTCATTGAAAAAAATTATTGAATTAAAACATTTTATTTTATTTTTTAAAGTCCCTTAATTAAATTTTACTTCATTAAAAAAACAATATTTATAATAAATGTTAATACAATTTATAATAAAAATAAAATAAAATACCTAGAAATAATAAATACTACAAAATGGGTAATATCCCTATTCATTTTTGAGCAGTTTAGTTCAGTCCTTAAACCAGAAACCAATTCTAAACCACTCTATAATCACCGTTGATGCTGAAACTTCGCAATCTCATGGAAATTGAAAGAAATATCCACTTAGCAAGGGAATGTACAATGAGACACCATCTGTTGTGGAACATCCGCACTTCCCATCCTTTGATGTCTAACGCTCCACGCGTTACTGCCTCGAACCGTATACGGTTCAATATCTTTAGGTTTAAAATAGTTCAATATATAAATATATTTAATATACATAAATATATAATAACTATATTAATATATAATAAATAAATAATAAATATATTATAACTAAGCAACATTTTTATGAAAGTGTTTTGTAAATTGAAAATATACTTGAAATATATAATTCAATACACAATAAAAATAGTTTATTTTTAAAGTAAATATGCATTACTGCGCCAGTACAGATTTTTCTTTAAACAAGAAACAGAAATGAAAATTTTGTCATTTTAAAATTTTTTTTATGAAAACGTGAAACAGTTTCTTCCTTCTTACATTGTGATCGCTTCAAAATGACACCGTATGAAGTCATGAATGGTAATTACTCGAGACCATGTTAAGTAAATAAGACTTGAATGGGAAAACATTAAAGGGAAAAGTGAGCAATTTTTCTGGAGAACTTTGTCGACAAATTTTGTTTGCATGGCTTTGTTTGCCTTTTCGTTACGTGTACATTTATACTAGGATATGCCAGTAACTTCTACCAGCATGAAGTGTTTATTTAAGCAATTATTATCATTAGTTTACAATTTCATGACTAACAACTTTTTGTTGCTTTTTTTTGGTTTTTTTTTTGTAAGTGCGGTTTGGCATTTTTCTGTCCAATTGGAAGTGATGGCCAACGGTGGAAATTTGGGAGTGTGCGTTTCTCACTTATTAAATGAAATGCTAAAATTATGAAGTTGTGCATGCGCATCCCAAAAAACCGGCTTTGGTGTTACTAATATATAGGAAAAGTTTTTGTCGTACGGTGGAGTACTTTTGGTAACCGAGAAGCAGCTCATCCTTGTACGCCACTTCTTGTAAATGGCACGATACTATAAATAAATTAAAAAATGAAATTATTTTTTTCAAATTTTATTCTCACTAACGTAAACATTATGAAGTAAAAGGCATTAATAAATTATTTCAAAAAGTTAGGCTTCTTAATGTAAGGGTATGTATTTCTTGCCTCACTAAAGAGCATGTAGAAATGCCACTTGATAATTGTGCTTGATGCAACAGTGAGAATTTTTTTCCACTGTTCCAAATTTTTGGGAAGATAAAACTGTTTTGAATATTTTTTGTTTGTTTTTCCTTTTGTTTGTATTGAAAGTGAATGTATTTTTAGGATGAATGTGTTGGGTGAGAAGAAATATTCCACCATCCTGCCCGAGTAAATGTAATGTCGTACACAATTTCTTAATAATATTAACATTAGTGACAGTTCAGTTAATTAAGGTTTTTAGTTTAGATAAAAAATGTCAGTGTCATGAGCGGGATTCGAACACCGAAGATACGCCCCTGCTCTACCACTTGAGAAATGGCAAAAAGGAGGGAAAATTCAAAAGCTTGGGTTGAGATGGGAAGTTAGGGTCAGGGTGGATCGAGGTCACGATAGCCCAAGTGGTAGAGCAGCGACGTACCTGGCCGAAGATCGTGGGTTCGCATCCCACTCATGCCATTGACTTTTTTATCTTAAATAAAAACCATAATTAATTGAAAGATAGGTTAATAGGAGGAATTAAGGAATATGTAAAAATGAAATCCTAGATTCCAGGGTGTACCGGGTCGGGAGAGAAAACGTATCCTTCGACGTTTGTTATTTCTTAATATTCGGAAAGCTTGCTCTTTAACTTCACTTCAAAATAAAATGCTGCTTTGTGACTGAACTCTACGTATGAAATTACTAGTACAATCCAGTCTTTGTAAAAAGAAGGAAAGAGGAGTGATGACCTGATTTCTTTTGTATACCGCCTATGCATCAGTGTGCCTACTGGACTTACGATCACTCCCACTTCTAGATAAAGTATAGAGCCACTATGTTGAACGTCATACATGAATTGTATGTTCTCATAATAACTATTATAAAGGTTGATGCCTATATTATCCCTGGAAAAATTCACAAAAAAGTCATCAACATACAAATGAACTTAGTATTATAAGTGACCTTATCTGAAGCCCAATCAATCTCATTAATCATTACGATATCAGTAAAAATGAGGAACAAATCCACACATCTCATCGCCACACCATCAATCCATGCCTGATAAAATCACAAGATCGATGTACAAATCAAGCGTCACGTTTTTCCAGCGTTGGAGTACGAAATGTATTATTTTCGAGGGAATTACGTTAATAGAAGTTAATATTCTTTATGTTTTCAATAATCTAAACGAATTCTTGATATTGTATATAATAGCCACACACAAGGCCTGACGTTTGGTTTAGACCCATTTCGAAAGACTGTAGAACGACGATTGAATTGCACAGACTGTAGGTCTTAGAGGTAAAAACCTTTACGCCCATACATTTTAGGGTAAATCGAGTGGATTTTTAATCTTAAGCTTTCACTCTTGTCGATGGAACCATTTTCTACGAGCTTGTCGACCAATGTAATGTTTTTCTCTTCGAAAACGAATATGGGATCCTTTTTATTTTCGTATATTTTCGGTATCGGTAGAATTAGAATAATTTCTTTGTATTCGCCTTCATGCGTCACAACATTTCTGTTTTCCTTGTGAGCCAAAAATGCTCGCTTTTTATAATCCGAGTAACCATTTTCCTGGCATTATGATCCGAAAAGAAAAACCGTTTCTGAATGGTTCGGGCCGAGACAAGTAGTGTAGGGGTTACATATTGCGAAATTAATATAGGCCTTGATGAAGATTTCAAAATAGGTCGAAAGTTTGGATGTAAGAACTGAAATTGTTTTTTCTTCAAAACTATAACTTGATCCAGAGAATTTGTATCTCTCCTTCCTCTCTCTCTCTCTCTCTCTCTCTCTCTCTCTCTCTCTCTCTCTCTCTCTCCCTCTATCTCCCTTCATTTTACTTCTACTATCACTGCCTTTATTTTTTATCTATCTATTTCCCTTTACCTTTATCCAACATCCTTCTTTCATTCCTCTCAATCCCTCTCTTTCCGTTTTGGATTTTCATCTTTCCTACTTTCTTGTTATATTTCCACCCTCATATTTTTCTATTTCCTTTCACCCTCTTTTATCCATCATTTGTGTCAATGTCCTGCAGTCACTTCCTCTCTTTGTATTATTCTCTCTTTTTCAATATTCTGTTGTTCGGTTTTATTTCTCAACCTTTTTCTTTCACTCACTTTCCCACGAGTATTAATATGTATCAATTTCAAATTTACGTATAGATTGCAGCAAGAAAAATGAATTTTCTAGAATGTTGGACACATTTTACCGATAATTCTGTAAACCGATAAATTACTAACACTTTTAGTCCACTGGGTGTAGCCGCTTGTGGAAAATTCTCTCTCTCACTCTCACTCTCTCTCTCTCTCTCTCTCTCTCTCTCTCTCTCTCTATTGATCAGTCCCTTTTTCTTTCTTTCTTTCTCTCTCACGCACACATGCGCACCACAAACAACGTTTTCTAAGAAGAAGGGTCATAAATAAGGCTATCTAAATTATTACCATTACCAGAAATTCTAAAATAGTAGCTAATTTCGTTTAAACTTACTTTTCCTTGAGCGCACACAGTTACGGTACTAACAATTATAGCCAATTTCGGCGAGAACAACGGATGAGTCTTGACAAGTGACCTATATAAGACTTCTTTCCGAATTTGGATTCTCCTTGGGCCGGGCGATTTGGAAATTATTAACTATTTTGGTGATGCGATAATATTTCATCGGCCCGGAAAGGGGTTCAACGCCCAAATGAAACCGCCCGTTTCATCAGTAATCAAGCGTTCGGGATTCTAAGGAACAGGCTGCAACCATGTAAATTCATGAGACGACATGAGATGCCAGTGAACGTGAAACACGTAAAATTTTTATCAATTTTTTACTTATTAAATCATACAACAGCAAAATCTCACTCTCAACACGACACGCAAGAACGGCAAGAATTACACAGAAGACAAACACTTTGAGCCCTGAAGATGACCAAACACAACCAATAAACGATTTTTTATGGACTGTTAAAATTGGTTGTTTCCGGCATCATATGACCTTTAAAGGTGTATAATTATTCAGAAAGCGTGGTGTTAATAAAAGCCTGGCAGACGTTGTAAATCAGGACGCAAAATTACTCTAGCCGTGTTTTTAAAACATAATAATAACCATTATTAATTACTTGGGTCAATTCAACCAGACCCTTATCCGATAACGACGTTAAAACAAGTCCGCTATCTTCCTTCAGATCGCATTGGACCAATGACTCCAAAACATTGCAGATGAAATGCCTCATTTTAAATTTACGCCATTATTTTATAGAAATCAATTAAAATAGATAAGACCGATAGGATAAGATATGTAGATAGTAGGTCCATCGAAAATTTAAAAAGGAAATATTACAAAACCATTTATTTATCACTAAATTTTAGAAAACGTGTGTCGTACACTTTCTCTAATTATTTTTTTAATGAGGGTAAAAGAACAAATTTACTATTATTGTCTAATATTAATATTGTTAGTTTTAAGATTGTACTTGAAGAAACTAATTCCTTTCTAATACGTGTACGTCCAATCAACGTATTACACGACATCCGATTTATGCTTGTTAGACCCTTGATTGTATAGCTTTAGATTTTGAAACTTATTACATAAAATAACTATTTCAACTTATTGACTTCCTTATAGGTTGGAAGCGAAATTCTTTGTTTATTTGTCGAAAGTGCTGTTCATGAAATTCTAAGTTCATTTGAGAGATCAAGCACAAGATTGTTCTTCTGCCATGGCAGTATTTGTATAAATATTAAAGTAATTAATTCCAAATTTTTTGTTCATTTTGTATTGCCCTAGTTTAGTTGGTTTGTTGATCCTATTGTCCTCGCTGTTTCTGTCCAGAGGACATCTTCCTTGTGGGCCCAGGCAATGTCCGACCATCAACCCTGGTGCCTGGGGGGGTAACCAATGATGGAGGCAATATCCCTATTACCTTCCTCGTCCTTCCTTCCCTCTTTTTTTCCTTCCCTCTCAGTGGATTCCTGCTTTACTGACCACGCACCCCTAGGCGGATCACGTCCCGGTGGGCGATCAGTCTCACCATACAAATAATACTGAACCACGTGAGTGTAGTATCCAAGCGGCTCCACTAATTGAGGTTGGACTGAGGTGGTCGTACTTTGTGAACAAATTGTACCTTAGCTGGAGGGTACAAGCCAACCGGAGCTGGAGATAGAGTACCTTCTCTATCTCTCCGGGGGTAGTGCAAGGCATGGCTAAAAGGCAAAACCACAAAACTGCCATTTTTATATGGATGTGCCTTTTTTAGGCCATTTATGAACTCGGTTAGTATTGCACCACCTTGCTAGTCAAGGGATGTGCCAAGTCCAGCATGTAAAATCTGTTCTTTCGACAACACTAGATGTCTGAGATGTCCCCTTGAGGATAAGTTCGTACGTTAAAGATCCTCATGGGTGCACCCTTGAGTAAATATGGGAATAACTTCAATATGAAATATGAACTCATTATTCGTTATTCCTCCATCGACCTATGTAGTTCTACTATCATTGTAGTCCTCGCCATTGTAGAGTAGTTGTCAAGTGCGCAGGGTGGGCGACCAAGACCCGAGGGGTTAAATGCCTGGGTAGGACTCGTACCCCTTCCCTACAGGGTCCGGGACTTGGTCGGCTCACGTATCTTGCATAAATCTCTTGGACCTGTGCACAAACCCCAAGATTTTGGACCATTTTATTTCGGGAACTGATTTGGTGATGCCCGAACCTTCAAGATTTCAAGTCTGGACCTAGCTACGTATCATACCATGTGAAGTAGTGCCTTGCCATTTCTTCTTTTGCTTCGCGAAAACGGCAAAAGGGATCTGGGTATGAATAAGTGTCTCTGAGTCTACATATGCCTCCGGAGTCCAGTCAGCAGTCCTATTATCATTCCAGTCCTACACTAGGTTCAGTAGTTCTGCCATAAATTCCTACGATGACCCGTTGATGGGCTTTTTCGCATGCCGCTATCCTAGAATCCCATCAAACCAAGGATTTATTTAACCAATATTTTCTGATGGATCTAGGTTTGTGGCAATTTGATATACCGCAAAAATAGGTCAACAATGAAGATAGCGAGACGCCTATACGCCTCTGAAAGATTAAAATAATGACGACTAAATCGACCGGAAACAGAAATACTATTCTATATTTTATTATTTTTCATTCAACAGAACAAATTATTGATATTTTAACAAGGTAAGAGAGTTAAGATTATTTGGCCTTTAGTTACCACAAAACATTTGATACATACAGTTATATATTTATTTTTAGAAACTTCGACCTACTTTTTTAAATTTTTTCTAGCCTTGTGAAAAATTTTAAAGACAAGAAATTGACTTCATAGCCCAAAAAGCTTATCAGGGCAGATCGCCAATGCGAGACGTCTGCTTTCTCCCTCGGACCCCATGATTTTACGCTCTGGTTTCGTCGGAAAACAAAAATCACGGGGGTTGTTGTCCAGAGTCCGCCCGTAACGGCAAACCGACGCCGAGAGGCCATTATATCAGTTTGTACAAGAGATTAAAACGTCCTTTCCTAATTTGGCGTCGTCGGGGAATTAGCAGCAATTCACACAACCCCGGGTGCGATGACATTTCACAGATGACATTTGGCCAACGGACGACCTGCCCGACGGGTTCTTATTATTTACGAAATGAAAATTAAAAACTGACATTGTGGATTCTTCTTGAGTATAAAAAAAGATTATAATGAAAATGTCAACAACTGTCTCCTTTCGAGCAAGACCTCAAATAAACCTTGGCGTTAGCATTATTGACTCTAGAAATCTTATCTTGTCAAAAAGTTCAAGGGCATTGTTACAGAAAATTTTGTAGATAAGGCCCTTTGATGAAACTGAAATAATAGAACAATCGCTAACAATTAACTGAAATGTTTTTCAATCATCCTTATATTTACGAAAATGGTTGGTATTGCTGCCAAACCTCGCTGGTTGGTTTTGAGGCAGACGACTATGATCGGAGACGGACAAGCTACAGGTGGCATCACCAGGCTGACCTCAACTATTATAAAAACATTGATTTCATTTATACATTAAAGGACCAAACACAATGTAGGAATTACAAAAGAGTTGATGGTGGTTGATATACTGAGAGCCGGTGAACACTAGCTAAAAGATTTCTATTTTATAACCTACGCCAATTCATTATAATCAAATACATCCCAGTTTTCATTATAAAAATTGTATGCACTGATTATAGTTTTACTTGTTGCTGAATATTTGAAAATAATGTCAAAGTCATTTCCTATATAGCCCGTCTAATGTATTCATATAAAATTAATAGCCTATCCAAGTTTAATAAGTTGTTATGAAGTATCGAGTGGTCAGGCGGAGAAAATGTTAGATTGCTTTAATTTGAAAGAGAGCTTGAAATAACGTTCGTTCATACCCTGATGGATGTGTTTCCATTTTGATATATGGGACCATGACGTTTTCTTACAAATTAGCGTGGTAACACCTCTTTGAAAGGGTAAGTTTCAGCCGGCAACTTTTTCTTTTAGGCCGTTCGGAACCACACCCAGCCCTGTGGAGCTCGTGAATTTGAGAGCCGGACCAGTTCTTCGCGAGGCTAATTACAGACTGCTAAGCTATGTCCCAGATTCTTCAGGGATCTTTCGGATCTGTGCCACGGAGCGAGAGAGTGGAAGATCCTCGATGGGTTTTTTGCTTTTCCGCTTCCTACTTAGCTGTGAAATCCTGGGTTTTTGATTCTTCCCAGCCGCCGGCGACTCATCCTGAATCCCTGATGCGCCGCGATTGGGATTCAACACGCCGCCGGAGGGATCTGCTCCTCCGTGGAGACCACCTCATAACACGGTGGAAAAACATGCGTGAAATAACTGTTAAAGGAACACAGGAACTCTTCACGCTATAAGAACTGTACTTTCTCCGTGAGTTGACTTTTCCGCGCGTTTTATAACATCTGCCCCCATGAGGTGTTCAATTCAAGAAACCTCAATGTATTTACAACTATGTTGCAGTTCAGAAACATGATGCCATAAGAAACACGAACATGTTAAAATACATAATCATGCAGTGGTTGTCCTTATAAATATTTACATTTCTCTGCCCATTGTAACTAACTATTAAATACTTTTGTATTTATGATTGAAGGAAAAATGTAAACTATGGTCCGGTTTCATAGTATATCTTCATTTTATTTATTAGTGATCGGTCGTTTAGGTCGAACTGCAAAAAAAGGCCCCTTTTTCTATTTTACGTTTATAACGGTCGATAATACAAATATATTATGCTTCATGCTGACGCTATTGCCTTCTTACTTTCCGTTTAAAAAAAGAAAAAATCGAAGTTCGATGTATTTCGTCAATATCATGGTATTATCCATTTGAATTCATTGTTTTCCTACTAGTTCACTAATTTCGTGGTCTGCTTGACCATTTAATATATTATAATTAATTAAGGTTTTTATTTGTGATCAAAAAGTCAATGGCATCAGTGGGATTCGAACCCACGATCTTCGGCTAGATACGCCGCTGCTCTACCATTTGAGCAATCATGACCTCGATCCACTCTGACACTAACTTCCCGTCCGAACCCCACCTATTCAATTTTCCCTCCTTTTTGCCATTTTTCAAATCTCTTGTCTAATGTTTTCTACTAGGTAGAAAAATAATAAACCGGTTGAAGATTTGGTTTGTGCCCAGGATCATCATCAAACCACTGACCTGATTGGCGACAATTGTCATACAAGATTCAAAAATATTTCACATGTTAATAAGTACCCAAGATTTGTTGTCCTTGGCGTTTTGATTTATATGCATATTGAGCTTATGTTTTTCCTCTAAAAACCAGAGTTTTTCACTTTTACAGATAAAATTTAAATTGTATAAAAGTTTTCGTCCTACTATATGAAAATGAGTTGCAAGTTCTTGAAGGCAATTTTTTTCTGGAGCTTCCTTAAAAGGTCAAAAGTGAAACGGAGGACCTTCCGAGGTTAGCTTTCATTGGTCGTCTGTGGTCATCTCGCGCCACAATAGCTTCATTTTTTGATCAAAGCAGTACAGCCCAATTTTTTTCAGATAACATTTATGGAGATCTCATTTATCGTGGAATCATTTCCGATTAAATTTAAGTGACTGGAATTTATGGTCCTATTAGTGTCAATGTGTCGCAAATTCTCTTACGGGTTGACGGGCAATTTCTCTCACGGCATCCTAAAGATGTTCCTCATCGATTGAAGCCGAAGACCTTCCGCGATCCGGTTTTCTAAAGTCCTATGAAGAAACTTTCTATTCAACTAATAGTTCTTTAAAACCTAGCTGATTAAAATTCCACCCATATTGGGCAAAAGAAAGCCCTAGTAGGCATCATTAAAAATATTATTAAAATATCGCATGTTTTTGTTGCTGATATAAAATAAAACTGAACTATGACATTTGAACAGGTTTTGTAAATTATTAATCATAGGCTTAAAACTGTTTATTGCAGATATAAATATTTTGCATGTAATTTAACTTCCTCCAAAATTTTATAACAACAAAAACAATTTTGTTGACGCAGTTTAATAATATCTCAAAAGGTTTATCAACAATCTACTAACGAACAGAGAATAGTTTTTTTATAGTATTTACGCAATAGTGTAATATTAAGTTATAAACTGATTAATGATTGACAAAAGGATGTTGGTGGTGAAGCAATGAATTGTATTTCATAACGGATCATCAATCAAACCATTCCTAAAGGAGTTGAGAAGGACGAGTTGTTCCTTTTTATTTCCGATGAGTTTTGTACATTTTGTAACTCCGAGATTGCAGAAATCCTCATCAAAGAAGAAACTCATAAAACGTTTTATTGCCAATTAAATTGAAGAAAGTAAGAGTGTCGTCTGTCTCGTGACGATCGGACGCGTACAGAAAATGTTTTTAGTTAAATTTCATATGCTGCAGAGCATTCACTTATCGCCGGTCTGATCCTGCATAAATAAACACGATTCAGTAGCCATGGGGAAAATCGTTAACACGCTTTTTTCTCTTTCTTTCACCCTCGAAGTTTTCGCCCATTTGAGGCTCAAAATGTCATGAAGTGAACGTTGAAAGATAAAAGTCGCCAAATCATCAACAATTCTATTCAAAGATGGAGGAAGAGTATAAGAAATATTCTAGTTAGAGTTATTGCTCCGTAAATTGAGTTGGGCAATGTGGATTCATGTTGAAATAGAGGATTAATATTCTCCCATTTATTTTATATTTTTTTACGAGGGTTTGCAGCAGCAGAGGTCATATAAACCCTCAGGGTGCCGGTGTTTTTGAAATAAAGCCCATTTGCAAGTATATAGTTTTCAATATTGTACACCGTACTTAACCAAATTTTGGAATACTTAACCAAACCAAAACCAGACAAACTGGCCACATAAAGATGCGCAAGACCATGCACGTATTTACACCGAACATATGCTTTGTGTTTATGCATACAAATACGTCCTCTACTCTTGGGATAGCAAACCCCAAGAAGCACAGGATCCTCCATCACAGAATGGATTGAAAAAGGGCAATAAGAGAAGTGGGTAAACTCTAGGGTCGCTAGACAACGCAAACTTACTGAACAACCCTCACCAATAATGACAAACTAAAGTTAGAAAAAAATAAGGTCAAAGAAATGATAGGACTATTTATCTGTCCGTCATATCTAAAAACATGTTCAATGATGACCCCATTTGCAGATTATACAATGAGGAGGAAGAAACATCCAACTTATACGTACTTCGAATTTGAACCAAATGCTCAATTGAAACAACGTGAGGTACAAATTCAGGAAAAGGGATTGTAGCGACCAGTCAACGACCGAGTAATTCACAGGAGAAGGATCGAATCGATCTCACTGAACTAGTAAACCGGGAAGGTACAACAAGCCAGACAGTTGTAGTGCTTGGGAACAACTTCGTAGCGTCTGTTATCATCATCAACCTCTCGTATTTAACTGTTTTTTTTTTGGTGGGGGGGACCTCTGAAAAATTTCAATAACTTATAAAATTTCATTGTTTCGTTAAGTCACAGATGGAAGAAAATAGTAAACACAACTTTTTCGCCCTTGGTTCACAAAAATGCACCACATGCGAAACATATCACCATTTTCGCCGTCCAAGGTTCTTCCCCATTATTTTACCCTTGCTCACGTCGATACACCAATCGACACGAGTATCAATTTTCCCGGTGTAAGCCTCTTTCTAAAAAGCACTTACCAAATAAAGACGGGGTCGTAAATGGGTCAGGTACGGTATTGGTTTTCCGAAATGACCAAAACAACGGCTCTGAATCAAGATCAGGGCGCAATTGAAAAGCCCACTTCCAGCCATTTTCCCATTAGAGCCAGAAAATTCGATTTTTACGCTTTTACGGGCGGTTTGGAAATCAAATAAAACAAAACAAGCAACTCCTGGAACTCCTCCTCTTCGTTATTTATAGAAATATGATTAAAAATAGCAAAAATTCTAAATTTATAATTAATTGTGAATATTACACTAAACGCGTAATCTTTGTAACACGGTAAATATATTCTTTTGCAGTTATAGCTTTTCATATGGGATTGTAAACTTTAGTTTTTAACTTTTTATATGTTTTATATGAAGAATAAAATTACAGTGTGCTAGATGACTGGTTTTGAAGTGCTTTGATGGAAATGTTTTCATGAAATGAGAGTTGTATCCTGCCAACCACCTGTTTGACCCTTCTTTTGTCAATGTAATTTGTACCTTCCTTTCAGATCCTTTTGTTTAAAACTTCCTTTACAAACGATTAATACATTGTAAGTACATACCTTAAATTTTTGATGTTTAGTGTCCTTTAGTCAATGATAATTCAGAGATGATGAGGTGCGGTCTGGTGTGACGTAGGTTTTAGAATAACATTTTCTTTATCGTGCAACGTTTCAACTTTTATTGAGATCATCTTCAGCGCTCGAAGTGTTTGTTTTCTGCGTTTGGGAACTCTCAACATAGGACTGACGCACTTACGCAGAAAACAATAACGTTAAGCCCTGAAAATGATCTCAATTAATGTGTGGTGATTAGTGACCGTTAATCGATAATTATTCAGAAATCGTGAGATGCGGTCTGGTGTGATGTAGGGTTTCAGGAAAACATTTTCTTTATCGTGCCAACGTTGCTTTCTTTATAGCATTAAAGTGCCATCTCAACACGACACGCAAGAATGGCATAATTGCACAGAAGACAAACACTTTGAGCCCTGAAGATGTTCTCCATGAAGGTTGAAACGTAGGAACTATAAAGAAAACGTTTTTCTAAAATCTACGCCACACCAGACCGCATTTCAGGATCTCTGAATAATTATAACCTTAAAAGTGTGACGAGACAGCTGTCAAATACTAGCCTGTGCAAATCTTTCTAATAGTTCCCAAATGAGTTAATACAACTTACCAAATTCTTGACTTTAACGTGCTGAATACGTTCCGCACCGTTCGAGTGAATTGTCAAATATCAAAATTTATAAATGATAATCGATTTACATAAACATATTTTAGGTACAATATGTCACATAACCAATTAAAGAAGTAATAAATTATAAGGTAAAAATCATGTAGATGTTGGATAATTACAAACTCCATTAATAAAATAAATGTTATCTAATGGGTGGTAAAATTTCACTTGAAAACAAAAATAAATCAGCAAGGTATGAACCAATTTTTCCTACAGAATTTTATAATTTCGCCCAACACTGTTCAAGTTTTGAGCGATGAACTAACTCTTCGATGTGTTTTCCGCAGTCCTACTTCGAAGAAAGTTTCGTTCATAAATAGAGTTTAGCAAAGCCCGGATAAGTAAACATCTGAAAGGCCTATGTACAGTGTTAGCGCTTCAAGCTTCACCAATTCCTGGAGCAAAGAAACGTAGGAACGAGCGATATCCAGGTAGAAAACAATCCCCTCGCGATTAACCAATGCCGGTCGTTGACTAACTCTCAAATTGTGTACAGAATACTTTACGGTTTGGTTGGACGGAAGGAGCTTATGATAAAGCAATTATTTCTTACTCAATTCCTTTAAATGTACGGCATTTCTTTGTTAATCAGAGTTTAGTTAGTGTTAATCATCCTCAGTTAATAAGTTGGTCGTTGCTTTCCTCCAACATGTTTAAGTTCGAATATTATTGTAAGAGGCTCACGTTCCATCACTTGTGTCAGTCCTTTTATATGGATTCATTCCGTTTTAAGAGGGAATCACTTATGGCAAATAACCTCTTTTTAGTTAACATTCTGAGAAACTATTCGATTCTTCCAGATCATCCAAATGTTTTTAGTAGTGTTACCAGTGCTCTCAGATGCGCCGAAACGAGATATATTGTGAGTGTTTCATGAAGTTGAATATAGGTTATTCTCAAACGCTTTAATTTGATCATCGTCATCGTTGAATAACGACCAGAGCACCCTGGGACCTCTTCTGAACCGAGAAAGCCACTTACAGACGGTGGCTTTCTCCCAAGCGTCACCACCACACACATCGCAGATTTTCCTAGTAGTCTAAGCTGTGGTTTACCGTTTGCGGTAATAAAAAAAACGTTAATGATGAAAACGCCCTATTTATTTCTTTGGTTTTAAATTAGCTAAACAATCTCGTTAATACACGAGATGACGTCCAAAACTGACAATAAAACCACAAACAAAAAATTCCATTTTCTGCGTTTAGTTTTCCTGGAAAATACAACAGAGACAGAATTATTGTAAACTGCAACGGTTACAAAACATTACTAGCATAACGATACTTTCAGAAATTGCACACGTCTACAAACATAATTTTTTATCATATAAACAAGTGACATGATTTATGGTCACTCTGGTTCAACTTCTCTTCACTTTGAACCGGCACACGGGCACTTACTGGGTCTGTCTTCACTCGCGGGTGATATTATATAATAATTCTCTTCACTTTGCCACCATCACTAACACAAAGAAATATTAAATCGTGTTGTGTTCGACTAAAAATAATAAAATAATAGGGCAGTCGACATCAGTACAATAAGGAACCCGCTAACATTTGTTATCCCTGCGTGCCACTTATTTTGAGGTGCTTTTGAAAAAAAAAATTGTAAGTATGTCGGGTTTGAATGCAGGACCGCTGGATTCGAACCTGGGACCTTTACCTTATAGTGATGAGCGCCTTGTCAACGTCTAAACCGTTGCGGGTACCGACGCCTAGGGCTAGTTACTTCCAGAGTTATTCCCACATAGTTAATGCCAACTAAAAATGTTACTTATTAAATTTTACCTTAATTGTCTGACATAAACCAACTTTGATCTTTGCATTACAATTTTAAATAAAAAATCATGTTTTCTCACTAAAATAAATCGGATTATAGTGTTGGTTCATTTTAAAATAACAGCAACAGTCAACTTTTTTGCCAACAAGATTCTTTGGAGGCAATATAAAAGTAGGAGCTTTTCATTACTTTGTTGATAAATTCCCAAAATTGTCAAATGCACTGTAAAATTGAATTTTTTAAATATGATATAGGCCAGACTTTATAAAGTGTGAAAATTATTTAGGCTAATTCTATTCCCTGATTCCCCCTGATTTGGTTTGCCTGCTCATTTCAATCGAAAGTGTTGCATTAGAATATGAAATATCATAGCTTTTGTTGAAAAATTTAATATGTTGTTTTCTTAAAATAGAAAAAGCTCTACAAACGAGCTATAAACCTTACGTTATAGATATTGTTGTGTTTTTTGTAGTTAACCTCAGCAATTGTCTGTTGTTTATCTTCTTGTTGTTGTTTCTTTTTAAAATGAAAGTCTTTGACAGAGATAAGAGGGAAAAAGAAATTTTTAATTATCCGCGACATGGAAGACGTCGTACTTTCATCAAATTAGGACGTACCTTGTCCCGCAAGCGCCCATTTTTTTCCCCATTCGACATGAATATTGACGACAGTTCATTATTTTGAAAAAAAATTACTGGTGAAAACTATAATTGTTAGTGTGTAAGGAGAACAATAATTTTTTGAGCGATTTTTCCTCGGTGTCCAGACGGCAGATAGAAACTCAACATTTCTTATAATTCGTGAACCCGTTTAAGGTCATTCTTTTAAGGGAACCAGGTGGAAAGTAGATCAAGCAAACTGCCATTCGGGACGTCACGAAGACGTTCGTTAAGACGATAAACTTCCCCCCATTTCCATTATCAGAAAGCTCTTCACCGGCTGACCCACGTAAATAAGATAACGAACCTGACCTAAGGGGAGCTAGAGGTGGGTCATAGAATTGAATAATTCTATCTGTTTAACGTGTTAACAAAGCCCAAACTCGCTTACCATGTTTGTATAGTTGATTGTTTATATTTGAAAAAAAAAACAAGTTTGTTTCTTTTTATGCTTTCCTGTTTGTTGCGTAAATTAGTTTTGACACTGTTGAACTCTCGGTTCAAAGGTTCGACTCGACACACTCTTCTGGACAATGAGGCTACCGGGGCCGCAATTCCGTCGTTTCACGTGCAATTTGTCAGTCTTGAGAGCCAACAGACCAAAAAAAGGACATTGAGAAAGACATATTTTCAGCTCCAGTTTTTACCTTTTTACAACTCAGTGGAAATGAATACACAAGATTGTTTTAAGTTATATATACTACTAAAAACAATTTCCATTTTTCATTTATAAATTGATCAATAGACCATTTTCCATACAATAACAGCCAAGTTTAACTTAACTCCCATTTTGAATTCCAAAATGTTTAGGTTTCAAACCATTCAACCCGGTGTATGTGTAATGAAAAAAAAAATCAACTTTGTCTATCAACGACATTTGAAAAAATGGCAAATTCCAAGAGTGGGTGGAGATGGGAAGTGGAGTTCGAGTGGATCGAAATCACGGTAGCTCAAGTGGTAGAGTGGCATATTAGCTGAAGATCGTGGGTTCGAATCCCCCTTGTGACACTAACCTTTTCATTTTTAACGATTGCCTTACATAAAGATTAGTCAGATATCGTGAGACCAAAAACCTTACATAAAAAGTTTAATTAATTGAAAGAATTTGTTTGGCCAATCGGACAACGAAACCTAATGGGTTTTTATGTAACGTTTTTTGGTTGAAATGAAAAAGTGAGTCTCAGGGAGAACTTTTTCATTTCAACCAAAAACCTTATATAAAAAGTTTAATTAATTGAAAGAATTTATTTGGTCAATCGGACAACGAAACCTAATGGGTTTTTATGTAAGGTTTTTTGGTTGAAATGGAAAAGTTCTCCCTGAGACTCACTTTTTCATTTCAACCAAAAACCTTATACAAAAAGTTTAATTAATAGAAAGAATTTGTTTGGTCAATCGGACAACGAAACCTAGGGGGTTTATCTGCAAAGTTTTTTGGTTGAAATGGAAAAGTTCTCCCTGAGACTCACTTTTTCATTTCAACCAAAAACCTTATATAAAAAGTTTAATTAATTGAAAGAATTTATTTGGTCAATCGGACAACGAAACCTAGGGGGGTTTTCTGTAAGGGTTTTTGGTTGAAATGAAATAAGTTATCCCGCTCGTGAGACTCACTTTTTTCATTTCGACCAAAAACCTTACACAAAAAGTTTAATTAATTAGAAGAACTAATTTGCATTTATATATTTCATTTTGTCGGACACTTCTGACAATTTTCTTTTAAATCGTACGGCATATCCAGCTGAAAGTGATCATCCTTCAAAAACTCTTGCAAAACGCAACTCAATTTTGTTAATAAATTATGGCGTTGAAACTGTGAAACGAGTACGGGCGAAATATACAGCGAGCTTTCGCGATCCAGGAGGCGGAGGACGGTCTGTTCTATTCTTGGACATCTATAATGAGGTTTACGCCTCTCAATTATCTACGAGTTGATCATCATTGGACGTTGTTAGATATCGCCTTCCTCAGAAAATTAAAAATTATTGGCATGAATTATAAGTCAGAAATCAGTTGAAAGTAATACGTTATATTCTCTGTACCCTCTGGCTAAGAAAAGTTATATGTTCCTAATATTATCAACTATCTGCAACATATTTTTTATTGCTTTAGAGCATATATATTTAGAAAAAAAGTGCCTTTAAATTTGGGAGAAAATGGTATTTCATAATCGGGTTTGCCCTCAGGAATTAAGCGATCGATAAAGATCTGAAGGTGTTTCACTTTTTGTAGTTAATCGTTCAGATAATAGATTCAACACGGCTCTAAATGTTTCTAGGTACCCTTTCACTTTTGTGCCTTTAATCTTGAATTTAACATAATTATCTGTTTTTATGCTATTGAGGTGCGTCAAAGAGAACAATTTCATAACAGCACAATCTCACATCGTTACCCCTTTTTGGAATCGACCAGGTACGCAACCAGTAATGGCGCGTGCTACCTGCCGTCCACAGAGTATAAATTTAAATTTTTTTACGCCAATTAATTGACTTTTTTTTGCAACGTTAATTGTGTGTCGTTATACGATTTGCTAGTCATTTGTCGGGGGGGGGGGGTCCGGAGGCAATGTTGAACGGGAGCGCGAAGGACCACCACTTTCTCGTCCTGTATGAAATGAGACTTACAAAACGCCCCAGATGTCTATCCATGAGGCACATGCAATTCCGACGCATATGTCCGCATATTTTTTTTCTTCAAAGTTTAGATATCAACTGTTTACTCATACAGCCTAGTTACATACTGTGTTAAGGTTGTGAAAATTTTTCATCATGTACCAATTCTATCCTCGATCTAAGCATTAAACTTAAACAGCGACCTTTAATTATGACGACAATACAATAATACAATAATTATTTACGTTTTTCTCGCTTAATTACCATACAATTAACAGTATATATATATATATATATATATATATATATATATACATACTATATATACATAACATATATATATATATATACTAAGACACTTTACTATCTCTCTGACATTATGCACTCTCTTAAATTTTCTTTTTCTCTCCGTGTTTCATTGATGCTTACTCTCTATCAATTTATATATCGAGCCCTAGGTTAATATATATATATTTATTTTTTCCGCCAATCTCACTCTCACTTTTCATCTACTGATTTTTCAAATATTCTTTCACTCCCTCGTTCTCTCTCTACCCCCTCTCTTTTCTCTCTCTCTATCCCTCTTGTTTTTTTCTGTCTCTTTGCCGTTTCTCTCTCTCTCTCTCTCTCTCTCTCTCTCTCTCTCTCTCTCTTTCTCTCTTTCTCTCGTTTTTTCTCTTTCTCTCTCTACCCCCTCTCTTTTCTCTCTCTCTATCCCTCTTGTTTTTTCCTATCTCTTTGTCGTTTCTCTCTCTCACTCTCCCTCTCTTTCTTTTTTCTCTCTCCAGTTTTCTCTCTCTCTCTCTATCTATCTATTTCTATCTATCTCTATCTATTTATCTATTTATCCATCTATCTCTCCCTATGTTGCTAAATTGCTCCTAAATGCTTATTTTTTCCATGCATGTTTATCAATTAATCCTGAATCAGTCAATTGTAAATATACATATTATACAAACGAATATTTTGAATATTATTTTTCTTTCGGTATTTTAGTTAAATAGAATATTCCTTCATTGATTTTATTATCATTGATATATCGGCCGAACCGTATCGAGATTTACGATTCAAAACAAGTACATTTTACCATGTAAAAAAAGTTTTAACATAATTAATTAATTATTTGTATTTCTTCTGATTTGTATACATTGCAAATAATAATTTATGAATTTTTATGTAAATTAGATTTCTTGGGTACATCAGATCGACGAAGGGAAACCTAAGATGTCAATATCCTGCATAGATTTTTCAACTGTACATTTTTTATAACTACCTATCTTAAGACCTACGTATCTATTCATGAAACAACCCACTTTTCGCATTCATTGTGTGTCTTTTTCTTACATTATTCTTTACAACTGAGTGTGCTACTTTGGCTGCTGGCATATTTCTGTTAAAATAAGAGAAATAAAAAGTCAAGAAATACATCCCTGGAAGTTAGTTATCTTCTTTAATAGTCGGGCTGCACTAAAGACCCTAATAAAAGAGTGTTTGGAACTGCAAGGAGGACCTAATGGAACTCAGTGATATCAATGACCTGACCATGGCAGGGTCCCTGGCACTTAGGACATAGAGGCAACGAAAAGGATGACATGTTGGCCAAACAGAGGGCCTCTTAAGCCTGAACCCTACTGCGGTTTAGCATTCTGTTACAAAAGAGGATACATGTTAAAAATGGTCTTTAATGAGTCAAAAACATGATGGTACAAGCCACACACACGAGGCATCAATGGCCATCCTCAAAACTTTACCAAGGAATGACTTACTGGACGTCAACCGACCCAGGATTCTGGTTTGACTCCTGACAGGGCACTGCCAATTAAAAAAGCACATGCACCGGATACAACTACAGACAGAAAAAAACGGTGCAGATACTGCCAGGAAGAAGAGGTGACAGCAGAACACATTTTGTGTTTCTGGGAAGTTCTATGTATGTGGAGGTTCTAGCAACTAGGTCAGAAAAATCCACAACCAAATTAAGGAGCCGCTGGCAGGTTAACATGTGCTGGCCAGTGAGTTTTAAAAACCAGGGAAGCACAATAGTTCTACTTAGGTCGAGGTACAGAAGGCTTTGCGGCCGTTTCATTTATCCCTATCCTAAACTCTAGTACTCCAATGATACTAAAATTTTGCCAGTTTAAATAAGAATTGTGTCATTATTACCTAGGAAATCTCGTGGACATCGTTTTTTCAGTCAGCGAGGGTCTCGAGTTGGCAAGTTTTTGATGTGATGATTTACGGTGGTTGTAGTTTTGTGATGAATTAAGGTTTTTAGTTGAGATAAAAAGTCTAGTGTCACGAGCAGGATTCGAACCCACTACCTTCACCCTTATACGCCGCTACTCTACCACTTGAGCTAACGTGACACTATTTAAATGATTATTTCAATTATAATAATCTGGGTATAACTTTGACCCAAAACTGAACTTTCTACCGTGTAAATACACACAGCGATAAGACACGATTCGGTCCGTTGACCCTCTTTTCAAGTTAAAGGAAAAAAATGTTATTTTTTTTTATTTATTTTTTATTTTTTGCTGGGGCTTTCGACATCTTGGCCATTTCAGCCCCACGCTCAGTCTACATTCCATACACGTTCAGACACATCATTCATACGAATAAATACGTCCGTACAATTAAACACATTCACACAGCACACTCATTCCGTTTGGTCGGTGGAGTACTTGATATTCCTCCACCGACCTACAATTAAACTAAGCTAGATTGGGGTCGATTAGGTACTTTTATTAATATTCCGCCGTCGACCCCGCACACACACTCACTCGCTTTCATCGTTCGAGGGGCGATGGTGACGTTCTATTCACCCTCACCCCTCGCCATTCACACCAATAAATACTTGCACACAGACAAAACACAAAGGCACATAACACATACTATATACAATAAAAAAACCCAATTTCCCCTAAAAAGCGGAACAGGGGACTCAGAAACTCGCTGCCGTGTTCGAGGACTCTTCTTAAATCCGGCGGCATGCCTGCACGCTCTCTGTAAGGAGCCAAGGCATGACACGCCTCTATTATGTGGGACACATCGAGCAACCTTTCTCTGCATAAGGGGCACCTGCGCGGGCTTTGGCAAAAAATGTTATTGTATCCTTAGATGACTTTTATAAGTGATTTTTATTTTTATATGGTTCAACAACAATTAAACAGGAAAAACACTATGTAAAGATTGTTAACTATTCACTTAGATCAGAAAGATTCTGTCGCTATTTCTCCAATATTTGGAATTTACATAAAAATAAAAAAATAAACCAATTGAATGAACGCGTAATAGTTACAAAATTTCACCCTTAAGGAAAAGTTGTAAGATCGTGGAGAACCTGTGTTACGTAGTTTAACATTTAACACTATTACAGTTATGAAAGTGAAAATTATACATTCCTTTGATTTCCTAGTTTGACCTTCATTAATTCAATCAGTTTAAACTGGAAATCACAACAATAACTCCAGAAGTGTAATTTTCCAAGTGCCAAACCATTTGCATAAAGTCGAAGAATGACTTGTAATTTGTATTACTTCATCTACCAGACTTTGATTTGAGCTTGAATTTTCTTTTTATGACTATCATTAATCATTAAGAAACTATTTAAACAACCTTGTCACAACAAAAATTTATATGAATTTTATACGAAAAACACTCTGAAACTAATTGATTCATTAGTAGTAGTTCATTAAGGAAAAGAATCGTGATGAGTTGTTTTGAAATAAAAATAAATTGATTTCAAATTTAAAAATTGTCCGGGTCTATTAGATAAAAAATAGGGTCTAGTTTTATTATTCGCATTTATAGGCAAATTGCGTTTACAACGACTCACTTTTGTACCAGTCTAGTATGACCTTGCGATAAGAATCTAACAAAACCGACAAGTTGATTACTTCCTTTCTGCCAAATTGGACTTGTTAAAGCAATAAAAAAGCGTGATGTATTTAACACATTATAACTAAATGTTATAAATAACTTTCAACATACATTAAAAAATACGCACGGTACAAGAAGAGATTTATGTAATAAAACGAGCATTTAGATTTTAATACTTAACTGATGCACAATTACACAGGAGCCAAACACTGTGAGCCCTGAATATGATCTCAATAAAGATCGAAACGTTGGCAAGATAAAGAAAATATTTTTCTGAAAACCTACATCACACCAGACCGCATCTCTTACGATATCTGAATAATTACCGATTATCGGTCACTAATCTGTACATATTTTTAAATATTTTTTTTTATTGACTAATCAGATTATTTGCCAATTTTAAAAGTTTAGACAATCTTGAAAAAACGGATTGCAGTTCCAAAGTACAAGTTTGCTAAGAAAAAATTACATAGTAGTATTTATTTCGCCATTGGCCAAAACACGTCTATTTGTTTATATTATCGTGTTAATCTTAGGTCGACCATGCATGACCTAAAGAAAATTGACTGATTTTTACTTTTATGGTTATTTACAATTGCCTTCATAGAGTGAAACGCATCGAGCTCTCCTTGGGTTGAAAATGTCCAAACGTTCATTATTTCTAAATCGTGAGATAATGCGCAAGCCATGAGCGTGTGTCTAATAAGTACAGACCGGATTTGGGTTCATTGAAATGTCGATGATGTACTATGTAGTCGAATTTTTCTTAAGCACTGAACAATTCTGGCTTATTGTACGTTCCTTCCTTAATTCAGTAAAATCCACTTTATCCTTCTCCTAACGAGTGGTAGGTCTTTGCTACAAATCCTTTCCTTGGGTTTTATTTGTACGCCAGATTATGGCCCCATTGAACTTCGTATTCGATGATGATGTGGGTGGCCTTCTTTCTCCTCATTGCACATCTCAGGATCATTCCTGTACATGCTCACTTTTTTCAAACTTTTCAAACCACAATGTTTTTTTTTTTTTGTTTTTTTACGAGGGTTCGCAACAGCAGAGGTCATATAAACCCTCAGGGTGCCGGTGTTTTTGAAAAAAAAGCCCATTTGTAAGTATGTCGGGTTCGAATGCAGGGCCACTGGATTCGAATCCGGGATCTTTAATTACAGTGATGAGCGATGTGACAAAGACGAAACCTTGTGGCCACCGACGCCCCAGCAATGTAGTTGTTGTCTCAGGTGCCACAGACAGGTATATGGTCCTTGGTTTTTTATTATTATTTTATTTATTTATTTATTTTTTTTTAGAAACAAATACAATTGTATGCACAGTGACCCCAGGACATAAAATTACCTTTATTCACCACGCAATTTATTGGCAACTTTATTTTCATTGATTGTCATATATATACACACACTACTGGGGAAAATTTAAAAAAACTCTGCGACTAATAAACACGCACTCTCAGTCTTGTTGAGTGTACATTTAATATAAGCTTACTGTACTTAGCACCTCTACAGTTTATCCAATTCTTCCTTTTTTATCCATTCTATGATGGTGGATTCGACGATTGTGTTGGTTACCCCAAGAAAAGGTTATTGCAGATTCTCCTCTGGCCAGCGGGTCTGTCTTTTTCTAAACTTCTTTTGTGTCCTGGTACCCAAGTTCATCACGTTGTTTAGTTTACACAGGCTTTAGAGAGTTTTTGATATTTTGCTTCTGCCAATTGGTTATTCAATTTTTTGTGATTTGTTTTTGTCAGTATAACTTCTAACGCACAAGCGTTTATGGCATGTATGTCAGCTTTAAAGACGGATGTGTATCTAATGAGATCGATTGATCTGATTTGGACTTGGAACGTGTGGAAAATGGAAAAAAATTCACATATCGTGAGATGCGGTCTGGTGTGATGTAGGTTTCAGAAAAACGTTCTCTTTATCGTGCCAACGTTTCGATCTTTCATTGAAATCATCTTCAGGGCCTGGGATTTACAAACATAGTTTATATTTCAAAAATACATTTAGGACGAGGAAAAATGAATTTATACAATGCAAATTATATTTTATGTTCAATCAAAGCATTTCTACTCACTCAAAGTGTTTGCTTTCTGTGTAATTGTGCCATTTTTGCGCGTCATGTTGAGAGGGCGGGGGAGATTTTGCTGTTTTATGTTTAAATATGTTGAATTTTGAAGAGGTGAGGAAGGCAGTTTAAACGCATGTCATAGCCCTGAAGATGATCTCAATAAAAATCGAAACGTTGGCACGATAAAGAAAATGCTCTTCTGAAACCTACATCACACCAGACCGCATCTCAAGATATCTGAATAATTAAATTTTACATTAATTTACAATAATCCTACAAAAATCTGTACGCATGGTAAAAAATCGTATTAAATATCATTTTGTACGTTAATAAATTGTAGATTGAAGATTAAAAACAATTGTTTACTATATAATATGTGGACGATTGTCTTGTTCCAGAAATACTCTAAAATGAGGTATACTAAATTATACTTCCATAAACTAATTTACATTTTTAATTTTTCTTGTGTGTAAAAGTACTAAGGCCATAGCCATTCATCCATGGTTGCCCACATGTTTTTAGTTACAAATTATTCATCAGACGTTACGTTTAATTTAAAAAAATTAATTGTTAATATAGTTAAATGGAAGGTTTTATATAACTGCTTACACTGTAGGCAATATTGCTTTGTACAAAACGTTATTACATCTACCATTGATTCTGTGCTCAAAGAACCATCACACATATCTGTCTATGACCTATGTACCTTCGCACCCATGGTTAGATGGTATTGGTATGGTATGGTGGGAAAGGATGCCAGGAGACGGGGTTTGTGTGCCCCAGGCACTGCAGCCTTCTGGCTTATTGTACCTTCCCAGTTCCTTGGTTTAGTCAATAGACTCGATCCTTTTTCTCAGAAGTATCAAGTCATTGACTGTTATTGCTTCAATGTGGTTCTCTGAGCCGTTTTTATGCGTTAGATTGAACCTCCACTGAGCTGTTGCTTCGCATTCGAAGATGATATGAATGGCTGTTTCCTCCTTCTCATTACATAGTCTGCAGATGGGGTCCTCATTGTATATGCCCATGTTATGTAGATGTTTTCTCAGACGCCAGTGGCCGGTTAGTAGTCCCACCACTCCTCTGAGATTTGCCCTCTCCAATTGTAGTAGTGTTTTTGCTAGTTTTGGTGAGGGTTGTTTAATTATAAGTTTACTGTCTAGCACTGCTAGAGTTTATCCACTTTTCTCTTTGTTTTGTTTGGATCCATTCTGCGATGGAGGATTCTATGTTTGTTTTCGATATCCCAAGGATAGGTTCGGGGCGTATGTATGGTCTTGCGGATCCTCCTCTGGCCAGTTTGTCTGCTTCCTCATTACCCAAAATTCCCCTGTGCCCTGGCACCCCATGGTTAGATAGTCTACATATGGTTTCTCTTTTACCCTTTGCTGACTTGTTGATTTTTGAACCAACTAATTTCCACTGTTGGCTAGAGTTTTTTGAAAAACGTAGATTCGCGCGATAAATCCAAAACGTGTGATTTTAGGACTTAAAGTTTTATTCGTTGGACATGAATTAAAATGTGGATACAGAAAGCAGAAACATAGAAATTTTATTTATTAACCAAACAATGACATAAATAAAACTTAAGCGAATTAAGTCCCATGAGTAGATGGATCACCTAGTCCTCATTTTTTTATTTGCTTTATTTAAATATTTTTTAATATAAACATTATTTACAATGTTGATAGTTTGGTGACTTCATCTTTGTTTAATGTTAGAACTGTTTCGTCATTTGGAGGTGGGTGTACTGACAAAATTGCTGCACTTTTCGTAAAAGCTCGCCGTTTAACACAAACCCTATATTAAGAGCCTTTGAATGAGACACCCTGTAAATGGTGATTCGTTACGAGTCAAAAAAAGAACTGTTCGTGATGCACAACTCCTACTATTATAAGCTTAACTCGAAGGACCGAGGTCAGTTAACATTTTTTTTTTCAATCTGAGCATATGAATTAACGATTTTAATTCATTGTGAGCGTTAAAAAATCTCGAAAGTTCAGAAGTCAGGACAAGGCCAGATACACTATCTTAGAACAGTAGCAGCTACGCGGATTTTCAAGGATATGAAACCAATTTACAAGTGCAAGGTGTAGTTTATCGTGTAGTGTCAGTTATCGACAGAGAAGAGTCTCGCTGCAAATTTCAGTTTCCATAGTTTAACGTCCGTGGAAATCTCCGATAAAAAATCCCGGAGGAAGTCTTCAAGGACCTGGGAGATTCGCTAGTTAAGAGAAACTTCGTCTCCTTGTAGATCCCAGGGAATTGTAACTACGAACGCGAAAATGGAAATTTCGTCCATTACTCTTACTGCCGAGGCTAATCACCTTTTCTCTTATTAGAATTTACAAGGAAATGTTTTTATCAACGAAGAATAAAAATAACTACCGAAATTTATGTTAAACTCTATACTCCCATAATTCATGGGTGCTGTAAGAAAGTATAAATTTACATTTCTGACTGATTTTTATCAGCTTTTACGTGTTGCATCGTCGTACACATAATACGTACCACATACATAATCAACAAGGAAAATCTACATATAATTGAATAATACTATTGAAAATTCATTACTAAAGTATTAGCAAATTATCTCACTAAGTTTATCTATGGGGTTTTCTTTCATTGACGTTGTCTTGAAGGTTTCTGCGGTTTACTGTTATGAACGCCAATTGGCCTAGTAATTAGAGTACTTGTCCTGGATTGGGCAGTTGTTTCTTCTATGGTGTGTATGCTCGAAAACGCTTTCTCCTATAAATTAGACATCATAGGCGGTCAGGTAGTTGGAATTTCCTCCTGCTCTTAACTAGTTATTCAATTGGTTAGTCTGCAGCACTCCGTCAGGAAACGTGTTAATATTCTTTTCAAGCCTCCTCTGATAAGTCGTAGAATTTATTGTCTTGCAAATCTTGCAAGGGGATTTTTGGATTTCTTCCGTTGTTTCCTTTCACTGATATTCTCTGCGTGCCTGAACATGTGTCCTTTTCTTACAAAAGACATCCAATTTGCAAATTCTCTTAAATTATGCACGTCGTGAATGGATATTCTTCGAGTTTAAGATGGTCGGTTCAACCCCTCTAGCTGTTTTTACTTTTGAATCCGTTCATATTTACGTTTTTCTCTTAACTGCTCACGTAGAATAATGTTAACGTTACTTTACTCTTAGCTTCTGAGTGCAAAAAGATGGGCAAAATCCTCATGTTTCTGCTCTTTCCTGCGTCCAGGATCCGTCGAGACCACCTAACACTGAGGGAGAAATTTGTTATTAAACTTTCATTTTGGTTTGAATCATTTTTGAGATTCTTATTGTTGTTAAACTTTCGGCCTGGGTGCTGACGCAGTTTTATTTATTTTTCTACCGAAATTTTCGATTTAGATGTCTCTCAACTGTATGAACTTTTGTTTGGCTGTTTTTGGCGTACACGCGTATGGGATCTGAGCACTTGATTTTGGGGAAAAGTTTCTTACCCCCTGCAATTCGTTGGGTTCATGGCACGTAACATTGTACGTAGCATACAATACATCCTATATTTTCCTACACTTTAACTCCATTTTGATAAGATCGGCCTCAAGAAATTTGCTATAAGTATCGTAGTCGTTAAAGATTCTTCTTTACTTTCATTGTTCATGTTTTTTGTTTTTTCCGGGGTTCGCCACAGCTGAGGTCATATCAATCTTCAGGGTGCCCGTGTTTTTGAAAAAAAAAAAATAAAATAAAATTGTAAGTATGTCGGATACAGGGCCGCTGGATTCGAACCCGGGACCTTTACCTTACAGTAATGAGCGCCGTGTAACCTAAACCGTTGCGACCACCAACACAGCAAGCCACTTCTTAGTTGTCATTACAGTGAAGTAGAATTTGCCACAGTATTTTAGCCATATCGCTTTATCGTATGTTTTCAAATCTCTTTTCATTATTTTCTTTTAATCTACGGTCAACTAAACCGTAGATAACAAGAAAGAAAAAGAAATTAATTAAAATTTGGTTCTTCCAGTTCTTCAAAGGATGAGAGGTCTGTTATGATTCACGTGCAATAAATCCATTTAAATAATTAGCAGGCGTGTAAATTTAATAGATAAATATTTCGGCACTTTCCCCCTCGAACAGACGACTGCACATGACGTTTGGACGTGATCCAAACTTCTCACCGGCGAATTATGTATTCCTGGCATGGGAAACGTGTAAGAACGTCAAGGAGAATGGCTCATAAGGCGAGTTTCACAGACGCGACCGTCCATCGTCCCAAATTTCGAATCGATTACTTATTTTCCTCCCACGGCCCGGCCGATTTCACGCAGGACAGGCTCAATCCGTTGGGGGATTGCCTCATTTTCCACTAATCCGTCGGCTTCCGAACGGCATGCGTGTCGACCTGCAAAATTCTGAGTTATATCACAGCCTGCTCCTAATGCGCCTAACGGTGTCGTTTCACGCTCGTTACCTTCGCTAGCATCAGGGGCAAAACAATGTCAGACCATTGTTCGAGAAGAGCCGGGGTCAGTGTTTCAGGGTCCAATATACTCAAAAATTCCTTACAAAAGCGTATTATACAAAAAGCTTGACACAGCATATACAAATTCATGACCTCTCGTAAAGCTTTACAAGTTAAGTTTTATTATCAATATAGTCATTTCAACAAGGTAAACAAACGACACTGGAGAACGAAACGCTACTTATTTAATCGGCATCCTAAAAAAATGCCTATACTTAGATCATGCTAACCTACTTACAACACCACATCAGATCTACTAAAGCTCGGCAGCCTATAACATGACGATTTCATGCATCCGTGCTTAGAAAACTATACTATCTGACTAATAACCCAACCACGGCAGTACTAGCTACAATCTAAAAATCCGATGTGTAAACAAACAATCATGAATCCAGAACTGGCTCAAAATAAACAGACTACAGAGAAAGCAAAGAGAAGGTTAAGAACTATAAGCAAAATTATACCTATTAATTAAAAACATACATAAAAAAATTAATAAATGAAAAAGTTGATAAGAATAAAATAAAATCTCTTATGCTTATGTCTCTGATATGCTGAATTCTGAAACTAAATCGGGAAGATATATAGTTCATTAAATATTGCAAAAATTTCTATTCGAATTTGCAGGGCAGTGGTTTATAAGTAATTTGAAAAACACTGTAAAGAGCAGAATTTCTTTTTTCTACTTATATGCAGATTGACGAGCATAGTAGTAGTTTCGGTCGTTTCGTTTTGGTCCGCCTGGCCTTACCCTTTTGGCCTGACAGGCGCGTTTTTCGACATCTTCCAGTGGTGAGTTTGAGCCAATTAATAATCTATTATATTTAATGATCTATTGGTAAAATGACTTCCCTCAATTAATTAATCTTTTTATGTAAGGTTTCATTTGAGATGAAAAAGTTAGTCAATTCTTTAGTTTCGTGATCTGCTTGACTAATTAATACATTACAATTAAGGATTTTAGTTGAGATAAAAAGTCAATGGCACGAGCGGGATTCGAACCCACGACCTTCGGCTAAATACGCCGCTCTTCAACCACATGAGATATCGTGACCTTGATCCACTAGGACACTAAATTCCGATCTTAACCCCTCTTTTTTTGCCATTTTTCAAGTGGTATATAAAAGAAATCAGTTCTGGCAGCTATTTTAATTATTCCTCTTCACGTTTTTTTGATCAAAAACTGAATTGTACTGCTTGTGAAGTGAAGTTAAAGAGCGAGCTTTCTGTTTTCGCAAGAAATAACCACCCAAAGATATTTTTTCTCTCCCGACCTGGTAAACCCTGGAATCTAGGATTTTATTTCTACATATTCCTTAATTCTCCTAGTTTTCGTGGTCCGCTTAACCTTAATGCCTTTCAATTAATTAAGGTTTTTAGTTGAGATAAAAAGACAGTGTCACGAGCGGGATTCGAACCCACGACCTTCAGCTAGATACGCCGCCCGCTCTAACCACTTAAACTATCGTGACTTCGATCAACTCGGACACCAAATCACAATCTCAGCCTATAATCTTTCGAATTTTCCGTCCTTTTTGCATTTTTAAAATGTAATCGGGATTTTATTCTCTGCGACAAATGAAAGGGCCACGGGGAGCTGGCCGTGAAGTTATTTCGTTTTACTTATTAAATACATTATCGTTTAGTGATCTATTGACCAAATTACATCTTTCAATTAATCTTTTTTGTAAGATTTTATGCACCGTTTATTAATAATCATTCCAGACTTATTACCGAAAAACGATAACGTGTCGAACAGACCAAAACAGAGAATTGAAAGACAAAAATTATAACAAATTACAAATGTCGCAAAATGTATATTTATTAATTTTGCTTTGAAGGTGAAAAAAAGTCGATTTCTTAGAAAATAACATTGGGTATGAAAATTTATACAAGAAAACGAAAATCCTAACTTCACATGGAATATTATTGATATAAGGAAAAAAATACATGCGGTTATTTAGATGGAATATTCAATTTAAAGTTTCAACTTAGTTAATTTATTGTATAGATTAATTATTTTAAATGAGATTTGATTATTCAACCGTATCTTTTTGATCAAGATATTTAATATATTCACAATTATCGAATTAATATGAATAATTCAAAGATATGACAGGAAATACTTTATATGGGGTTATATTAAATTTTTATAAGCGACACACACAACCGTACGTGTTCACGTAAGAAATAGGAAATCATAAATATTGTAGAATTCACTCATTGTAACGAAAAAAGTCTCCCAGGAACAAAGCGTCCTTTCTGATCATGTATATATGGTAAATGGACTTTAGAAGTAGGCTTTGAAATCAAGCTGAAAAAAACAACCACCCATATGAGGCACGATGAATGGCTTAGATCGTATTGCAAACGATCTCTCTGTTCGATCATTCTCGGATGTTTGGTATCGAAAAAAGTCCATAAATATTCGAAATCGAAGTCTGGGACAGTCGAATAACCATGATATATTTTCGAATGATTTATGAAGGAGAAAGTCTCCGGGCAACGCGAACGAATATTAAGCGCGTTCTTGATTCATTCTCAAATTAGATCCATTTAATTTCAATAATAATTACATTAAAATAAATCTCGCGCATTACGTTAACTCTTTTTATCACTTTATTATTCCAAACGAACAATGGTTCACTCGGCTTTCTCTTTCAGTCGAATTTATAATAGCGTTTCTCGAATAGAAACGAACAATCGGGTTTTTGTTGAATTTTGGAACCAGAATTTCTCTTGATTGGTTTAATTTATCAACTGCCATCGGTACTGGAGCTTGAGTCGTTAGAAAAGATTGAGAAAAAAGAACTAACGAATGGCTTGTTTTTGCAATTGGATTCATTTTTTATAGAGTTGATTCTATCATTTCTCGCATTCCACCTGCAATTAGAGTTGTTAATACCTAGATGATCACATACGTATGGTGGTCCTGGGTCAGACCTCGATCTTGTCCTGCCATCCTGGTGATGTCAACAGCTAGGTCAATTCAGCACCCAACGCATATTCCTAGATCTAAACCAATTTACATTCTCACTCATTTCTTTCCTATTTACATGCCATTGAGTCAGTAATGACACTGGAGTAGTCGATATTCCTCCATCATTCTTTTTACTTGATAAGAACCCCCATCAATTCAGGACGTCGTACTCGTTGCTTAAGTTGGTCCCAAATGTGTTCGATTCTGTTCAAAAGTAGACTTCGAGGTGGCCACACCAAGCAAATCTTTCAGGTAGCCAACCATACGTGCTTTATGGGGCCTGGCATTATTCTGCATTAGGAAGAATCTCTCACGGAAGTTGCGGTAAATGGAATTACAAGTTCTTCAACTTTGGTAAGAATCTCTCGGTCGTTAGAGATCTTCCGAATGCAAACCAATTTGCTGCGGGTGTCCAAGGAAATTCCATTCCAGAATTTCAATGGCCCACCATGTAATGCCAACTGCGGAACAATAGCATAAGGCATACCTTTCTCCTGAACATTTCAATATGAAATTACGCCCATCTGAAGATTTCCGGCCAAATCTCACCACATCCAAGAGAAACCCGTTTTCCCAGTAGCCCCATACGAATAGTTGCCTGATAATTTTCTAAGCTGTGGTAAGAAGAGGTCTAAGAGCCGGGTGCCAGGCTATGAGGTTTTTTTCATAAACTTACTTCTCACAAGAGATCGAAACTTTTCGGATTTCGTTTTATAAGATTTTTTATCTCATTTTCCGTAATACTGCGGCTTCGTAGAGCCTGATGACGGATGGATCTCTCGTCTCTTTCGTCTGTAGGTCTAGGTCGACTGGCCTTCTAGTGATGAGTTATCTGAATCGCCGAAAAACAATTCTTTTTATAGAACGATTTACACTCACAATCAGACTCCTGCCAACCTCTTCCTGCCTGTATCCTTCATCTCACGTTACGACCCTTACAGTGACACACAATACATCAAATGAAGAATAATGTAAAATTAAATCAACGAAGGTAAAAATTAACTGAACGCGAGGTTTAGGCTTCGCGGAATGGTAGCAAATAATGCTGTTTTAGGCTGTTATTAATAAAAGTAAATAAATTTTGTCTACGATAGCTCCTTACTTGCTTCTAATGAAGAAAGATAAAGGATTTTATTTTGAACTAAATCTATTGAGGGTAAGTTAAATTTCTTCATTACTATTTGTTATGTATCTGTCCCGGCTTACCCACATCAATAAAAGCACATTTGAATTTATGTTCACTTCTCTAATAACAGGCTTCAAGTATTTCAAAACATGCCGGCAAAAATATCCAGGGAGCAGTTTAATCCCATAAGTGTCCCACAACTGAAGAATTGAAATCTACGACTTACCGAACCTCTGCTTCAAACCAAAAACGACATTCATTATTATTAGAGCAAATAATAGATTAGATGTAAATATTTGTTTCTGGTTTGGTTCCTAAATTGTAGAGATTGTTGTTGTGCGAAACGGTTTTACAATATTCAACGAGCAAGTTGTTTCTTTCGATAAAGATCGAAGAGGATCTATATGGCCTAGAAACGGCCACTCGACTCATTAATAGCCATGTTAGCCAGATTGGATAAAAAGTCAATAAGTTGATTAGCTGAAAACCGCGAAGTGACCGATTGATTGTAAAAACGACATAGAAAATGTTTTATAATGTTAAGTTGTACTATCTCGTTACCCGATTAATCAAAACAAACTGAAAATAAACGAGTCATGCAGCCAACATTAAACCTGGAGCCTAAAGGTAATTAATAATAGATTAATTTCAACCTACCTTTGTTTAAATTGACTGTCACAAAATAATCCTGATTCATTCATCACTTTTATCGTACCAATTTTGAATTAAGCTAAAAATAAATAAATAACCTAATCAATAAATAATCCTGTTAATTTTCGAAACCGTCGTTACAAATGCATAAAACTGGTAATTGTTTATTATAAATGTGTTTATTATAAATTATAGGCGGCAGTAGAAAAATCGGTCCAGATTAAGAATAGGTCAGGCGAGCTTGGCACCGGAGCACAACCATAGACAGTATTGTTGGAAATAGGGACGTCGGTTTTGTATATTGTAAAGAAGAAGGGCCCTAAGATGCCGCTCTGGGGAGGACATGCTATCCCGTATACTCGGTCGTCCTCAAAAGGACAAGGAGAATCTTTAACGTCCTCACCTAACCTATTCAATCTTATCGGACGTTTTGATTCTCAAGATGAGAGCTGACGCACCTCCACAACGACAGAATGGTGTTACTGCCGCAGCATTGGTGTAGAGGCCGTCAGCCCTCCAGATACGGCAGAATGGTGTTATTGGTGGTCGGGTCTGCATTAAGCATCAGACCGTATGCCGCGAGCATAAGACCACCTAAGCCCGCATGTGAGTTCGGAGAAAATATATTGGATATGTCCCACATAATTGAAATGGGTCACTCCTTCGCTCTATATAGGGAGCGTATAAGAAGATCACCCAGTAAACTAATCGTGCAAAAGTACGGTAATGTGGTTTTGGGTTCCCGGTTTTGGAGGAAACAGAGTTGTTTTGCTGTATATAGTATCGATCGTTACAAGCAGAATGTGATAGGTATGCTAGGTGTAGATTTGAAATCTTTAAAGGAGCGGGCATCACCAAATCACACCCTGAGATTAAATGGTCCAAAATCTTAGGGCTTGTGAACAGGTTCATGAGATTTATGCAGGACACGTCCACGTCCCGGACCTTTTAGGGATGGGGTACGAGTCGATCCAAGCAATTAACCCCTCGTGTAGTGGTAGCCCTCTTGCACAATATATGTACTGAACTTTCTGTGTCCCTAGCGCGAGTTGAGAGTGAATGTATTTATTGGCGTGAAGTTATAGTGTTAGGATTTCATTGACCTTCAATTAAGTTAGTTATACAAGATTGAATAATATAATGAACGTATATCGTTTATCGTTTGAGTACTAAAATGATCCATCTTTGGTAGCACCTGGAACCCAACCTCGTCGGCTGGACCGATCGGAGGTCTGACCCTGGACTGCCGAAAATTTTTATAAATTGGAAAATCTGGAATTATCCGTAGACTACGAGAAGCAATATGCTCTACTAGGTCACGAGTGTGATTTCATTAAAAAATTATTCATTCAACTTTACATTTTTCTATATACTTCAACCTCATTCCAGATCAAAATAAATATAAGATACACCTATATTTAGCTAAAATGAAAAATATGAGAAAAACATGCTATCTAAAACAGCTCCTTGAGAATCGAGTTTAAAAAAACGTTAATTGATTTAGAAACTAATGAAATGGATTCAGAAATATGATAAGCTGGTTTCGATGAGGTATGTTTGACTTAAAATATGTTAGCAATGTATAACAAAATTTATTTCCTGTCTGCTGAATTGTACAGCATTTTATCACGTAGTGCTCGTCACAAAAGTTCACAATCAATTTGAAGAAAATTGGACGTTTCGTAACAAAACTATTCTTTATAAAATACAATATTACCTAACAATATAACAATTCTGTTTTAATTGTATAATTATAAATAACATAAGAATTTGTTAGAAATGCTTTTTTTTTAAAGTAAAGACAACGGACAAATAGGACGCAATGAAAATCGATTTAAAATATCAGAATTAACACATTTCTACTTAAATGAATTGATCGTTCAATTGGTACTTGACTGTATGTCTGGTCGGACAAAGTATCTGGGAAACATTGAAAATTTTAAAATCTAAATTGCTATCATTAGTTGCAGATGCGTCTTGATGTACAAGGAGTATTTGAAAGATTTTATTTCCTCTACATTTTTTTTTTTTTAATCACGGACGACTTGTTTCAATAAGGCCACGGAACGCCGATACTATTCTTACTAACGGCTATCCGTTGACGAAGCGAACTACTGTTGCCCTTTCAATTAAAAAAAAAAAAAAATCATTTGAAAGATAACTGTCAAATCAAATGCTTATTCACTGCTTAAAAATAATTGTTATGTAGTAATCTTTTTCTAAGTCCGAAGGACGAAGGAAATAAAATGTAAATCACCTTCGTTCAATACTTGCCGAGTCAGTTATCGTCCAATCAGAAAATGATGTTTATTTATCGGATGTGTGGTCATCAATAATGACGTGTCAAAGCATTTTTTTAAAATATTCATAAAAAATTTATATTGATTTTACTCATTTCTATTGGGTTGTCCGGAAAATAATGCAGGATTTTGGTATTAAACAAAAAAAAAGAAACTAGTTACTTTAAAGCAATGTTCTTTAATCAAAATAATTTCCCATACTCTCAATACATTTCTCCCAACGT
>CM077103.1:12756254-12771093 GCA_039619505.1 Cimex hemipterus | reverse complement strand
TTTTCTAGCTTTGTATAAATTCATTTTTTTAACTCAAATTTTCTAGCATTGTATAAATTCATTTTTTTAAACTCAAATTTTCTAGCATTGTATAAATTCATTTTTTTACGTCCTATATGTATTTGTAAAATTTAAACTATGTTTATAAATCCCAGGCTCTGAAGATGATCTCAATAAAGATCGAAATTTTGCCACGAGAAAAAAAAGGTTTTTCTAATACCTACGACACACCATCTCACGATCTCCGAAGAAGTCGATACCTCCGATATATATGTGGTGTGTGTGCGTGTGGTGTAACCAAATGAGAGGTAACAAACAAAATAGCACAGCATAGATAGAAAGGACTAAATTAGGCAACTGCAAAGGGCTGTAAGATTATTGATGTCACCTCTCAAATTTAGTGTATTGACATCAGATTTAATTGCAGGTATAGCATTTCTTTTCATGATCTATGCAAGATTTTCTCCATGTCAAGCACAACCACATCCTCAAAGTTTATTCCATGTTTATTCCTTGACAAAGCTGTTCGTTGCCTAATTCTATCAGATCAATCATATCTATGCTGGGTCAATCAGGTATCAAGGGATTGTTTGGTCTGACCATAACCAAAGGGCAATCATTACATGGGATAGAGGATCTCTTGTTGTAGTTTCAAACTTTAAAAACCGATGTGCATTGATTGAAAGAAAAGTGCAAGATTTCGCACAACAGAAAATTATGAAAAAATTGCTATGTTATGACATTTAAATTTTCATAAATGACCAAGCTTATGTTTTTATTGTATTGTTAAACACTCACTCATAACTAATTTTTCTACGGAATTTTAAATGTTTTCGTATTTGATGTTATCAAATCTTATAAAAGTTTTCAGCATAATATGAGTAGAAATGATCCAGTTGGGGGTCATCAGATATTGGGAAGTACGGTTTTTACTCTTAAATAACGAACTTGGCGCTATCTAACCTCTTTCTTATTCATATATTAATCGAGATTTGACCTGGTCTCGTTATTTCTTGTTATCTGTGGTCAAAATCGATTCTTTTGTAATTGAGAACCGATTTGAGTTTCCCCGGTTACGGCGCGTTTTTGACAGGCTGCTGCACAAAGCAAAAAGCGGGTTTCGAAAATTTCCTTGTAGAAACTCTCGCCCGATCTTCTGTGCTGATAGATAAACTTCTAGGCCAACATGAAGGCTTCGGCGACAGTAAATTAATTGCTGCTAATCTCCCGTCGAGAGTATAGTACATGCAATAATAAATCGCTACAGGGAAAAGATCCGTAAAAAGATTGTTCGAATAATCAGGCATTAAATTCGGCAATATAAATTGGAAATCTTGATAAACCTAGCCAACAGTATGAGCACTGGAGTTGAAATTAAAGCACAAAAATGTTTTCAATATATTTTCATCAAATATAGATATTAATTTTCTCTTGTCGATGCATTATTTACATAAATGTAAAATCAGTGTTGTTTAAAAGAGTCATATTTGTCAATTTATCAAACTTATATTATATACCTACTCAAGGATCTTTTTACATTTCATTTCAAGTTCCTCGGTCATCAGTGTAATCTGCACACACCTAAGCCCGGTGGCACGGTAGAAGGAATCTTCTACCGTGCCACCGGGCTTAGATTATCAGGGCATTTCGGACGGCCGGTATTCGAAGAAATAAGAAAGAAAAGAAACAAGAAAATTGGCAAAGTGGATGGAAATATGGGGTTGTAACTCCGTATTAACCCTTATTTTTAACCTTGATCCTAAGAGGAACATGAAAAGTGAGGCCGGCAGAGATAATAAACATCAGTAATGATCAACGCTGGAGCAAGTTTCAGTTTTTTTCCTACTTTTAAATTATATTTTACATAAAAACCAAAAACCTGTTTTTGGTCATTTTTGATCTTCCTGTTAGCGAATCCTGGCATATAAGAATCATCCACAAACCCAACTATCGAACCCAGTAGAGGTTAACTGGGAACGACTCACGTATCATTTTCCAAAAACCCTTTAGAGTAAGAACAATATTAAATTTTTATAATCGAAATTTAGAGTTTATCTATACACATAAAACCAGGTTTATAAGACTACGATTTAGAATATAGCAGTCAGATTTTGGGCAGAAAAGTGTTATAACATCAGAAAGAGGGTCGGTGGTTGCAAAGTTTTAGGCGTTGATACGGCGTTCAGCACCGTAAGGTAAAAGTGCCGTGTTCGAATCCAGCGGTCCTGCATTCGAACCCGACATACTTACAAATGGGCTTTTTCTCAAATACACCGGCACCCGGAGGGTTGATATAACCTCCTCTATTGCGAATAAAAACGCATCAGAAACGACCGGACTATGATTTAAAAATATAACATTAAATAATTATGTTATGTGTTAGATATTTAAAGAAATCATAAACTTCTAAATCAATCTATAAGATTCTCTTTAAGATTTCGTTTTGTGTATATTCCAGTACAGAATTAAATTGACTATTGGGGAGAATAATTTCTTAAAAAAATATTATTGGCAAATAATTTCACTAGGTTTTGTGGTCGGCTTGACCAATTAATCTCATTTTAACTAATTAAAAAAGTCAATGTCATTAGCGGGATTCGAACCCAGGACCTTCGGCTAGATACGCCGAACGTATGTAGGAGAATCAAATAGATTGCGCGATACTTGAAAAATGGCAAAAATGAAGGAAAATTCAATAGGTAGGGTTGAGATGGGAAGTTAGCGTCCGAGTATGTAAGCCAAGTGGTAGAGTAGCGGCGTACCTAGCCGAAGGTCGTGGGTTCGAATCCCGCTTATGGCACTGACTTTTTCACTCAACCAAAAACCTTAATTAATAGAATTATTTTTAATACTTCAATAATCTATAAGCGCTCAGGAAGCCCGAATCTATTGAATCGCAAATGCCCGAAGCATGATATCTCCAGAAAAATGAAAATTAATAACAACTGTGCTTATACTAAAAAAAATTAAAGCAAGTAGTTAATGGTAAAAATAGTTGAAGTCATAATGGGGTATAAAACAACTCGTAAGTAAGCAATGTTAGTATAAATTGGACAGAAAACAAACATCAGATTCAACATCAATTTAATGCACCGCAACAAGTAATCTCATTATGATCATGATAGTCACTGATAAATAGAACGGATAAATAAAACAATTGTGTCCATAAAGTTAATAGATTTTATGTATAGTACATATAATAAACAATATAAAAATGTCTTTTGACAAGATATTGTTCAATGTTCTTTTGTAGAGGAAAGAAACCAGTTTATTTTCGAACTAATTATTCTTTTATTAGATTATATTTTATGTTATTACAGTTCAAAATGAAAGTCCTAAACTCCTTCTTTTGGGTTAATCAAAGATGGGAATAAAATATAATTTTATTCTTATTATAAGAAAGAATGAAAAGATTACGCGAAAGTGTTGCGCACGAAGTCGAGCAGAGGGGCAGCCTTGGGTCGCGTTTCCCCGGGATGCAGCAAAGAAAGCGTGCTGATTGTGAGTGAAAGCAGCCCTGCTGACTGCCCTAATTGCTCGAATTAATAACCAGTTATGAATTTTAAGCAGGGATCCCACGCCGGCCCCCGTCATTACGCATTCACAACTCCAGACGCCAAAATATCGGCCGACTTCCGTAATAATTTGCCAATCGGCATTTTTATCTTCCGAATTCTCGTCTTTATTTATTTAATTCGACGGCATTCTTTTTTTTGCGTAAGAAACCGTAAAACCATTACGAACACAAATTTCTTACAGCGCATACTTCATTATTATTGGGTCATTAAAATAACCGGCCTACATCACGTTCAATGTAAAGTGGGACAGAATTTTTTCATAGCTTTTATTAAAGATTTTGCGAAATCGTATTTGCAATAATGCAGATGGCCTCTGTAGATTTCATTTCATTAATTGACTGTTATCAACACGATATCTTATTTGGAATATAGTAATTTACTCTGCTGACCTTTATCACTGCAGCATTGATAGAGGTAGTAAATGACTTTTGATTACCATCATAAATTATATTCGCACGATAATAAACCTAGACAAAAAAGTTGAATCTATTATATAATAGGCTATAAAAGATTCGAAATTTTGTTCAAGTATTCATTAATAAAATAAACAAAGAACACTACAAGGCACTCTCAAGAGGTCACGCAAGAATTGCACAATTACATAGAAGACAAACACTTTGGCATGATAAAGAAAATGTTTTTCTGAAATGTACATCACATCAGACCGCATCTCACGATATCTGAATAATAAAAGAACACTACGTTTAAGTTAAATTAAAAGCACGATTGTATAAATTTTGATTAAAGTCTTGTTGTGAACAAAACGTTTTCTATGCTGTACGAATTACTTCATTCGTCCTCATATCCATCATGTAGCATCCTTTTTTTGCTTATATTCCTGGAAAATTTGTAAAAAAAAAAAACGTTTTATGTGTATTTAATGTAACCATCCCCTGACGAACATAATACAATAATGTTAGCAGTGCCATATCTCACTTTTATGGTTACGTGTATTTATTACACTTTTAATAGATAAAATTACCCAAAACATCACCATTCTTATTACACGTGATATACGGGGTAACCAAAGACAAGGACGATAAACGAAAGAAAGTTCAAGAAAATTAAAAACCCGTTGTGTTAACTTTTTGTGTATTATACGAATATAATGGGATAATATGGATATTCACGATTTTTGTGTTAACCCTGTTAAACCTGTTATATCGAAAGTGTTGAAAACAAAATGATGACGTAGACTTGTAAGAATCGGTCAGTCAACAAAGCTTGACCTAACAGGCCAGAGTCAATGTTAGACGTTAGAATTAATTAAGGTTTTTAGTTAACATAAACAAAAGTGAAAAAAGTTAGGTGTCAGGTAGAAAATGTAGTCACACTACTATCCGTTAGGGCGTAGGTAACTAAAATGGCAGAATTTAACAACTTTTTGTTTAAGTGTATTTTATTCTTATATTAATTAAATCATACCAATATATTTCTTTTGTAATTTCTGACCTGACCATATACTCTCATTCATACCATCCGATATCCGATGAAGTTGTATGGTACCTTTTGAGTGCGTCTTGAATGAAACAGTTGATTATTCCTTTTTTATTAACTTCTGGCATTTACATTTTAAGACAAACCAAAACCAAAACGAATAGCAACAAGCCTTCAAGGACTGTCATAGCTTTATTTTGGTTCTACCAATCGCCACGCGCAGCATTGAGGAAAAATTAACGTTTATCATGCTAAGAAAAGAAGAAATTGGCGATCTTACTGAACATTTTTCTATTCGAATTAACACGATTAACAAATACCATGAATACCGCTAATGTATATTTCTTACACTTTTAATAAGCTAAAATTACACAAACCATCACCTTATTATATGCGCTTTCCGGCATAACTAGAAACAGGAACGGACAAAAGAAGATAGTCCTGGAAAATTAAACATGCGCTATTTTAACTTTTTTCTATTTCTATTACTGCAAAAATTTCATTCCTTTTGTTCCAATTTTACTCTGTAACCATGAGGGATTTGATTATTGGAGATAGCTTTACGCATTTAAACAGTCGCTAGTAAAATCAATTTTTTGATCGATCGACGGTAAAATATAGATAAATTTTAGTTAAGGGAAGCCCGAAAATCTAAAATAGACACTTCACTGATTTTTGATCGTCCTGGTTAAACTATAATCGTGGACTAGTGTTGTAATCATTTGTGACACCAGTTTCAAATCAGTAGGACATGTATTGTTTGATGACCTTGCTGTTTGAAGAAGAGGTCTACGCACTGAACGATTGAAACGTACCAATAAAAACCAGTATCCAACTGGTTGCGTGCGATCGTTGTCCGCGATCAGGAAAGTTTCATCTGAATGGTTACACCGTTTCGCGTACAATTTATGAAAATTTTCTTGTACTGTTCATGAGTGATCAAGGAATAAAAATTAGTTTTGTGGGGAGTATGGAGAACCTCGAAGTACAATGCAATTATAAACGTGTTGGTTTTTACAAAACGGAGAGAGAAAGCATCGCAAAAGGACATTCTGTAGAATATTATGCAGAAATCGTGAGATGCGGTCTGGTGTGATGTAGGTTTCAGAAAAATATTTTCTTTATCGTGCCGATGTTTCGATCTTCGATCAGATCATCTTCAGGGCTCAAGATAGCACGCAATAATGGCTCAAGAAGACAGAAAACAAACACTTTGAGCCCTGAAGATGATCTCAATAAAGATCGAAACGTTGGCATGAAAAAGAAAATGTTTTTCTGAAACCTACATCACACCGGACCGCATCTCACGATTTCTGAATAATCATTGACTAACGGTCACTAATCGCCACACAACTCTAATTTAATTTTTCTACTAGTACAAAAAGCTTACAGTTCATATTTCTTTATTTGTAAAGAAGGCACCAATGCTCCCTTCGTACTGCTCTTCGTAATCTGCGGTAATGATAAAACGCAATTGCTTCTTCTTTCATCCAAAATCAGTCCCGGAGTGTGGAGAGGTGTAAACTGATTGTAATGTAACTGGTTTGAAAATGATTTGAAACTCGGGTTGTAAATTTGTCGACCTATGCGCGAAGGGTCCAAACGTGATGATAAGAAATAGCCAAACTATAGCCCCACCACTTGACAACTCCCAATGCCAATAATTTATTGTTGTTTAATTTTGATGTCTACTACTGAAATATACGGCTTTGTCGATTTAAAACTTAAATTTAAAATTTGGCTATGTTTAGATGAAATATCAAGATTGTTGTTGATTTGGAAACCGTTCCAAGATCAAACGCGCCCGATTTTATTCGATTCGACATTTTTTATTCTTTTTTATTTTCAATTAGCGTTCCCATTGGGAAACTAAGGCCTCAGTCAAGTTTAGAACACCCTTTTTTTCTTTGCCAGGAACAATAAAAATCCAAATTGCCCAACGTTTTAAAAATAGATTTTCGACGTTTTTTGTCAAAGGTCGTATGAAAGACGCCGAAGGCCGTGGCGGGCTTTCGCAATTCAATTATTTATTTTCACGTCGTCCCCGTGGTGGACGATTGTCGTTGTCGAAACTCGACAATAAACGCGAATGTTGAAAAACCAGTCCCGATGAAACTTGGGATTCCGTGTGGCGTCAATTCCACGGAATAGCCGCTGGACAGTTGAACGGTAAACGGCTGGAAGAAATACTGCCCAAAACGATATTTGGCCGACCCGTATTTCTGGATATGCTAATCGCATGGTCGAAAATTATTCGAAAGCCACGGTTTAGATTAAGCAACAGGGTTTACCAGTTAGCAATTTTAGTTCATTATGAGAACGATAAAGTACTATAACAGTAATCAATAATCCAAAAATTGTGTAATGACAAAAATACTTTCTATTCGGCACCAATCAAAATTAAATACTAGATCGATATTTCTTCACATAAAATTTATATATATTTAAAGGCAAAAACATTGACAATTGTATTATTTTTTATATTTTCCGTAATAACCAGGTTTAAAGATTAAAGATCTGCGTAAAACGTAAACAACGTTAATTGCTAGTTGTTTACTTTTTTTAGTGTTTCTAATCGTTTTACGTCTGTAGAATAAAAATAAAGAAAATCAGTTCAATTTCATCTATTCTTGAGCCAACTTTGATAAAATAATTAATTTGGATAAAAATTGATCCTGTTTTCTTAAGAAGAAGCTTTGATTAACGTTACATAGCCCAAGCCCTGGGCCGCATTTTACCGTTTTACGTTTCGGTTTTGTCGGTAACATTCGGTCGTTGTAACATCTGTTTAGAGCATGCAGAATTTTAGATTAAAAGAAGGTAACGTTCGACTTCGACGACTTGAGACAATGATTTTACCGCACTACGGAACCGTCATTTACCAGCTTGCTTGCGTGATACGCGTCAATTCCAAACGGCCGGTAAGACACGCCTTGTCTCTAAATCTCGCCCATCAAGTTCTCTATTTCTAAAGACGCTCGAGTTTGAGGAGGCTGTTCTCTACATGAATGAGTACCGGTTAGGTTTTCGACAATCAGATGAGAGGGCCATGTGTGAAGAAGCCAGAAGGCTTTGCTTGTGGCGTATGTGTCACAGCCTTTTCAAAAAGGGTCAGTTTGACCAGTTTTGGTATGGGTTGGGATTCCTGAGTCTACAAGTCTACAAGACAAGAGGTTTAGCGTCCGCACCTGTTCGGCCTTATCGGCCGTTTGATTTTCAAGTTTAGAGCTGACGCACTTCTGCATACGAAGGGGTTCTCATACCCCCCCAGCATTGGTGTAGAAGAGCCCCTAAGGGCCAAGGACAACCTCGCTCTCCGCTTGTTCACTCCAAATGGTCGAGCCCGCATTAAGCATCGGGTATTATGCAAAGAGCTAACAGGCCGAAATACATCGCCTGCTCTCCCGCGTACTCCCTAGATAGAGAAGGCGACTCTATCTCCCTGAGTGTGGAGCTTCCCTAGCGTAGAAACTACCGGATCCGCCCCTGCCGCGGTTATTTTTTTAAAGTGGAATTACTAACCACCTCCTAGATGAGCACTGCCTATACCTGTCATGCGCATTCAAGGGACGCAATAGGCCTAGCCTAGGTGGTCTGATCCTTCGCTTCACCTACAGGTATCACGCCTGTCATACGCACAACAATGCAAAACATGCACGAGTTAGAGCAGCCGTTCGATACCCGCTCCAATTTGGTTCCCATTCGAGGAACTATTCAGCGTAGTCGTCGTGCCCTCAACGCCTACACGCTGTCGTACGGTCAGCAATGTCTCCCGTGAGGCCGGGGTAGTAACGCTGGCCATACGCAAGCTTCACGAAGGTCACAAATAGAGGACAGCATTAAGGACAGTGAGGATGCTATTCAGGAAGCTGTGGTTCTATTCGGCCCATTTATTGGGAGAATGTAGTGTCCATGCTCGATATTACTCGCCGCCATGTACCTCGAGATGTCTCCCATTACTTGGAGGATGTAGGGATTTCCACAATGCTCCAGCTCGCTCACCCGACTTGAATTCCTTAGAACACTTGATAAATGGATAGACAGGCTTGAACACCTTCACACCGCTCTTGTTGACGGATGGGATTTTATTTCACAAGACGAAATTTATCCCAAGTCTAGGAGAGAGGTAAGCCAGAGGCCTAAACACGCGCTATCAAGAGCGAAACTAGCAAACTGTAAATTGCTAGTGAAATGTTAATATATCGATCACTAAATGATTTTCAGGTTTTTTCGTAATTTTTATTAAAACTCGTGACTTTCTGATCTCATATAGTTAGTACTAGATTTGCGGCGAGGACCATCTGATATCCGTCGGCCCAAAGATAACATATACCGTCTAATCTAGAATAATCCTTGTTATTGCATTTATGCACGTTGAATAATTTTCGACAGATTTCTAATATTTCTCTTGAACATTTTAGTATTCGTGCCTTGTCCGATTGGGAAAATAACTACCTACTTAAAAGTTGTCAAATTACACCGTTGAAAAGTTGTTTGCCTATTGTAAATAGAAAGTTTTAAAAACGTTTTGCAAGAATTTATTCCAGGACAGATCTATCATACAAATATATATAAAGAACCCAAGAACACACCCTTACTCAAATAGACAAACAAGCCTAACCTTTTACGTTGTGCAACCCGCACCGGGAGATTTTCTCCTACAGACACGTGGTGCTTCGTTCTGCTTAGTTTATGAATCAGTTCATAAAGACAAAATCATTATCAATCCTTTTCGAACTCACAACATTGGATATAATCGAAGACTGTGAAAAACTCTTAGTAACTTCGCCAGTTTTATGTTCATATTGCTCTTCAAATTATATTGCCATCGTAGATTCAAACTCAAAGACCTGATTTCTTGTCATATACATAACAAATACGTTTGTATGGGGGTGGCCAATTTGTACTTGAATTGTTCCAAAGTTGAAGATTTGTATGTATTTGAAAGCATTGGTTTATGTTTTTTCAAAGAAGAAAAGATAGAAAACCCAAGCGGAAAAAAGGCGGAAAAAAGGCGGAAAGCCGTTTCTTCTGTACACTAGATCATTGAACCATAAGCAGTAATTTATGTTGCACATTCAATGCTGGATTTAAACCAACTGGATCTTTACTTTTCATTTATGATATAATAAGCTTATTAAATATTAATTACTTATTTTTATTTTAATACGATCATGTCCCTTTTATATAGCTTTTAATTTCTCTGGTATTGTTCTTCAAAAGATGTAAGCAATGTAGTACTGTAGAAACATTTCTCTGCAGGGTACGCGTTCGGGGAAATTTGTGAAAAATATTCTTCTAAAAACCCTCACTGGTCTAATTTTTAAAAGAATTAGACAGTTCGTTTAGATGAAAAGTTGACCTAGATCAAAAACCCGACTAGCAAAACTTTTTGGTAATATCTAGACAGCCAGATCAAGGAAGGCATTTCATAAACACCATTTGTTCAGATTTTTAAAGGAGAGATTCAATTTTGAATCGGTATTTAAGAGGTGCTTAACGTTACTTGGACATCAGAGGGTATGCGGTTTCGCCGAAAAATGCCTGCTAAAAACCAGCCCAAATCCACGCATTCGCATCTGACCAGCCCAGGAATTTAAGAAATGTTATTCGAACGTCTCCCTACCTCAAGGTCCGCTTTATTCAGAGGAACTCGTTAAAAAAAAAAAGCTTGATCCAGTAATATCAATAAAATTACCAGTTCAGGACTGCGGGGTTATGAACCAATTGCTTGGTCATTTCAGGTCACTAGTTTACACGCCTAGCCTGTTTTGGTCTTTTGGTTATCATGCTTTTTTCAGAGCCGTTAACTCTACAAAAATATATCTTCTAATTTAAGCCAGTATTTCAATAAATAGCTTTTAATATAATAAAAAAAAACAAAAGTAGTTATAATTATTTTTAAAAAAGGTGTTACATAGTGAATCAAGTACGCTGAATAAGCTACTACGTTCTTAATGAAAGAGAGAGGATAAGTTAGTTAAGTTCTTTGTTAAAATGAATGGAAGGAACTGAGAAATGTTTTAGTACGTTTTTAATTAATTTGTTTTATTAATATTTTATTAAATTTATTAAAACTGGTCAAATACGGTCCTGTTAATTTAGCCCTGGCTTTCAAGGCATAGGTAAGCATACCGTGCGCACAAAATACCAAGAAGCACTTCACAAATTTCGTATTTCTTTTTTTTTTAAACCGTTGTATTACTGAAGTATTACTTCTTGCGGCATAATACATTGGATACCATACAGCCTTATAGTTGTATAGTTGGGAACAAATAAACTGAAGTCAAGTTCATTACTTTTCTATTAGATGCGTTCTTTCCAATTGAATTTTTTATATAACGCCTTGCCTAAATATTTTACTAAACTCAGGAACTTTATCGTTGAAGGTTTATCTACCAATTTTCTTTATATAAAATTAACTTGTAACGTATAATCTATTTTTTTATTTTAAACTTCTAAGATCTTATCGTGGATGCTGTCGATTGACAGTTCCAGCCTGCCTTTTTTCACTAAGGGAGCAACTGTGAGATCGTAAATCACTTTTCAGTACAATTTTCAAAAATGAACAAACCCTGCGATAAAATTAAACTACATAAAATAGATTTGCTTATGAAGTCATTGAAACAGAAGGAAAATTTATTTATTTACTTTTATTACAATTAAGGTTTTTAGTTGAGATGAAAAAGTCAATGGCACGAGCGGGATTCGAACCCACGATCTTCGGCTAGATACGCCGCTCTTCAACCACATGAGATATCGTGACCTTGATCCACTAGGACACTAAATTTCCATCTCAACCCTACCTTTTGAGTTATCGTGGGTTCGAATCCCGCTCGTGCCATTGACTTTTTTATCTCAACTAAAAACCTTAATTAATTGCAATGTATTAATTGGTCAAACAGACCACGAAATTAGTGATTTTTTTTAATGTCTAATATCTGAAAGTTTACATACTGTTAATTTTATGGCGTATAAATATAAAAACAGTATCACACGAAATCATAATGTTCATGATCTATATAGCATAATATTTCATTTGGAAGATTGGCCAATGCCTGTCTACTTTTGAACAATTTGGTGCGCAAAGATCCTAATATTTACTTTAAAAAATATTTATCCAAAGATTTGTAAATAAATAACGTTTTTATAATTATTCCACTTAATTATCCTTTTTAACTAAGGTTTTTTTGGTTGAGATGAAAAATTACTGTCAAGGGTGGGAATCGAACCCACGACCTTCGGCTTGATACGCCGCTCGCTGTACCATTTGAGGCAGTCCCCCCAGACACCACCTCCCAATTTCAAACTACAACCGATCGAAATTTTTCTCTTTTACCCATATTTTCAATAGGTTCGAATCCCGCTAATCACACTATTTTTTTCTTCTCAACCAAAAAAAAACCTTAATTGGAATAATTAAAGAATATAGTTAATTATAAACACAAAGCTAATATGTATAACTTTTTCTAGAACGTTTTGTTTTTGTAATTATTCAATTATTATTGTGTATTTTAAGAAAGTGAAAATTATCTTTTTGTGTTCCCTGGAGGTGCGAATGTCGGAGCAGCCGCGAAAGGAATAATTGCATTATTAATCAAGCAGACAGCTTTATAAAAAAAAAACAAAGCTTTGTCTAAGGTTACGTTTATATCGTCATTAATTTAGGTATTTTTCCCGATTTTGTTTTGTTAATTTTGTTCTTGTTGAAAGTATTATATTGCATTTTAAAAAGCACGTTTGGTAATCTAAAAACAAAAGTAACGATTAAAACCTGCGTGCCATTATTCAAGAAAATATTATTTTTATTAAGCATTGGACTTCAACATACAGCAGAACGACAAAGATGATTTATTGATGTAACTGTGCAAGGACAGCATATTTTTATCGGGGCTACCGGCAGCTGAGGTCATTTCGATCTCCTTTCCTTAACAGAGATCACACTCCTCCTGGCAATAAAATATATCAATTTATAACTTATAAAGGAACGTGGCAAATATATAAGTTATATCGATCATCTGCCTTGTTAATAAATAAGCGTTACGACGTGCAAGAAAAATAGTCTATCTTTATCAAAAAGAACATAGATGAAATATTTTTGTCTAATGAAACCTTTTTTCTCCATTAATACCTCAACAATAGAGACGTGGTATTAAAAAGAGGATCATTGTTGTCCGCTTATTTGTGGAAACAAAATGAGGAAGGGGCGGAGAAAGTGAAAATCTGTTGAAAAACTACTCTTTTGTTGTGCACGTCAGCGTCACAATGAATTCAATTTCTGAGGGCGAAAATATGTAAATTGCTTTAGTCATAACAACAAAAAAATATCGACCTGATAAAATTGTTTTTTAACCCATATTATCACTAAATCTATTGCTATTTGTGGATAAACCAAGTCATTCGAAACAGTTTTGTTTGTTTTTCATTTTTTTTTTGTAATTAACCACTTGAAAAAGAAAAACAGTAATGCTTTGTAAATGGACGTTGAGATAAAGGAATTCTTAGCTTTAAGCATCTGTAGATAGGAAAAGTCATTAATATAAATCCTTCAAGTAAGACGAACTCACAAATGGGTTCTCCGGGCACTTTTTTCTCTCAGTCTATGAAAACATTGTCATCTTTTTAAAAAAAAAAATCTTTCTGCTCTAGTTACTGTAGTATTCATTTCAGAAGTTTCACCTCATTTTATATAACTATAGAAATATACTATTATGAGTCTTATGATGATTATTTAACTTTTGAGAATGGCTTGAGCATTACTGATAATGATATTACTAGGGTAATGTTTCCTACTAGATCTGAGTAATTCCCGTGTCAATGTACTGCCCAGTTAAGTTCTAATAATCGAAGAGTACCAGACCAATTGGAACATCTAAACCTGCTCAAAATTTTTGAAAATGTAATATAATTTTGTTGTCATAAACGGCACTATTTTATTTTCGTGTTTTAATTTGTTCCCTTAATTAGTTTATTTGTACATAATTTGTTCTAAATGTGGCATTTATTTTGGTTTGTAAGTTATGATCGTTGCATAAATCACGTCAGAAATTGATATTGATAACTTGCATCTCATCTATTTCAATGATAGATAAGTTTCACAAATTCTGATTTCTGGTATAGTGTTTGGACATTTCCGTCAAGTATAACGATTTATTCAGACAATAGCCGATTAGATCCGCTCGTTTTTTTTATCTCTTAGTCCGACAGCCGTCATTTATAAGACTGCATTGTCATCGCTAATCCATAAATACATCGGACGTCAAGTAAAGTAGCGTGATTAGCAATGATCAAATCAGCTCACAAAGAAATTAATCCACACTCTGAGATTAACTATCAGATACAGGTTATTTATTTTGATAGTTTCTTGCGTCATTCGTTGTTATTTGAAGGACGAAGAGGAAGTGTGTGTGAGAAAGAGAGAGAGAGAGAGAGAGAGAGAGAGAGAGAAAATAGAGAAAGGAATAAAAAGAGAGTGAGAGAAAGAAAGAGGGAGAGATAGAAAGAAATAATGAAAGAGAAGCAGGGAATGAGAGCAAGCGAGAAATAGAGAGAATGTGAGAGAAAGTGAAGTAGAAAAAAAAGGACGGTGAGATAGAATGAAATTGAATAAGAAAAAAAAGGCACAGTCAGAAGAAGAGAGTGAAGGATATATAGAAAGAAGAAAAATGAATGGAGAAGGTGAGAGATAGATAGATAGAGAGAGAGAGAGAGAGAGAGAGAGAGAAAGAAAGAGAGAGAGAGAGAGAGAGAGAGAGAGATAGAGATAGATAGATAGAGTGAGAGAGAGAGAGAGAGAGAGAGAGAGAGAGAGAGAGAGAGAGAGA
>CM077103.1:12698094-12755854 GCA_039619505.1 Cimex hemipterus | reverse complement strand
AGAGAGAGAGAGAGAGAGAGAGAGAGAGAGAGAGAGGAGCATAAAAAGATAGGAAGTGGGAGGGAGAGAGGAAAAGACAGACAGAAGGACCTGAAGGAGCACTAGCAAGAAAGAGAAAAGAGAGAATGGGAGAAAGTGGAAGAAACAAGAAATATAAAGTAGAAAAAAGTGAAAGAGGGAGAAGGAGAGGATAATAGAAATAAAAAGTTTGAGTAAAAAAATATTGTACAGATAAGGAAGATTTGTAGGGTCAACGCGCATTGTTCTTTCTTATACAAAGGAGAAAGGTAAAAAGTGAAAGAAAAGTAAGAACAGTAGAAAAGAAAGAAACAGTGAAAATAGACAAAGAAAAAGAAGCATAAACAATTTCCCATTATAATTATGATTTAATAGCAATATAATAATTATATTAATTACTATTTTCTCTTCTTTTCTATAACAAAACTCTTTATTTTTCTATCAATATACACCAATAAAATAAACTATCTGTAAAATACGTATCAACAAAATTGCTTAGTCAGAAGAATTATTTCATTTCTGTTTATCGCTTCCAAGTTTAAAAAAAACTAAAACATTTGAACACTTTCCTCAGACTGTTCGAAGATAGGAAAAATGTAACATAGATTATATAATACACAAAAAATAAAGCTCTACACGTTCAAGAAATGCATTTTTTAATTAAATTTTCAAAGTTTTATTATTTCTTATTGAATATTATTTACATTTATAAAAGACTTTTTGAATCCTGGACATTTAGGAAGTACTGCGAAAAACTATTTGATTAATGGAATTAAACGGTAGATCAAGTGTATAAATTAAGTATTAGGCGCATGGTTAAACCGTTAGAGTCAAGGTCGGAACAATTTACAGGATATTTATCAGCTCGTGGCTTCGTTTTTTAATAAATTATACCCAAATGGTCTATTTTTAAACCAATTAAAATCTCGAAAATAAATTTTCTTCTCCAATTCTAGCAATGTCCGAGAGTTAAGAAAATAAAGTTTCAAAATCGTCATAATGTACCTTCCAATATGGAGTTGGTTCATACCTTGCGTGAGGTTAAATCTTAGACAAGGCATTCCAAAAGTGCCAACGGAACATATGCTCGCTGACCTTACAGTTACATTATGTGCACTATGCAGACGACCAGCCCGCCCAGGGGATGTATTTTAGTCACAGGAGTTCACACCACATTGTACTGGTTACAGAGGAGGTCACAGTGAGAAACAGAATGATCAAGATCTGTATAAGCTAGTGATGCCAGAGCAAGCCTCACTGTCGATGATGAGTACGTTTTGCTGTAATCAAATATTCTATTTTGATATTTGAGTATTTTCTGGTAAATATTAACCAGTTATGAGGTAGTTGTGAGGGATGGAATGTTTGAAAACCTGTGCACGGCGGTGGGAGGATCGGAAAGTGTGGTGTTCCTTTAGCTCTATAGTAGGAATTTAAGGAAGTCTAGAGTCCAGGGAGTTGAAGGATCCAAGATATACTTAAAGTAGAGCTTCAACGCAGATAAAATCAAACAGGTCGGTCGATATTTCTAAGTACAACGTATAGTTAGGGTTTGATGAGGATAGGTCAAAAAGCTTTTTGATAAAAAAAACCCTCGGAAAATCCCGATTCGTGCTGTTGATATCGCTAAACTTGGTAAGCCTAGAACAACACAGATCTAGATATAGCTTTAAAAATGTTGAGTTTAGTTTTCAGTGGGATGTTATTATTTAATAGGTCAAGCGGTTAGAGCCCAAGGTCGATGGTTCGGATACCGCTTGTGACACTAACTTTTCCATTTCAACCAAGACCTTACATAGAAAGATTAATTAATTAAAAGTAGTAATTTGGTCAATAGACCACTAAAAATTATCGGTTATTATTTAACATTAGGCCAAATTCCCACGTAGATGATACCTGCTGGAAATGACAATGATTGGAGAGGGGTTCGAGTAATTCCAAGGTACTTTATGGTAGTTGGCTGACTTAAAATTTCAACCAGTAATCTCATGTAGAAGGAAACATCAGTACAGGCAAGACTGCCACCCTTTCTAAAAATGAGCACCTTTGATCTGGTAAGGTTAACAGTCAAACTCCATTTCTCATGATAACCTTCTAACATTATGTTCCTCTGTAAACCTACTCTTTTATGCGCTAAGAACCACACTTCATTCCTAGTGATAACAATTCAAACACCCGCCTACAAGGTCAGAGGGAAGGCGATCGAGGAAGAGAGCTAAACGGGCGGGACTTCAAATACATCCCTGTCTAACGCCAAAGTTACAGGGAAATAATCTGAAATTCGCTCCTTTACCCTAATAGCAGAAGCAGCATCCCCGAATAAGCTCCTGAGGATGTTAATTACTTTTGACGAAACTTCCAAACTGAATAATTTATAATTAAGTGTATTTCCATACATACTGTTAAAAGTGTCTTAAAATTAATGAGAAAGCAGAATTATTTATGTATGTTTTTGCATTAAAAAAGACATTTTTACTGATTGTATTTGTATTATTTATGTCTTGTCAAGAACTAGTATAACATCTGAATAAATGAATGTTTTTAATTTTCATATTGTATTTGTAATGATTTCTATCTTTTGATATATGATTATTTTAATTCTACGATTTATAACCATAAATTGCAGGCGCGATTACAAGTACACGATGTGAATGCTTTTCGAAGTTTGCTGGTCTCATGTAGGCCGTGGCAATTTGCTTCACCTCAGATTTAAGCTTTGATGAATAAATTTCCAGTTTGTGAAAGCCGCCGAAATCAACTAACACCCGGTGGCTCTCCACATCGGTAGGGCACGAGTCGCCGTCGGTGAACCGAGCAATTCGGCAAATTCCTGGATCCTAAGATCCGCACCAAGGCGGAAAACGAACACCAGCAATGGTCAAAGTTGTGATGGTGCGAAGGATCTTTCGGTGATATAAGAGATAATTTGGTCTCGGGGCGGAAAAACAGGATCGACAAGTCGTTCTATGATATGGTCTATCAATCGGCAGGAGTTTTGGATTGACCAAATGGAAAATTACATAAATACAAAAACAACCGGGGGGAAATGACTCCCAAAATCTTACATTTCCACCTTATATTTCGTTTTACAATTCCAATTCCTCGTCGTTTTGTAAACTCTAATGATCTCCGCATCGTTACGCCCGAATATAGTAGCCATTATTGCAGATATTGACCTATACATCAAGAATAGAAATTCCAAACTTTCTAAGTGCCAATTTCTTTAAGACTAAGATTTTTTCTTAATATGTTCTATGTGCCATCACACAATAACACTAATATTAGTCTAACCGGAAACCCTCTTTGGAAAATGGTTTGTTGCGTTCCTCATAGAAGGCACTGGTCTAAATAACGAACATATGATTTTTTCCAAAGTTTTTCATGCCGAGGCGATCAGCCAGTTGGAAAATCAGAAATTCGATCCTGCATTTTACGTTTAGTGAATGACCCCCTTGGTTATGTGTTCAGATAATTGTGCACGCCAAAATAAACACAACACCGTTATGTTTTAAATGTTTAAAAATTTCTAATAAACGGTCGTAGATTCTTATCATGTGATCGATTCTTCGCCATTATTGAAGAGAGGAAAAGGGTTTCCAAATGTTTCACTCCGACAGTTTTACAAAATGTTGTTGCATCAGCTAACGTTACAGGGAAACCGTTCTCCGTTGTTAATCTGGAACATTTGAACTTTCTAGACTTAAAACACACCTGCGACTATATTAAAATTAAAATTTCCAATAAAAAGACTACTACGATTAAGGTTTTCAAATATGATCCACTTTATGTCCACATTCAATGGCACAGACTTGTGGAAATGTGTTAGTGTACTAAAAATGGGCAAAATCTGATAATATTAAGAAAGTTTTATGCGATTGATTCAGAAGCAATTTCATGTCGGATGGCAAGAAAAAAAGATTTTTCTTCATATTGGTATACTGCTAAAAACTATTATCAAAACATTCTACGTATTTAATTAAGGTTTTTAGTTGGGATGAAAAAGTCAATATCACGAGCGGGTTCGAACCCACGATCTTCAGCTAGATACGACGCAGCTCTACCACCCGTACACTTCCATCTCAACCCCACCGTTTGAATTTCCCCTCCTTTTTGCCATTTTTCGGTAGTTGGTGTCCGAGTGGATCAAAAGCATGATGGTGGTAGAGAAGCGGCGTATCTAGCCGAAAGTCGTGGGTTCGAATCCCACTCGTGACATTGACATTTTTATCTCAACTAAAAACCACAGTTATTTGAAAGATGTTAATTGGTCACGCGGACCACGAAAACTAGCGAATTCTATATAATTAAAACTTTCATTGTTTTACGCTATAATGTTAATTTCATCTACTAAATTATTTAGGTTTTATGTATCTATATAATTTTCATTCAAAAAGTTCTATGCTCCATGGTATATTCTATGTTCCATTTTTGCATATTAAAGAGTTTGTTTTTCATTACACTAGCTTCAAAAGAATACATTCCCGTATTATCAATAAAATACATTTCTATAAGTTTTTCATTACCTTTTGACTGATGAAGCTCTGTTGCTTTCCTGGGGAAAAAAATAACAGAAGGCACATAGAAACATTTAGAATTTTCACTCTTCATAGATACTTTTTTCAATCGTCTGCTACTTTAGATTATGAATTACTTTGAAATAAAAATTGAATCTTAGTTTTAGACCAGTTTTCTTAATCCGTTTTTAGGGATTTACGCTACGACGCAACCGTTTTATAACAATTAAAAAATATGTAAGAAATTATTTATTGATTGTCATGCTTCAGTTTATATTATTATTTAATAAGTTAATTAGTAAAACATTTCGTATTTTTAGTAGTGATTCTTTTATTGAAAGCAAATCATTCGCTTGTCTACTTTTATAAACTCATCAGCGAATTGAACAAAACACTTCGATATCGTACCAATTTACCTTGTGTAATGCTGACCCGACAGTATCTTTTAAACGACGGAAATTTATTTACTTTTTTGATCCTAGTTGATTTCTGAACGCTTATCAAAGACAAATCAGCATGATTTATACCCCATCATTTATACATCTTACGTTTAACGGGCCGTTCTAAAAATTTTTTAACCATTAAAATATATTTCATCCTTCTGGATCCCATCTTTTCTAGTTTAGCCATTTTTAAATGCTTGAAACCCATCACTAGTGTAGTAAGAATTTTTTTCTAAATGAAACTGTAAACATGAATTAATTTAACCAAATAAGAATGATAGCATAAAACATAAAGTTGTAAGTAATTAATATACCAAAAAATATATTCTAATGATCTAATTATTTCCACATTTTACTTTTTAACATTTGAGAAAAATAGTCGGGATAGTAAATTATAAGTTTTAAGATATGATGATGGGATCCAACACAAGACTTGGATACCTACGAAGACTTGTTGGACCAACATTAAGTTATTTATGTTTAGTTATTAATTTGTGCATACATAATTATTTCCAGATGCCCTTACTTATCTATTTATAGCATTTTTATGTATTTGTAGTTTAGCACTTAGTTACATTCCTGAGGATGTGTGGAGATTAGTGACCGTTAATCGATAATTATTCAGAAATCGTGAGATGCGGTCTGGTGTGACGTAGGTTTCAGAAAAACATTTTGTTTATCGCGCGAACGTTTCGACCTTTAGTGTGATCATCTTCAGAGTTCGAAGCGTTTGTTTTCCGTCTACTTGAGCCATTATTGCGTGCTGTCTTGAGCCCTGAAGATGATCTGATCGAAGATCGAAACATCGGCACGATAAAGAAAATATTTTTCTGAAACCTACATCACACCAGACCGTATCTCACGATTTCTGAATAATATTCTACAGAATGTCCTCTTACTATGCTTTCTCTCTCCGTTTTGGAAAATGCAACAAGTTTGTAATTGCATTGTACTTCGTGGTTCTCCATACTCCCCACAAAACTAATTTTTATTCCTTGATCACTCATGATCAGTAGAAGAAAATTATTTATTAATATTATTTAATACTCATTCGGATATTGTAAGATGCGGTCTGGTGTGATGTAGGTTTCAGAAAAACATTTTCTTTATCGTGCCAACGTTTCGATCTTTACTGAGATCATCTTCAGGGCTCAAAGTGTTTTTCTTCTGTCTACATGTGCCATTCTTGTGCCGTGTTGAGAGTGCATCAATAAAGATCATAACGTTGGCACAATAAAGAAAATGTTTTTCTGAAACCTACGCCACACCAGAGTGCATGTCACGATTTCTGAATAATTCCTGAGAATTTGGGATTTTTGTTTAAATAATTTTTCCAAACCATTTCTGAAATTTTTGTTTTTAAAAATCATGTGGTTCAAAGTCTACTACTTTGCCAAAGGATATTATAGCGACCAGTGTGCTTCCTATTAATTTTTTTTTCTCAGTTGTCAAACATAATTGTTTTAGAAAATTAAATTTATCTCTCTAACTAGGATGGAAATCTGTAATTAATCTAAAAATCTAATCTTATATAAAATTCTACAGAGACCACTCTCTGCACTAATATGGTGCAACTGTGGGGTTCTGCCAAGTCATCCGACATCAAATCCTTCCCAACAAAAGTCCTTATACGTATCAAAGCTCTTTACTAGGTCATTAACCACGACCTCAACAATCCTTTTGTCAACGTACTGATCAATGTCCGACTACAAAAGTACCTACCGACTAAACCTTAACGGAAGATGGCCTCAAGACCTTGCCCCTTAATCCCTTACGCTGTGTGCCGTTCTGATGCCTCAGGGCAGGTGTCCTCCTCTGTGTTATTACTGTTAGAGTTGTGACCGTGTGAAAAACGTTTTGTAACCACATTTGATATATATACGAAAATGTGTAGGGTACAGTTATAAAATAATTAAATGTACAATAAAAATGTTGTGATCGATTAATTTATATGGCCGTAAATACAACGTTTGAAAGAAAATCAATACGAAGTATAAAAATAATAAGATTAATGGAATCTAAAAAAAAAGTCAAAACTAAGCAAACAAACGAAATAAATAAACAATGTTGATCGTGTAACTCGTTTGTCGTAGCCTTGACGGATATGACCAAAACAAATAAATATTATTTAATTATTCCTGAGATGTGTTATCTAACCGATTGGCTAAAGATTATACTATGAGACTGTTGAGGAATGTCGAAAAAATATAGTATGTACCAAACATATTTTTCGTGAATTTGAATTTGGTATCTCTGGGCGAACAATCAGAGGTCGTTTATTATTGATTCTATCCAATAAATTTGGAAGGTGAAGAAAATGAATAAACCTAATAATAACTGAGATTATCTTCTTTTCAGTTTAATTTACGGAGTACGGCCGGACAAGAAAAAACACTGGACGATAATAATTGGTCGAGTGGATCACGAAACTAGAAAATTTAATAAATTGAAAATGAAGTCTACCTCCACTAAAACTCTCCGTTAGATATAGATTACACGACATTTGAAAAATGGCAAAAAAGAGGGAAAATTCAAAAGTTGCGGTTGGGATGGGAAGTATCTCAAGTGGTGAGCAGCGGCGTATAAAGCTGGGTTCGATTCCCGTTCGTGACACTGACTTGTATATCTCAACTAAAAACCTTAATTAATTAGATAGTCTTTAATCTTTAAATTTCACCTAAGGAATAAAATTATATCTTAATTAAGGGCCAAAAAACATTTTGTGGACATCCAAGGCTCATATTATTATATAAACATAATCAATTATTAATATATTTAAAAAGAAATTAAATATTTTATCTAAGGTAGTACGGTCCAAGCTATGGAATCCATTATAGAAAATCTGTGTTTGAACAAAACGTCTTTTCGTTCCAGCACTGTTTATTTTTCTTTCATGCAAAATTAATCTAGTATTAATACATAAGTAGCCTAACTTAACTGTTTCATTTTAAAGCTTTACGTTTCAAATAGTTTTGTTAATAAATTGTAATGATATATAATTAGACTTGGAAATTATTTGTCTTGAAATAATTATTAATCTGAGTTTTTAAATATTTTAATCGCGTACAATACATAATAGCCAATCGTGAAAGATCAGTTCCCAAATATGTAAAATATCATATTTATTTTGAGCCACTGATCTATCTCATACGAGGAAAAAAAATTCTTTCGATAAATCTGGGACCGCTTATGGCAGCTTCTGCACTTGTCCTTCCATCTTGTAACGGTTCTCTCACGTGGACATCTGCGAGCTTCGGGAATTTTTCGTCCGTGTAAGTTGACATCGATGAAATTCCTCCGCTGAGAATGAGGATGTTATAGAAAGGGCCGCCACCTTGTCTCTTCGTGGGAAAATCCGGCGTTTTTGATAGCGCTATCATGGAAAAATTGATAAGCCAGCGGCAAACAGGAAGCGGTGCTGTATCTCCGACCAAGATGATATTTAAAAAATAATTCTCTCGTTCAATTGCGAAGTGTCGAATTTTTTCCAACAGTCCTTTTCAGATATAAACTTCAACTGGGATTTCGTTCCTGGCGTTTGGATCAGCAAGCGCCTTCTCGATTAAAGCCTTCCTTGGTTTATCAAAATCTAATTTTTCAATGAATTTATAAACATTGCATATTAGCCACGGAAGAAAATCCTTCTATTGCATGAAAAAACACCCCAGTGCGACGTTGGGAATTGAACCCACGACCTCCTAACTCTATTACAGTTAATAGAAAAGCGTATTTCCTAGGATTCAATACTTCCGAAAAGAAACACTTCTGTTCTTTGTGCCGACCAGCATTTAGAAATGTATGTTCGTGTGTTAATGGTCTAACCTACAAAACAAGAAAAAATGTATTTAATTAAATTAATATGCAAGCCACCAAATGATTTAATATTTGAAGCCACATAACAAACAAACAAAATTAAAAATACAAGTTAATTAAAGTTTTACAACTTCACTTGTTTTCGCGGTCCAATTAATATATTTCAATTACTTAAGGTTTTTAGTTGAGATAAAAAAGTCAGTGTCAAGAGCGGGATTCGAACTCACGACCTTCGGCCAGATACGCCGCTGATCTACCACTTGAGATACGAACTTACTGAATGTAAAATCAACGATTAACATGTGAACAAATTTGAAAATGGTTATTCTTAATTTTTTCATAATTTCAAAAGAATGTAATGTCCATTCTTATTTTTAGTGTACATCAATTGATCGTCGAGTATAGTCTTTTAACTCTATAATTTATTTGATTAATCAATTTAATTCCAAATAATATAAATATGTGAGAAATTGTACGTTTTTACGCAACCATTCTCATTTAAGCATTTCTGATTTAAATTATGTATCAAATTGAATTATCTGAAGTTGGAATAATACGGCATACACATAAATTTTTACCTTGTTTACGTATGTCTTGAAATAAAATATAAAGATTTGTTTGAAATCCCCATATTTTTCAACAAGTCCTACATAGATTTATTTCTGCCCAATACAGAATAGCTAATTTCCAATTTTCAATGCTCTTTTCTAGCCTCGGCATGCTTTGTAGGAGCCATTATCGTGTCGGATGGACGTCAACTGTGTCCACAAAAGCATTTGTTGTGCAACTGGGCCACGGGATTTCTAACACTTCCGAAATTATCCGTATTAACATGTGACATTCCTTTGACACATAGTGAAAAAAGCAGTGCTCGTGCGTCGTGAGAGTGGATACAGGAAGCCGCCTCTTCTGGAATGTTTTCTTAGAAGAAGAGATCCAATTGACAAGGATCTTAGTGATTCAACTGACCTATTCCGCATCCCGCCGGTTGACTCAAGCTAATATTCTCACTTCACTTCCGTTCCAGGGCCGAGGTTTAACAATCGGGTCAAAATTGCTTTAGTACGTAAGAGGATGAAATAATTCTCTACAATACATTGGGTTGGCCCACCTGGACGCTTTTATTATTACGTATATCTTAATAAGGACTAAAAATCGATTATTTAACCTGTTGTTCCTAACAAAATATGCTGTTGATCTTTTTTTATATACAATTTTTTAAAATGAATATTGCTATTTTGAAGTTTGTGGATGGAATAATAATCAGGTTTTTGGTGAAGGGGCTCTAATGAAAGAAGTGTTCGTCCTTGGTTTGAAAAGTATTCTTCAGAACTACCGCCTATGATAACTAGAACGATAATCCGCAGGATATTAAAAAGAGACGAGAAAGTTGAGAAGCTACATCGATAGATTAAAAATATCAAAATATGATTAATTTAATGAACGGAAATTTTTAAAAACAGAAAATAACTTCCGACCTTACAGCAATCAAAGTTTGGTAAAGGTAGTTTAAATGAATGCGTCATTGTTTGGAAAGTTTTCTTTTTGGAAATACAACCCAGGAAAACCAAAGCCGCGGAAGACCTTCAATATCAACCGATGACTAACTTATTAAGGAAGCTGTGGAAAATAAATTCCTACAGAACCGTCATCTTTATTATAGAAGTTAACAAATTAATCGGAAAAGTTCAAAAGGCTTGAACGATTTGTTTCCTGCGTGTAAGTTCAAAAACGAGCCGTTATTGGAAAACTCGATGAAAAGTGAATTGGTATCGACATAGATCATAAAGTGTGTGGCTGGGTGTCGCTTGGTCACATGCCAAAGCAGAATCTTCATCCGGAACAAAATAATGGTGACGGTTTGGTGGTCTGTGGTTTGCGATCAACCATTTTTCAAGAGAGGAATGATCAACTGCGAGAAGTACCTCGACCTTATTGACACTCCATCAAAATTGGATTTTAAAAGCAATACTAAATCGTTAAGCTTTCAAGGACATTTCAATGCAGACTGAAGACATATAAGAGTCAACAACACACCTCCTCCGAATTTAAACTGGTATGTCTTCTAAGTACAACTAGTTGCTTGGTAGCTTCTCCAACTTGAGGCGCATAATTTGCAGGTTTAAAAAGCCATTTCTTTTTTTCTTTCCTACCATGCCTTCAATATTGAAGAGAAGTCTGATATCTTAATGTAATTTTGTTGGAATGTGGTGCTTACCCCCTGAAATATCGAATATTCTGAATATATTGGCACGGCGCCCCTCACTGTAAACTTCAGGTTCCGGGTTCGAATCCAGTGGCCCTGAATTGACGCTGTTGCGAACCCTTGTAAAAAAATTGAGTATTCTGGGGTCGAGTGGCTCACCAGGCAATTATGTTTTACTTTCGACGTTTTGTTTAAGTTCTTGTTATTTGTCTTATATTATCCACAATTGGCGGCGCCCTGAGGTACAGAAAGGTTAGAAACAATTAGAAAACAAAACAATTGGAACAATAGTATAAACCAGTGTTGACATTTCTTAAGGTAATTTTGAGGAAAAACAAAATTTTTAAACAAAGATAATGGAGTTAATGTGTTAAAATATTGGGATTTCTCAACAAGATCAAATATGTTTTAGTATTTGCATATTAATTGTAGATAAGATATGTTTTATTGGTCAAATTCAAAGGGAACAAGAAAATACTATCCAATTTTTGCACTATTCAGTGGATAAAAGTGACAATTTTGGTTTACTCTAATTACTGAATACAACATTTGGCCACCGTTTGAAGTACGATTGTTATTATAATTCCCAAATTTATAACTGATCGAGTATCTTTTTTTATATTTAATATATTCTTCCCAAGAAAATAATAACACGTTTTACAAAGATGTACGATGGAGAAAGCCATCCTACGAGTTTGGTATAATTCGCTTCTGTCGGAAAACGAAATCGAGTCTATCCTTCCCGATAGTGTTACAATGATTAAAATCACGAAGCTTGCTTTCAACCAAATAACAAAACTTGCTCACTTCATTTATATGAAACTTTTGTTGTTCTAAAAAAAAAAAATATATTAACGGGTTTCCGTTTTTTTCAAACAGGCGGATCAATGCAGCCGAACTGGCCACTCAGCCCCCATCGATAAAAGAAAGTCCTGCTCCAATTCTCACGAGTCTCCAGTGCACAGACACATGTCCAACAAGGATCCGCTGATAAAAACCTCTCCAAAGGGCTAATGACCTTGTGAAGAAACAGTAAACATCTACCAGCTTACGATAAAGGGACAGTCACACAAGATAGTACAGGAAATAAAATATTAGGCATATTGAAAACAAGTGGATGAACAGGATTAATGCTCATTTAATGTATTTATGGGACCAGGGGTATAAATTATCTGTATAATTGCATTACATAAAAATCGTAAAAACCTAGTTAACATATAATAAGTAATTCAAACAAAACGGATTGCTACAAACACAATTTAATGCACTGTTAATATTCAACAAGAAAATGATAAAAGAAGAACATTGAGTTAATTCCCAAATGTTGCTGAATTTAGTCTTAAATATTCTATAAAACTGCTAAATTTTAATTATTGACTTGTTCAAATTTTAAAAATAAAATTCGGAATAAAACGTAGGAAAAGTATTTCTCACTGGCACTCTCAAGACGACACGCAAGAGAAAGCATAGCAAGAGGACATTCTGTAGAATATTATGCAGAAATCGTGAGATGCGGTCTGGTGTGATGTAAGTTTCAGAAAAATATTTTCTTTATCGTGCCGATGTTTCGATCTTCGATCAGATCATCTTCAGAGCTCAAGGCAGCACGCAAGACTGGCACAATTACACAAAAGACAACTTTGAGCCCTGAAGATGAACTCATTAAAAGATCGAAACGTTGGCTCGATAATGAAAATGTTTTTCCGAAACCTACATCTCACCAGACTGCATCTCACGCTATCGGAATAATTATCGATTAACGGTCACTAATCTCTACACAAAAGATGATTGTTTTATTAAATAAATGTGAGAAATGTATGCTTGCCGTATGTTTTCTCTATGCTATGTAGGTAATCCAATTGAACTTCTATACTTAACTGTTTTAAAAACTCCGCCCTTTGAATCTTAATTTCATATACATACATACGTACAAATATTGAAAAAATACAGCGTTTGAAACAGTTCATTATTTAAATACATGAACGATAAAAACATGAAACACATTATTTTGAAAACATACGACATCACAATTCTCATCGGAATACTATTTTTAGGAAAGTTCTTAGAAAACCCACATTTTTCTATAAAACTGCTTCTCACTGGAAAGTATTGTTCCATTATGACTCAGTAGTCTATAAAGATTACTTTCCCTACAAAAATCTTAAAGGTGAATACAGTTTAAAAAACTATATGGGGCACTTTTTTAAATGTACTACTTTCAGAATTAAAACAACTAACTTTTTCTCTGTTACAAATCATGAAGGATTTATTGTATGTTTTACGTACGGTTTTATCCTTAAGACAAGAACCAATTTTGTTTTGTTTTATTTTAAATTAGTGTTACCGCACAATCAGGAAACCTGTGAGTAATCGACCATACAACTCATTCCAAAGGTACAAATCAAAAGTAGCACACGTGTACTTAACCCACCGCAAAACCTTGGACGCTAAAATCCATCTCATACTTCCTTTCGATTTGGACGACAAACTTTCGGTTTTCATTGGATTTTCAAGTTGAATACGATCCAAATTTGCCGCGTTTATAGTTCCTTTATCTGAAGGCTCAATCCTTGGGATTAGACGGGACAATTTTAGCTTATTTAAAAAAAATCAACCTTTTGACTTTGATTGAATGTAATCGATTCAGTTGTATTTTTACAAAAACAGAAACTGCATTCTTCATTTTTAAAAATATAATCTTAAATCCAGTAATGAAAGTAGAATAACAATTATGATGAATTTGCATTGAGACATCTCTTTAGGTCAAATAGTCGCTGAGATTTCCGAATTGAAGAGGAACCTGTGAAATAATGAGCGATCTGACGTATTCAACATAAAAAATCCAGTTAAATAATTGTTACTAGTGATTAACGGGAAATTTAACGTTAACATTTATTATAACAAAAACCCAACAGTTTTTATTCAATTCTCGACAGGACATCATCATGAGTAATTGAGGCGAAGGAGGAAGGAGCTTGTCAACTGAACGTTATCTCAGCGCCAATGGCCTACAGTGATAGCACGATTCTCTTTATTTTATTTTATATTTTTTCACGATAATAATTATGACAAATACAATTCATTCCTGAATTTCCTGCGTGTATTAACACGCCTAATTGCAGATAATAATAATCCAGTGGCACAATCACGCTGGTGGGTCACGGGACGAAAACAGACGTACCCCGATGTAAGTTCCAAAAAACGTAGCTTGGTAATGTTATGGCGGAGTATTCGAATTAGCTAACAAGACGAGATCGTCCTGGTCAATGTCACAAATGTTTTCTTCTTTTGTAAAACTAGAGAATAATGAATACACTGACAGGCAAAAAATTGCACGCAATTATTGTTTTCATTTTCCCGTTGAAACAAAATTTTTGACCAATAAATACATGTTTATGCTGTTTTAAATTGAGAATATCAATTAGAGGTGAACTGGTAAAAATGGCAAAATGAACGGGGAAATGCAAAAAAGGTTGGGTTAAGATGGGAAGTTGGTCTCCGACTGGATCGAAGACAAGATAGCTCAAGTGGTAAAGCAGCGGCGTATCTAGCCAAAGGTCGTGGGTTCGAATCGTGACCATGACATTGCCTTTTTTACCTCAACTAAAACCATAATTAATTGGAAATGAATAATTTTGCTAAAATGCCAGAAAACAATTAAATTAAAATTATTATCATTAATTAGAGGTAAACACCCTTAATCAATTTTTAATTCAAAACAAGGATAAAGGATTTTTTAATGTTTAATTTTTACACGGTTTAAAATGTTGATTCTGTCAGATTTGAACTCTGAAGCAATAAACTGTTTAGTTTGCAACTTTGTTTTCTTAATGTCAATTTTTAAACTTAAAAATGTCACTTAGAGCTGAGGATGTTGCGCGAGGTGTGGTACTTTTTAATGATGGCCGTCCATCATGTAGGCGGCTCACTGGGTCCTACCATAGAATCCCGGTTCTGGACGCCCTAGACGCACAGAACCACAGGATGACGGTTTTTTGACTGATAATTTCGCGAAACCGACACCTTATCGTTGGTCAAGCGATTCATCAGTTCGAGGTATCCAAATCTCTGAACGCACTGCTCGAAGAAGATTAAATCAGTATGAACGGACGGCTTTTCGTCCTGTAAGAGGAGCAGAATCGACCAGAACACACAAGAGTTGCACTGCGCCCATTTGCTCGAGAAAACGGACGAATGTTATGCTGTTCTTTTTGTGATGAGTGTAGATTTGTTCAACGATCTGCAGATCGCCGTGGAAGAGTGTGGAGAAGGCGCAGTGATAGATACAAAGTTAGAAATCTCTCTCAGAGCCATCCTTTTCAATGCAGCTAAATGATGTTGTGTGCGGGAATTTCAATGGAGAGTCGCACATAGTTTTGGTTCGTGGAACATCATGGTTGCCTATCCTCGATGAAATCCGTGATAAACCCCCGCATAACCACAGGATGGCTGTATTTTGACTGTTGACTTTTCGAATTAGAGCTCCAGGAAGTCTGAGGTGTCCAAATTTCTGAACGCACTGCTCGAAGAAGATTAAATCAGAATGGACTGATAGCTTTTCGCACGTCAAGAGGACCGGAATATAGACTCAACGGAGTTCAACCACAGGATGACCATTTTTTGACTGAGACTGTTGCGAAACCGGCACTTTACTGTAGTTCAAACGGTTCATCAGCTCCAAGCTGAAAGAACGTACCATAAACTGCATAACGTAAGGTTCGTAGCCTAGTCAGCCCGTACTCCAGACCTGAACCATTTATGGTTATGGTTTATGGAATAACCTCAAAAGACGAATAAGAAGAGCACATCCATCACTTCCTCATATACTCCACCATCTTGAAAGGGCTCTTCATGATTAACAGGGTAACCTCCAGTAAAGAGGGATTTCCAGACTTGTAGAAAGTATGGCGAGGTGTTTTCGAGGTCTAATTTTGGCAAGATTAATAAATATGCGATATTGAAATGTTGATTAAAAATTTAAAACACATTTTATTTGTTCGTCTTTCTTTCCATTTTCCATTTTTTCCTTTTTTTAAATAAAGACACAATTATTAAATGTGAGACATTGATTCGAATATAAAAATATATACAAATCTCGTTATATTACGAGTGGATGGACTGTTTTGCCTGTCAGTGAATATACCCAAGGTTCAATGTTAAATGTACTAGGTTTAATCAGGATTACACAATCTTGAAAATTAAAAATTAAAAACCTCCTAAGTGGAAAAAAAAGCGCAAAACATTAAGAATAACAGAAATGCTTTTTTAAAGTATGCTGTTCCTTCTTACATGCGTTCAGAAGGAAAAAGTTCCTAGTAATAAAAATCCAGATAAAGAGAGTTCCAAGCTGAAGATAACACATTTCCACGAACGTTCTCATTTGGATTAAGGCAGAAAAAATTACATTCCTCGTATGAATAGGAGTTAACCTTTTGTGCCGCGGGTGCAGCCTGGAAAGCGACTGGCTTTCCTCACGGTCTCGTATACCCGGGGCAACAACAAATCTCGAGCAAGGACGACCGCTTTGCACCAACCGTTCCACCGGTATTAAACGCTCATTTTTTGCGTTTCTATCTTTTTTCACGCTTTTGGTGCCGGTTCATTTCCTTGTTCACAAACTGTTTCGCTCTTTTCCGCTGCAATTTTGTTTCAATTAATCCATAAAAGCGAGATACGTGTTCGGATCCACCAGGATGCCATTAAAACTGTTGAAGTGCATGAGTTAATTGGGTTGATATTACAAGGAAAACGTACGATACTGAAAATTAAATTTACTTACAACAAATGGACTGACAGGCTTGAACTATGGGGTGCTACCGAACAATTTGACCTAAGCTCGAGCCGTACATGTCAGTCTAACGTCCCTCCCATCATCAACCAAATTTGTGACTACGCGTTGAAAAATAAACTTTTTGTTTATTTACGAACAGTTAGTTAATGATTATTTGATGGTCGTGAGAGACCGCATCCCACCGGATCTGGTAGAACCAAGTGCCACAACATTTGATTGAAAAGCAAGTTTGTTGTGTAACTTCTATGTTTGGATCATTACCAGTACTACTTGTACTTCAATATTTATGTTTATTATTCAAGGCTTAGACACAAATTTGGCTGACGATGGGAAGGACATTATACTGAAATGTTTGGCTGGAGTTTAGGTCAAATTGCTCGGTAGCATCCCAGAGATCAAGCCCGTATGTCCGTTTGTTGTATGTAAATTTATTCTTGAGTAAAACCAATGTTTTTGTTCGTAGTATCAACCCAATTAACTCTTGCACTTTAATAGCTTTCTTCCTTCGCGTGAGGCAGCCTTGTTGAGCCGAACATGTATCTCGTTTCTCTGGATTAATTGAAACAAAATTGCAGGGGAAAAGAGCAAAAATTGTTAACAGGAGCTAACAGAGTTAACACGGTTAACATTATCATCGTGAATACTAGTATTTAGCATGTTGATTATGATTAACATGATTATTGGTGGTTGTTTGATGCGGACTGGCATGACGTAGGTTTTAGAAAAACTTTTTATATTGTGCCAACGTTTCGATTTTATTGTGATCATCTTCAGGGCCTGGGATTGATAAACATTGTTTAAATTTTACAAATAAATGTAGGATGTGAAAAAATTGTAAACTTTAAACATTGTTTATAAATCTCAGTCCTTTAAGATGAACTCAGTAAAGATCGAAACGTGGGCACGACAAAAGAAAATGGTTTTCTAAAACCTACGTCACACCAGACCGCATCTCACTAATATCTGAATAATTATTAAAAGATAAGTTGAACGAGAAGAGCTTAGCTAACGGAATTGTATAACAAAAACCTGACCTATACCAGAGGTAAAAATATTGCAAAAATCCTACCTTGGTCAATAAATTTACCCTTAAGTATGTAAATTATAGGACAGCGAAGGGTTAAGATTTTACAGTTATCTTGTTTATGCCTCAATTTAATTTTTTAAATTCTCCTTTGAAATCGGAACCTGAGCTGGAAACTTGGCTCGGTCTACGGTGTTGTGGAACGGAGTAATGTCACATTTTGAAACCATGTGCCTGGTATAGATAAGAAGCTGCCCGGCCGAGTTGTAATTTTCCGAATCCCTGTCAAACCGTGTCCAAACGCGATATAACAAGTTTGCCAAACGTGGGAATTTGATGAAATCTGAGCCCATTCGCTATAAAAGAGACGCCGAGTACATTCTTTTCTCCTGGGGTGGATAGGCGCGGGTTTTTGGAACGGTACAGTGAAAAGAAGCTTATAAAAGAGCTTTCTTAAGAGGACGTGAGCTATTTGAAATCGTTACAGAACACATTATGATTTACGATTTGCCACTCACAAATGCCAGGTTCCTAACAGAGCAAAAAATACCAAAAGCTCTACAAGTAACGTTTGCATTAATTTATTTAATTGCTTGCACAATATAAATTTTTATTGCTTCTTATGTCATTATGTAACAACTTATCCATACAATAAGATCCTGCCAAAAATGGGCCATTTACGCTTAAAGTATGAAATTTAAACATGGCTTTATATAAAACAATAATTGACTTAAAATAATGACCAAAGCTTTGATAGTAGCACAATTCGAACAATGTTCCAGGCGTATATGAAGTCCAAAATTGGTCTTTCACCACATTTTAACGTTCTGTTGAAACCACGGGCACAAGTGTTTTTACTTAATAATGTTTAAAATTTCATTGTGAGGAAAAAGATTACGGTAAATGTAAATTTTATGGTTTTCTGTTTGTAATATTTCCTATCGTTCTTATAGGATTGAATTTTTTTTCCTAAGGCATTCAGACAAGAAATTTTCTTTTGGAAGTAGGTTCAATTCAGAGCTAAACAGAGTCGAATTCAAGGATGCCGCTAGAAATAGTTATAGTTTCGTTCGTTCGATTAATTTGAGTGAAAAGGTTTAATGTTTTAGAATAGTTATTAGTAATTTTTTTATTTTATTATTATTTTGTTTAATGGTTGTTTTATATCAATACACATATTACATATGCATGAACTATTTTATTCAAAATGTGCACAGATTAGTGACCATCGATCGTGAGATGCGGTCTGGTGTGACGTAGGTTTCAGAAAAACATTTCCTTTATAGTGCCAAGTTTCGAACTTTTATAGAGATCATCTTCAGCGCCTGGGATTTACAAACATTGTTTATATTTCAAAAATACATTTAGGATGTGGAAAAGTGAATTTATACAATGCAAAATATATATTATATTCAATGGAAGTATTTCTACTCACTCAATGTGCTAAACAATGTTTGTAAATCCCAGGCACTGAAGATGATCTCAATAAAAGTTCGAAACGTTGACCCGATAAAGAAAATGTTTTTCTGAAACCTACATCACACCAGACAGCATCTCACGATATCTGAATATTTATTCAAAAAAGTACGTAAATCCGCAAAATAATATATTCAATAATGATAACAATCAAATCATATTGTTTATTGCAATATTTGAAAAAAAAAGGCCTTGTTTTTATAAAATATACGTACGTTTATTCATTATTTAGGGCATGAAATCATGTTATGCATGATATGGGAAAAATAATATATAACATGACCGAATAACAGAGTGGCGCTATAAAATAAGTTCTACCCTTGGATATGAAATATATGCAAATTTTCATGAAATATCATTTAAAATATATTTTTTATACTCTTTATACAAAATATATACAATCAGCGATTTTGTTAATGTTAAATTTCTGCTGCGTATTTTATTCTATAAGTCATTGAGGACAGCTTATTTTTTTGAAACCTGGAAAATAAGCTTTGTTGAACCTAAATTTGAAAATTGTAACAATCAGATCATATCAGATATAACAAGTTACACACCCATGACCACTAATATTAAATTAAATCATTTGAACCAATTATCTATAACCGTTATTATCCTCTTGCCTACAGAGTCATTTCTTAAGCTACATGTGTTCGTAACAAAATAAATCAGTTTCTTCTGATTTATTAACATTTTAAAAATTTATACTTGAATCTTTCAACAAGCATGATTCCGTTGATCACTTCTCTGTCTTTAACAATGTTGACATTAATGTTCTTTCCTGTAAACTTACTTTTCATGGTATGGGTGGAAATGTATTCGTATGGATCTTCTCTTATTTAAATAATATGAATAAAATTGTTACAATTAAGCTAGATCTTTAGATTTTCAAGGGGTTTTTTTCAGGTGTAACATAAAGCTATCATCATGGGCCACTTTTGCTTTTATCTTTATTAACGATATTTCATCTTTGATTGATTGATCTAATTGATTTTAAATTATTTAAGACTGTTAAATCAAGATCTAATCAGGACAAAGTTACTCTTTTCATAAATGCTCTTTGATATCTTGCTTAATAACTCTAAATGTTGTCATATTTTCTTTTCTTGAATTATCTGATCGACTAATTTAAATTTTATCTACTCTCTTAATAATTACAATTAATTAAGGTTTTTAGTTGAGATGAAAAAATCAATGGCACGAGCGTGATTCGAACCAACGATATTCAGCTAGATACGCCGCTGCTCTACCAATTGAGCTATCTTGACTTCGATCCGCTTTCCATCTCAACCCCAACTTTTGAGGTTTCTCTCCTTTTTACCATTTTCAAATTCATTCAAATTTTCCGAGTCGTTTTTAATTCGATGTTCAAAATATTTTTAAAAATGTAGAAATATTGAAATCACTTATTACTTCTTGTTCGAACAAAACTTTAAATTTCGTCTAATACAAGAACGGTTCAACACCGCATTTTTGGTACTGTAACTAGTTCCACAACCACAATTTTGACATCAAGATTGATCTCAGAACGACTGCTTCCAACATTGACATTCTGACCAACTAGGTTTGTATGTTTTTCTTTACAAATTATTCAACAACTTGATTTCAAGTCTTGAACTACTTTCCTATATAAGGTTCAATGTTCCTAAAAACAAAACTGGTAATTTATCATTAATCAATGTCCCTCACTGCTCCACTAACTTCCAGTTCCACTCTCCAATTAATAGAATACTGCGAACAGGTATTATACTGTATATAGATATATTTAGCAGATATATATTAAAAAAGTTAAGAAAAAAATAACTTAAAAAGTTTAAAATAAAAAAAAAAATCTTTTACATTAATTTGCCCCATTTATATATTGTGTATATATTTTGTGTTTGTAAAATTTTAATTATTTTATGTATAATTGTATAGTTTATGTACATGTTATGGAGTTTAATAAATTCGGCTATCAGTCTGTATATGTAAATAAATAAATAATGAAAAAACCAGGAACTATGTTCAGGAATTCATATAACGTTTTTTTTAATGGCCCTCTCCGAAACCTTTACCCGCAGGTAATTTGTTTTTGTAAAATAAACCAGAAACCCATCTATTTTCGAAGAAGAAATCACGGCTAACTAGCCAAACAGGTAATCCGTTCACTACCCAGACGGTCAGTTGCATCACCTTTCAGCCAATGTTCCTGCTTTTTTTTTTTTTTTTTTCATATAATATGGGTCTGAATGTAATGTATATTTCGATTTATTTACTTTTAAAAGTTTACGATTTTTACTGCTAAGCGATGAGGGAAATATCGTAAACAATGTGAAATTTTATCCGAAAATTTAAAAAGAAATACAAATGTTGTTTTTAGTTGTGTAAACACAATATCCGTATATTTTAGACAAATGTATTCAGGCATTGGCATTAAATATGGTGATCCACATGGAAATGTAAAAAACTTTTTTTTAGTACCAAAATACTATTTTTTAGGAATAAACATTTTATTATAATTATTTAGAAATCGTGAGATGCGGTCTGATGTGATGAAGGTTTCAGAAAAACATTTTCTTTATCGTGCAAACGTTTCGTCTTTATTGAGATCATCTTCAGGGCTCAAAGTATTTGCCTTCTAATTGTGCCATTTTTGAGTGTCGTGTTGAAATGCGCAAGAAAAACACTTTGAGCTCTGAAGATGACCTCAATAAAGATCGAAACGTCGGCAAGGTAAAGAAAATGTTTTTCTGAAACCTTCATCACACCGGACCGCATCTCGCGATTTCTAAATAATTATCGATTAACGCTCACTAATCACCACACATCTGGGGTGTAATAATTAACTCCGTTACAAAAGTATTTATTGTTTTTATGTCAAAATTTAAAATGAACCAACGTATTGTGGCCCCGCTCGAGATCACTGGATCACAACTTTCCTAGTTGTAATTCGCTGTTGATTTTTTACCAAAAAAAATGGCGGTTAGGTTGTTACCACTAAAATTCTTATGTATTGACAGTTAAAGAAAATTATTTAATAAAAACACATTATAAATCATAAATCTATTAGAGTTGGTGGTACGATTGACCAAATAACTACTTTCAATTAATTAATCTTTATGTAAGGTATTGGTTGAGATAAAAATCATAAATGCATAATTGCAACGAAAAACATTGACATTTTTTTAATCAGGCTACCTTATTTTTTAACCCATTGTAGAAAATGTAACCCATCAGACTTTCATTATAGAAAATTAAAAACCAGAAAATCGCAGAATTTTTTTAAATATACTTAATGTGAGTGTAAACCAAAAAAATCATATTAAATAGATAAAATATCAAAAAAATACATTAGGCGTTGATAGACATAATGTAGGTTAAAAATGAACAACATAAAAAGTTATTATTTTTGGAGCACGAAATTTTTACGTGATGAGAGAAACTGTAATGTCTTTTAAATATACACATTTCATCAGATTGAAGATTTCAGCTCGTCGGGGCCGAAATTGCTCCTTATTTTTGGACGTAGACTCCACAGAAACACCCAATTTAATCGCAATTAACTCGACGTGTACGCATCGTCTTAATTCAGTTGTAGGTTAATTGAAACGAATTTAAGTTGTGGTTTTTTTTCCTTCGGTCTTGTGTGAAAGAGATATCTCGAGGCTTGCCGAAACCAGTTCGCCGAGAGAAAATCTACAGAACGCCGTTCCATTCTTACCTCGGGACCTTGGGAGGCTTTGAATAAATCTTCAGGGGAAACTTCAACTGTTCTCTATTAACTCTCACATTTACAACGAGCTGAGGTAATGGTTTTCATTATTGGAACCGACTGCACAGACGAAGAAAACGTTACGGCGAAAATTCTCTACTCGCTTTTAACTTAATGGCCTAGGCCTATTTGATATCCTCTTCGGCGTGGCTCCAACTCAAAATTAACAATCAAACTTTGAAGAAATATTCATCAAGAGCAAAAGAGATAATAGACAATTGTCTGGCAGTAAAACGCAAGAAACTCGTTAATAATTTAAAACGTAACAATTATTTCGGATTGCGTCTCGAGTCAAGAAATCTATTCTAGATGAGCACATAAAAAGATCAATTACTAAACTAAAGCCCGATATAAAACGTTTTGTTTAAGTATTAATCCTAATTAATAAATAACATTCCTCTACATTTTAAAATAATAATTCAACTATCATCTATTTCATCTTAACAGCGTTTATGCTGTTGCTATGTAGATTTCAGGCAACGAAGAGAAAAGTAAAAAAGTGCACACAATCTAAAACCACATTATAAAATTGACAAGAAGTACTCCTTGGTATGTTAGCAATGAAACATTCCACACACAAACACACATCTCAGAAGTGACTGCATTTACTAAATAAATCAACATCACACCATTCCAAAACTTCTGAGACGGTTCCAAAAGAAGTTGGGATAAAAAGAAATATCGATGTAATATAAGATGTTAACTCGTGTTAATTCGAATAGAAGAATGTCCAGTAACATCGCGAACGCCCCCTTCTTTTCTTAACATGTTAAACTTTAACTTTTCCCCAATTCTGCGTGTGGTGATTGATAGAACCAAAAATAAAGCTGTAACAGTCCTTGAAAGTTCGTTGTTTCTTTTGGTTACCTTTTGTGTTAAATTGTAAGACGTCAGAAATAAATAAAAAATACGCCCGGCATACCTAACCTGTATCCTAACGTCTAACAGCCTACAACTGTTATCTTGTTAATCCTGTATCTCTTATGAATGACAGTATAACGACAGGTCAGAACTTAACAAAAGAAATGTATTTCTCTAATTTAATTAATGCGTATTAAGAATAAAACACATATGAACAAAAACAGCTGTTAATTTCATGGCTGCCATGTTGGTTCCCTACGCCATAACGGCTAGTAATGTGACTACTATTCGACCTAACACCGAATATTAACTAACCTATTCTTACACTTCTACGTCAGCATTTTCTCGATCCAACAGGACCTAACGGCGTTAACATGGTCAACCCATCGTGAATGCCCCTTTATGATATAAGAAAATGTGAAGATGAGATGAGAGTAAAGATCGACATCTCCCATCAAAGGTTGACAATAAATTAGAAGGCTCAGCAAGAGAGGCATACCCTTGGCACTCTTAATTGGGCATTGAAGGGTCAACCATCCATGTGTGAAATATTGCCGCCACAGTACAAGATTTTGAATTTGAAACCTGAAGGACAGGTCTGAACTTAACAAAAGAAATATATTGCTCTGATTTAATTAATGCGTATTTAAGAATAAATAATACATGTAAACAAAAAAACAGTTAAGTCCATGGCGGCCATGTTGGTTACGTAGCCCCTAACGGATAGGAATGTGACTAAGTTTTTGACCTGTCAATTAACATTGGCCTTGGCCTGTTAGATCAAGCAATGTAAACTAGCCGATTCTTACAAGTCTACGTCATCATTTTTCTATTGACCTAGGTTGGATTTTGCCTCTGGTAAAGGTCGTGCTTTTGTTATACAATTCCGTTAGCTAAGCTCTTCTTGTTCAACTTGACTTTTATTATGGTTCATTTATTTACAACTTAAGTTTACTATTGCATATATGTTTTTACAAAAGTCTTGTTCACTGAACTGACAGCTCTTATGGAGAGTTTTAGAGGATCTGGTAGAACCAAATGCCGCAATATTTGAAAAGCAAGCTTGTTGTGTATCTTCTATGTTTGGATTGTTATCTTTATAAAAATGTACTTCAATATTTACGTTTATTAGGCAAGGGGTAGTCAACAATTCGGTTAATGATTGGAAGGACATTGGGATGAAATGTTTGGCTCGAGTTTAGGTCAAATTGTTCGGTTGCACCCCAGAGTTCGAGCCAGTAAATCCATTTGTTTGAAGTAAATTTATTCTAGAGTACAATCGTACGTTTTCTTAACTAATGCAATCCAATAGTTCTAATGGCTCTTCCTTTGCGGTAGGCAAGGTAGCCTTCTTGATCCAAACGTGTATCTAGTTTCTCGGGATTAATTGAAACAAAATTGCAGGTGAAAAGAGCAAAAATTGCTAACAGGAGCTAACAAAGTTAACACGGTTAACACCCCTAATATTTAGCATGTTAATGTACAAAATAATGTGTACTGTTTAGTGGCCGTTAGTTAAAGATTATTTAGTGGCCTGAGATGCGGTCTGGTGCGACGTAGGGCTATAGAAAACCATTTTCTTTACCGTGCCCACGTTTCGATCTTTATTGAGATCTATTGTATCTATCTATCGATGTTTATTGAGATAAACAATTTAAATTTTAGGTCTTTTAGGTAGGAAGTGAAAAATTGTACAATGTAAAATTTGTTTATAAATCCCAGGCTCTGAAGATGATCTCAATAAAGATCGAAACGTTGTCACGATAAAGAAAAAAGTTTTTCTAAAACCCACGTCATACCAGAACCCATCTCACGATCCCCAAATAATCAGTACAAAATAATACAGATTTTCAAAAGAAAGAAGAAAGTAAACGTATGAATATGGAAATTTATCGTTTGCTCTACTGCTCGACTTCTTTATGTAAGGGAATGCGAGGGAGGTGATGCTCTCACGATTCGTTACATAATATGCTGCCTAGTTAATGCCAAGAATCTTTACACATCTGTACTTATTTTTGAACAAATAAAGCTTACTTTACGTTAAAAAATGTGAGTAGTTAGGAGGTTGAAGTTAATCATAATTATATTTCATCTCTTCAGCTTTTTGCACTAATATAAAGATCAAAACTCTACAAATACAAATTATAAAACCAGACGTAATAAAAATTTAATTGGATACTGGACTGAGTTGGCAATTATTTGTGCATGCCATGATTGTCTTGAATTACGAATATTACAAGCTGCATATCAGAGTGGTTAATCATTGCTCACTCATTTCTGATTAATTCCGATGAGGCGTTAAAAAAATCCCTACCATTTTAAAAAGGACTTTCGACATTTTCAAGGTTTTCACCCGTTTAAAATTCTTAATTTCTAGTTCTAGTACGTATTTGATCTTATGTTATCTTAGAACGTGAGAAGGGTGGGTTTGTTTTGCAATTTTTTTTAATTGCTCTTAACTCTTAGGACTAAAACATTTTATAGACCACCTAGACTTTTGTTTGAAATTTATGAACGGACAATGCAGCCACCTCGAGATGTAGTTTTCCTTAAATTACTTATTTTATAACCGATCTGAACCAGATCTACGTAATTGTCTAAGAGTAAAGTGGAATTAAACTTACTTTCGACATAAGACTGACATAAGGTTGTTTTGCCATACATTTGTAATATCGGCCTCAATTCTCTCCGGTATGAGGCAGCCGGTGCGCGAAAACTGAAATCAGGAAGCCAGGCTCTTGTTCAATAATCACACAGTTACTCCGACCTTTTCGAAGGATTTTACTTTAGAAAACACGTTCTTTTTACAACGCTTTCGTTCACTTAGGGGAGCTTTCCGATTTTTTTTCCTAAGGGGAATTTAACTTTCACACGTTGGCAATTAATTAAAAATTTACGAATGTAAGAATATCTTTCGAAGGTGGCCCAATGAAATGATTTGTGGGCAACACTGCTCAAGAGCATGTAGTGTCGAACGACGAAGCGGTAAAAAAAGTGCGTTGCCTGTTGTAACTTATAAACAAATAAATTGTTGTGCAACGAGTACTGCGTAATTATTACGAACACTAAAAACCTACAGTGACCCCCGGATTTGGACATGTAAAATGTATATACATTGTATAAACTTTTAGTTACTAATCGTCAATTAAGTGCTTCTTAATTCTTTTTTTTCCATCTTTTCTTTCTTCAGCATTCAATTTGACCAGTACGAAGCAAAATGGCTAACAACGAAAAAGCAATCGATAATCCGGATCGAACGACCGCACCACCCAACTTCATAGAAAGGGTCAGCGTCAAGATTCCATTCTTTGTCAGATAAGCCAGAAATATGGTTCTACCAGGTGGAAGCGCAGTTTCAATTATCTGGCGTAACTCAGGAACTAACTAAATTAAATCTTATTGCTCAATTAGATTTAAAAGTGGTCGAAAATATTTGGGACATCGTTTCGTCAACTGACGAAAACAAATATAAATTAGCTAAAAAACGCTTGTTAACAAGAGAGGAAAATAAAGAAATTAGTTAGCGAGCTTGATCTAGGGGATATGAAACCTAGCCAGCTCCTAAGAAAAATGAAAGCCCTTGCAGGCAAAGAAACTTCCGACAAATTGTTGTTGTAGAACGAGTACTGCGTAATTATTTCAAGCACTGTTTGTGTAGAGATTAGTGACCGTTAATCAATAATTATTCAGAAATCGTGAGATGCGGTCTGGTGTGATGTAGGTTTTAGAAAAACATTTCCTTTATCGTGTCAACGTTTCGATCTTTTATTGAAATGATCGGCAAGGTAAAGAAAATGTTTTTCTTATACCTACATCACACCAGAGAGCATCTCACGGTATCTGAATAATTATTACAAACCCTAAAAACCTACAGATTCATGAAGTTTGGTTTTAAATGGTATCCTGTGCTTAGATAGCCCGGTTGAATTTCTCTCGTACCAACGAAGCTATTTAAAAAATAAAAAAACGTGTTTAATAAATTTTAATCTAGTTCCAAATTTGTAACCTTTTTTTGTAGAAAAATTATACAGGATAACTCAGGCCCAGATCCACTTCGAATTTTCAAATAGGACCCTATAAATCCCGACACATCATTTCAAACAATTTTTTGCACTGAAAAGAACTATGTTATAGGATTTTAAATTGGTCAAAAATGCTTAAGTTATATACATTTGAAAAATGCATTTCTTTTATTTCTTTATTTCCAAATAATTTGCTTCTTCGTTAGATTAAACATTAATTGCCTTCGTTGTTTATATTTTGTTATTGCTTCAAATTTGCATTATAAGAGAAAATCTTAATTCCATTCAGCATGAATCGAAGAGGGCATTTTTCCGATCAACAGCGAGTAGATATGTACGTCTGCTTTGTTGATAATGGTGGTATTGCGCGTCGTGCAGTCAAGTTGTAATCCTAGAAATTTCCTGATCGCCCCAGAGCAAACCACAAAACGTCTATTCGTACGATTGCAATATGTGGAGATACGGATCAGTTCCATCTCGAAGAAACGACGAGGAGCTGAATATTTTACTGTACGTTCGTGAAAATCCGAATTTCTCGAAATTGGAAGAGTTTTAGATTTTACAAAAAATAAAATTGGAGATTTACTCCTGACACAGAATTATAAGCCGTATCGCTATCATCCTGTCCACGGGCTTCGAGATAAGATGATAGCAAACTACATCCTTGTACAAATGTCGATTTGGGAGGCTGAAGGAAACTAAATGAGGTTAAACTAGCAGAACGTAAACAATAGCAAGCAAATTATTTAAAATTAATAAAGACACAAAGGAAAAGGAATTTTTCCTCTTTTTTCGCCAAAACGTCGGCATTTTTTGACCAATTTAAAGGTCCATTGCATCATTATTTTCAGACTAAAAAGACTTGATGTATCAAGATGTATAGGGTCCTATTTGAAATCTTGAAGTGGATCTGGGCCTGAGGTATCCTGTATAATTTTTCTACAAAAAAGAGTAAACATTTAAAAGTAGACTAAAATATATTAAACATTATTTTTATTTTTCCTATAGTGTCGTTGGTTCATGAGAAATTGAGCCGGCCATAATAAATACTATTTGTGTGTGTGTGTGTGTGTGTGTGTGGGTGTGTTGGAAAATAATCCTATGCTTACATATAGCAGTAATTTTTCTAAAATCACGTAAATCACTTGTATTTGTTGCATTGTTTCAATGTAAGTAACTAGTACAAATTAAATGCTTAAATGAAAAAATCAAAATATACAAACAAAGCATAATCTTATACTTAAATGTGTTCTTACTGTGAAGATTTTATTGGAAAAGGTTTTTTCAAATTTATGTAATTGTTTTGGCATGTATAGCCAACGAGGTTACAATTATTGTAAAGTTTATCTAATAAAATTTCTCATCAATTTATTAAATTAAAATTTATAGAAAGCAAACGGAAAATGAAGCATAATTTCCTTCATAAATGCGTTCTTGTCTGTAAATTTTATAGTAAAGGTGTTATTTTCCATTTATGTTGTTCACAAATGTATATAACTAGCACATTACTATAATATAATTATTTTTCATTGTTTTATTTATTTGGTAAATTATTTTTTTGTGTATGTGGAGTTCGCAACAATATAAGGCCTACCAACCAACACTTGGGGTGCCGATGTAAACAGCCTATTTTTAATTATGTCGGTATTATAAAATAATGTAATTTAGTAGAACTCATCGACCCCCCTGGATTTGAACTTTTGGTTCGTTTGGTTTGTTTTCTATTTTAAATAGTTTTTTTTTTTTTTTTTTTTTTTTTTTTTTTTCGAGGGTTCGCAACAGCTGAGGTCGTACTCTCAGGTTGCCGGTGTTTTTGAAAAAAAAAAAAATTGTAAGTCGGATTGTCGGATTCGAATGCGGGGCTGCTGGATTCGAACCCTGGACCTTTACGTTATAGTGATGATCACCGTGTCAACGCCTAAACCGTTCTGACTACCAACGCCCTGATTTTTTAATATATTTTTTTTACTATTCCATGTTATCTCATATTATAAAATTATGTTGAGGCATTTTTGTGTAATTATTATTTTCTGTGGATGAATTATGCATATTAAGCATCTTTTTTATATAATAAGGTTTTCCAGTTGAATATTTTTTTCTTCTAATCTGCACCATCTTTCTTATTTTACCAATTATTTGAACAAATCTTCACTGATTGTCTTCCTGGTTGTTTGTGAACGTTTAATATTTGAAAAAAAAATTGACTTGTAATAAATTGAGCAAATGTGTAGAGAGCAGTCACCGTTAACAGATAATTATTCAGATATCGTGAGATGCGGTCTGGTGTGATGCAGGTTTCAGGAAAACATTTTCTTTATCGTGCCAACGTTTCGATCTTTATTGAGATCATCTTCAGGGCCTGGGATTTACAAATATAGTTTACATTTAGAAAATATATATTTTTGCATTGTATAAATTCACTTTTCCAAATTCTATATGTATTTTCTAAATGTAAACTATGTTTGTAAATCCCAGGCCCTGAAGATGATCTCAATAAAAGATCGAAACGTTGGAACGATAAAGAAAATGTTTTTCTGATACCTACATCACACCAGACCGCATCTCACGATATCTGAATAATTAAATTGAACAAAGTGGACCAGTTCAGAAATCACGCCTGTTCAACCAGTTGAAAATTTCCTTTTTATCGACGGGATCGCTTTCGATTTTCACTTCTGAACAGAGAAGTGCTTTCCGGAGGGTCGCAAATTCTTCGACTGCCGTGTGAAAAAGACTTTCCCGGCCCAAAACCACTGCTGAATCACGTCAAAAATGCGCTCTATATGGCTGGCGAAAAGAAAACTTATCTTACATCTTTATTTCATATCTATTGGTTTTCTGGAATTTTAAATAATTATTCAGAATTAGCAAAACCAAACCTATTAACACTTATAAAATCTTATTTTCTACACTAATCAATTGCCTTCAATTATACTGGCTTTTCCTCTCAGAATTTATCGTAGCAGGATTGCAATAAATAAGGAACCGATAGCACAGCATGACAGATCAAACACTGAAATATAGAACTGACGAAGCACGCCTGACACGAAAACGGCAAGGATAGGAATGACCAGGACCTATCATGATGATTCATCACTGTGCGAACTGGCCATTCTGCAGACCTCAATAAGAAAACTCGCCAACTTATTTTAATAGATAGAGTGTAAACAAAAATTTCATCTGAACTGAAGAAGCACGAATCCCGCGAAGCGGGCATAAGCGCCTCAGGTTTCACTTTTTTTAAACGCTTCCGTAACCACGGAGAAAATGAATATGGAAACGGATTGTTTTGATGTACATGCTTCTTGATCTGCACGCACACAATAATCACAAGTGAAAAGTGAAAATACATAATATGTTCCTGCCATAAAATTTCAATGAAAGTCATTGGCTTATTTGAAATAAGTTTTAATCTAAAGCTCATATACCTTGGGTAGGAAATTTGAAATATAAAAATTTGGGTTAGAGATACTTTTTCTGCATTTTAACCCAATTACTTTTTTCGTGTTAATAACACACTAAATCAACTTGTCTGCTTTCTTATGACAAGTTATTCCGCCTTGAAAAGAAATTTGGTTAATCTTCAGACTTTTCTCATTACATTGACATAAAAACCAACAGATAGAGCAAACTCTGCTAATGCAGTAAATCTATGGTAACGTTTCTATCGTGTACAATAGTACTACGAATAAAAACTGGACAAATAAAAATTAAACCCCTGAGTAATTCTTACTCTAACAAATGTAGTATTTATTTAGAGATCGTGAGATGCGATCAGGTGTGATGTAGGTTTCAGAAAATCATTTTCTTTGTACCCACGTTTCGATCTTTATTGAGATCATCTTCAGAGCTCGAAGTGTTTGTCTTCTGTGTACTTGTGCCATTCTTGCGTGTTGCCTTCAGAGGGCATTATTTAAATTGTATAAATACATGTAGGGTGTGAAACAAAATTTTAAAATTTAAACAATGTTTATAAATCCCATTCCCTGAATATGGTATCAATAAAGATCGAAACGTGGGCACGACAAAGAAATATTTTCCTGAAACCTACTTCACCTAATTATCGATTAATGGTCACTTATCACCACACAATTGTAGAATTGTCAAAAATTCATAAATCATGATGTAAAGTTAGCATTACAGCACAATGACATTTGACGACAAGTTCTTTTAAACTTAACAAAAACTGCTTAACAAAAGCTGCTTGCAGAAAGCATTGTTGTGTTAGAATGTCACTAAGGATCAGATCGTGTTGGTTCGCTCCCCCCCCCCAAGCAACGTATTGAAGTTTGATCGTTTTCGATTATTTTGGTCTGCCTATATAGGCTGCTTTGGTCTTCGGATGGATGGTTTCTACCACGTGAGCTATCGTGACTTCGATCCACTCGGACAAGGTTAAAGAAGCGGTGTATTGAGCCGAAGGTTGTGAGTTTGAATCCCCGTTCGGATCCAAGTGGATCGAAGTCACAATAGATAAAGTGGTAGAGCAGAGGCGTATTTAGCCGAAGGTCGTGGGTTCGAATCCCGCTCGTTACACTGATATTTTTATCTCAGCCAATACCTTACATAAATATTAATTAAATGAAATAAGGAACTTGGTCATTCGTACAACGAAATCTAATCGATTATTATTAAACGAACTAACTATTGGTTCATCACCCTACAGGCCTCCAGAAAAAATCTCACGGTTTAACGATATTTATTGCTGACGATTACTTAATTTTGCCAACTATCACATGCCTGTTTACTGTTCCCGTTGTAACCGACGTTTTTTTTAAAAACGAGACACGTTTTTAAAAATATTACAAATTAAGTTACATTTTTTAGATATTTGTTGTGATAGCGAGACTAAGCGGACCCCATCATTGCATAACAAAGTTGTATAAGTTTTGTTTGTTCTTCCGTTCGGCGAGTACGGAAGTGAATGATGCAATTCAGCTAGTTCACAGTCAGAAAACGTCCCATTCCGCAATTCGGTGCCGCGCGTTTCCAAAGACTTTCCCGTCCAGGGCCGATCCGATGTCGTCGACTGATGGAAAAGGTGTGAAATCGACGACACGTCGGACTTTCACGCTTGCGATTACGCAACTCGGTCAGCCCGTTTGAAAACCTCCGCCAGAGTTAATAACCCCCAAACTTATTGACATTGGGCTTGCCGGCTCGGTAGCATTTGCTTTGCTTACCGGACCTCGTTTTCTGAATGGGCTGGGAACCTAGGTGTAAGGGGAACAATGAAGACAAAGGAAGAATGGAAACAGGATGGGAGGGTCTCTTCAAAGTCCCAAAGCTTCAATTATCAGCCGAAGATGGACGGGGCAATGCACTACAAATTCAAAATGTTAACAAAAACCCTAAATAAACTAATAAAATAATAAATCTAAATTCCCTCCTTAAAGAAAGTCTTATTTTATCGTCTCAGGGGCCTTTCAATACGTCGCTTTTTAATTCACTCGATGACTTCCAATTAAACATCAATCCATTGTATTCATTAGCATGAACAGTTCTATTCGAAATTTCACTTGGGAAAGAATAATTGAATTATTTCGGATCGGATTTTCCCATTTCTTACAAAATTAGAGTAAAGAGGTTTAGAAACAATGTATTAGCATATAAAGAACGTACGTGCAATTGGAAGAGCACATGCACAAGAAACAAGGATCCTACCGCTAAATAATGCAAAGATTTTATCAAGATCTCTGCTTTTTCGCTCGCATGTTGCAATATTTTATTATATATATTGTCAAAGTACACGATTATTGAACATATTTTCTTAACCAATTGCGATCTGCTGGTGACTCGTGTTTGTTTGATTAGTGAATGTTGTAGATGATAATAATAATAATAAAACTGAAAAGCGCTCTTCGAAATAAACACTGGGGACCCAGTAACTGGCCTTTTCCTAAATTGTTATACCATTCAATGCCTGCTAATGTTTGAATAAGAGTTGTGCGTGCAAGATTTCTTTTTCAGAGGTTTTTGAGGCTGCCGGAGTGGAAAAATGAAATGAAAGAAAATACAAATTGCGGAGTAATAAACTGCAATGCCCAAAATTGCAATTTAAATAAGAAAAATAGCTCCCCCCCAAAAAAAAAATGTTATTGTGTTTTGTTTGTTACTATTGTTATGGAGAATTAGCTTATTTATCTTATTTGAATGGAAGAATAAAAGGATAAGGATGAGCCTATAATCGTGCTGAGACTGTTGCTAGTCTGACTCCATTGTTATTATTATGAATAGCTATACAAGCTTATGAGAAATTTTTAAATTATGGAAAACACTCACAATTCTAATTAAAAAAGGAAATTTCAATCTAAATTTTATGTAATTTAAAATGAGAATTTTGCATACATTTGGCCTTCTAAATTAAGAATTTAAAAAAATAATTAAAGCTTCAATGGCAATACGATAAATTAGATTACGAGTGAAAAGCACTCGGAACGGATTTAAACTAAGATAGAAGGTTTGGACGTTAGGGCGTCAAATGACCTTAGCCGTTAAAACGACCTTAAAAATGAATAATAATAATAATAATAATAATTTCAATTAATTAAGGTTTTTAGTTCAGATAAAAAAGTCAGTGTCACGAGCGGGATAAGCCGCTGCTCTACCACTTGCGCTATCGTGACTAACTTCCATCTCAACGCCACCTTTTGAATTTTCCCTTCTTTTTGCCATTTTTCAATCCTTCTCGAGACACTGGCTTTTTTATCTCACCTGAAAACCTTAATTAATTGAAATTTTAAAATTGACAAGCGGACCACGAAAAATAGCGAATTTAATAATAGTAATAAATAATACAAAATGTTTTACAAAACAAGTATATATGCCATAACATAAAATAACAGTTTACCGGAGGTTGCAGCTACAACTATCAAAAATGGTAATGGTAATTTTCGTAATGGTAAAAATAAAATAATGATAATAGTGCAATAATACTAATTTAAAAAGGAAAATAACTATTGATCAAAATTCCCTAATGAGATCATGACGATACGACCAAGCCTGTCGTTCGAATCTGACCAAGTTCTGCTGAGCCTGCTATGACCTGTATGGGGATATCTAAATTCCGTAAGGATGGGGCATGCACCCGGAAATGGACCACAACGTCCCTTACTCTTGACATTACAAAGAGCACAGAGGGATAACTCTCTTTCCTACCACGGAGTGTAGTTAAGGAACAACGACTCTCCTCTTAATTTTAAAAACCACCTCAGCTCCGTGGGCGAAAGTTGTGTATTTCTTGAATTAACATTAATTAATTATTTAACTTGTTATTATTTAAATTAACTCCAGAACGACATAAACATCCTAGAAATTTATTGTCTATATAACCTCACAGTCAATTTAATTAAGTCTAAGATCATGTTCAGAAAAGGAGGTCGAGTTTCTGCTAATGAGAAATGGCAATCCTATTGACGTCGTTACCATTACAAATATCTGGGTATTACCCTGGCTCCCGTCAGTCCATGACTCAGCGTTTCATGGAGAGGATATCATCGGCTAAATTTGGGATAAATCGTTTTTGGAAGGTCCTCATTATTAACGGTAAAGTCCCTCTTTCCACCAAATATAACTTGTTCAAAGCGGTTTGCCGTTCAGTTGTTGGTAATGGTGTTCAGTGTTGGGGGTTTCAACAACAGGAGTTGGTGGAAAAAAAAAATTTTTATGAAGAAGTTGTTCGGGATCCCCCTCATAACACTAAATTGTATGGTGTCTATTGAGACCTCTCTGGTTGGTACTGTCAACTTCGGTCTCCATGTTACATACTGCATCAAGCCTTTGGATTCTGCCTGCTCAGCGCCTTTCTCGTCCTCTAGCTTTTGAGGTTATCAAGAAAAATACATTCTGGTTCAAACACTGGGTTAATTTGACGGAAAATTTCGCAGGATCGGGATAACTGGTGTGCCCAATTGATGACCTTACGTCAAAGGATGGACGGATGTTACCGATAAGAGTACGTGCGGTTGGCGAGAAAATCCAATCGTGTTCCTTTATATAAAGATCTGCAGTATCACGGACCCTGCTGTCCCTGATTTCAAGAATATTGTAGATGATTGACTAGCCTTTGCAATGAATTAAAGTACATTTTAAAAATGTGTAGAGATTAGTGACCGTTAATCGATAATTATTCAGATATCGTGAGATGCGGTCTGGTGTGATGCAGGTTTCAGAAAAAGATTTTCTTTATCATGCCAACGTTTCGATCTTTATTGAGATCATCTTCAGAGCTCAAAGTGTTTGTCTTCTGTGTACTCGTGCCATTCTTGCGTGTTGACTTGAGAGGGCACTATTAAAATTTTATAAATATATGTAGGGTGTGAAACAAAACTTTAAAATTTAAACAATGTTGATAAATCCCATTCCCTGAAGATGACCTCAATAAAGATCGAAACGTTGGCACGATGAAGAAACCGAACGATGAAAAGACCGCATCTCACGATATCTGAATAATTATATTTTAAAATTCGATCTATACAATTTCATTGATTGGCGGTGTAGGTTTTAAAAACATAAGTTTCGCAGTTTGTTTCTTTGATTTTTCACTGTTCCTAAAAAGATCTATCGCTCCTTTTTTCAGAGCCACTAATTAGTTATAAGGTGATATGTATTTACATTATTTTTACTAAATTTTTTCAACCCAAATATCACATTTATTAAGGTTTTTTAGTTGAGGTAAAAAAGCCAGTGTCACGGGCGGGATTCGAACCAACGGCCTTCGGCTTGATACGCCGCAGCTTTACCACCTGAGCTATCTTGACTTCGATCCACCCGGACACTAACTTACCATCTCAACCTCACCTTTTGAAATTTTGAATACATACATATATCGGAACTAAATATCAAACATACTAAAAATTTTTAACAATTGTCAAATACAGTTTCAAGCGATTCAAAAATTTGTAAATTATACCTTTCATTTTAATTTATTTCATAGCCTGTTTTAGTATGAGTCCGTAAAACACCTGGATTAGGCCTATTTATTCTACGTGTTTAGATTACCACACCTAATCATACCATTTGGTTAAGTATGAGTGGGTAACTAATCTCTATTACTAGGTTTTTCCAATTTGCGTTTTATCCTAAACACATCTAGTGGTGGGTTAGCTGTTGAAGATAATATGTGCGGTGCTCTCTCTCCTCTTCACCACAGATTCAAATTCATGATAGATCAAAAATTATCACTGATTAATCTGGTCGTGCTCTGCTATGAGCTTGGCATGTTTGTAATTTTGCTTCCAATATTTGGTCAGTATTAATTTATCTATGGTGACATCTGGCTAACTATGAACCCGTTTATTTTTATGTTTTTTTAGTATTTTCAATTGAATTTCTGTATCTTGATATTCTTTCGGTCCTCAGGCTTTGGTAATTGAATACTATCGGTTTCTTGTGTTCTTATCTATGATATATTTCAATTAATTAATATTTTTATGAAAGGTATTGGTCGAGATAAAAAGTCTGTGTCACGAGCGGGATTCGAACCCACGACCATCGGCCAGATTCGCCGCTGCTCTACCACTTTCGCTATCGAGACAACACCAACTCCCCATCTTCACCTTACCTCTGGAATTTTCCCTCTTTTTTTCAAATGTCATTTAATCTATTTGATTCTTGGCGAGATGAGAAATGGCCACGGAGAGCTTTCGTGAAAATATACTTCAGTTTAATTATTAAATTACAGTTCGTGGCCAATTAACATTTTTCAATTAATTAATATTTTTATGAAAGATATTGGTCGAGATAAAAGGGATTGTACATATACTTCTATAATATATGTACATCCCTATCGTCTTTCTCTTCTTATGTTTAAAAGTATTTAAATGAACTACAACTAGTTTATTATTAGATTGTTAAATTTTTATATCCAAATGCATTTTCTAGTCTTCTTAATTTTACCCTGTTCTTGTTTACGATTTATATCCCTTTCTTTCACTTTCCCTCTTGGTAGATTGTTTTCTAGTTTTTTATCATCTCGATTAAGCCAGTTGATTTTCAATATTTACTTGTTAATTCTTTAATTCTTAATTAACTGTTAATTCTTTCACCCATTGATACTCAAGTTAAGGACATATAATTAATTTTGGCCAGAGTTTCGTGTAATAACTTCATTTTCCGCTTAGTTAGGCATTCGTTTGTTCGTAATTGCTACACCATCTGATATGACATTAATGGCATGTCATTTACATAGTCTGCCACTATTGCATTATACCTAAGCCTGGTTTTCTCTGAGTTCGGATACATCGGAATTACGATTATCTATTCGGTTTTAATTTTTTTACTTAGAAGTGGTCTACAGTGGGTTGGAAGCCCTGGAGCAGCGGACTTGTGGCTTATCGTGCCTTTAAGTCCCCTATGTTCAGAGTGCCTCTTCTAATCATACCTTGCGACGACCATTAATGGCATGTCATTCCACAGGTCGTGAAGTATTTAAAGGATGGCAATTTTTTTTTAGGATACTTCCGATTTAACGCGTGAGTTTTTATTTTACGAAAAACACTTTTGTGAGTTAGTAGCCAATTTTTTTTTTCAAAAGTCGAATATCAATAATTGAATCGAAGTTAGCTTCTAATCTCAACATATTCACTTTTCTAAATATGGATACATAGAAGCCCCTTTATTTGTTAATAATGCGTCATTTTTTCTGTAATTTAATACCTATCTTTATGGCTGTTTGGTTTCAAAATGTTCATAAACTTATTAACTGCAAGTAAAGATATGTTATGCTGAGCTTTTACATTCTAGTATGTTTTTTGGTTTTTGCTTTAACTGCAACAGAATAACGGTTACGTGTATTTCGATTTTATGTTTTATGTTACTTGCTTGTCATATTTAAAATGATAAAATCGTTTTGGTTTGGTGTATATACATCAGTCTTTTGGTTTTCTCTGAATTTATATACAATGAAACGTTATGTTTATCATTTAATTATACAGGAACTCTTTGGTAACTGGTAAGCCAAGTTTATGAGTGTTGACATAAAATGTTCGCAATAGTTCATACGTTTTTGTTTTTAATAATTATGAGCCGGTTTCATTCAATTTTTAAGCATTAGTATTTTATGGGTTGGTTTTAGCTACAACAAAAATCAAATGTTTTTTTTTCATCGACAAAATAATTATGCCATGTTAAAAAAAAATGTTTTCAATAGTTTTTATAGATCTCAATCTGCTCCTATTTCTGCATTAAGAAATGTCTGCATTCTTTGATATTATCCACAAATTATTTTGAGTAATACATTTTTAGAGTCCAAATCTAGTTGGTTGTAGGGAAGGAATGGTTAAATTTACAAAATCTTTTACACATCATAGCCAATGAAACATCCGTATCCCATGGCGGGAATCGAACCCAAAACTGAAAATACGCGTTTTAACCAATTCCCTTCCTCTTGCTATCTTGTTCGACGATTTGGGAAGATAAATTTTTATATTGCATGCGAATGAATGTTTTCATTAGGTTTTAGGCGTAAAACTGTTCCTCTTTGGTTTTCGACACGTCGAAAAGTCATGATTTAAATATTCCTTTGTCATTTCGTAACCCCGTTTAAAAATGTGTTCTATATATCATTAATAAGTGAACAGAGGTTTTCAGTTAGTTTTTATCATCTGAATTTGGTCAATTTTTGGTTTTATACATCAGAAAAACAAGTATGTGCATTTCAATTCTTTATGTTTTAATCAGTATGTTCAGAAATCCATAATAAATAAATTGGTGTTTGTCATGTTGCCTTTTGATGTTTCAATTCATTCTGTATTAATGGTATTAAATATTAACATTGTCGTGACTAGTTTCATCGGTTGACATCTTTTATTATTTTTACTATGTTCATATACTATTACCTATGTACTACCAATTATTTCATCATTTGACTTTTACATAATGTAGAAGATATATTACAGATTGATTTATTATTGTTAACGAGTGGATCTATGCCCCTCTTTAGGGTTGGGTGCATCTGAACAAGAAGAATGTGTTTCTCTGCCCATTAATTGTATGTTACCTGTGCTCATTGTTCCACTTCTTATCACACATTGTGACAATAACGGCACGTCATTCCACTTAGGCTGTGAAGAGGATTTTACAAGGATAGATAATAAACCAACTCTCGGTTACAACAGTACACGAGAGTACGTTCCATTTTTGGTACATTGATCTTCGCCTTATGACGAAAGCCTGAGAAAGATTTTTAGCCGATTGATTTTCAACATTCTTTCTGCGCCCACCCCGGTTTGAAATGGGTAGTTCGGCCCGTTTAGATTAACCGTGAAAGGAGGTAATCTCACAGTAAAGACCCTGGGAGAGGAGTCTCAACTGGCCGAGACGAGACGCTAACGGGTGCTTGACTGGGTTCCAAAGAGGCAACGCTCCCGTTACCAGTTGTACCGCGGGGAAGTCGTTTTTCCGCGGTTGAATCGGGTCAAGGCGTCTCGGCCCATTTAAATAACTCCGGCGAAGAAGAACAGAAGACAAAAAAAAAAGTTTATTTTGGCAACTTTGTATCGAAACGGCCCGATTTTGTACGTAAAAAATGAGAAAATCGGTGGTCCTTGTTGATCTTCGGGTGGATGAACACTTGCCGGTTTTCATATCGAAATCTTGTCAAATATGGAGGTAAAAAACGTAAAGTCATTGGTGTTCATAAGTTGAACAACATAACATAACATAACAAATCGTAAACGTTTTAATTTAAAATCTACGCCGATTTTCAATAGGGAAGAAAGACAGAACATAATAAAAGAGGCCTTCCAGTGCCAAAGTAAGAGTACGAATTTCAATCTTCCATATTATTTAAATATGCAAATGTATACCAGCACGCCTTAGGCTCACTAATGGAAATGGAATACACTCCTCTAAAGTTCAGACGCGAATATATCCGTATAGCCTTTTATAAATAACATTAATCTAAATATCAAATCGCAAAATTAAACATTAAACTCAGAAATGTCAAAAGTCACTATAGACAGATTTTATACAAGATGGCATATGTTAATTGAAAATTACGAATAATTACCAAGTCCGTGGATTTTATATAAATGATTATATTATCTGATTCGTTTGTCGTTTGTATAACAAAAAAATCGTAACGGCGACATGGACACAATAATAAACGACTCGTGCTTCGCCTGGGCGTGTTTTAATTATTATCCCTACAATAACTCCTCTCTCGATACATATCAGACCTTGAAAAATGTAATAATCGTCGACCTCTAATGCAATACATAAAGAGTTATAACATTAAACAACTTCCTGGGAATGACAAAAGTCCATTTTTAAAATAATTGACATTTGTTGAAAACCATAGACCATTATGGAAGGTCAATTTTTTCCAGGAATATAGAAGTATAGTAAAGGTTTTCAGCTGTTCTCCCCGAAAGGGTAATGTGCCAATTCTGACTGTAGAGTAATCACTATCAACAATACATTTAACCTGTCTTAATAAATTTCTTAAATTTTTTATACGATAAGTAGACGTTAAAAAATCATTAAGACACCGTGAAAACTTAAATGTCTAAATAAATTTATAAAACACATAAGAGCACGTAAAAATCTCAACTATCAAAAATAAATTTTCAGCAAAAAAGAGAAATACGTAAACCACGTACTATGATGTTTAGGAATGCCATTTTGTAATATTAGGTGTGATTTGAAAAATTTCATTGTTACGTTTTAGCAAAAAGGTATTACATGTTTAATTAATGTGATAATAAAAGTTTAATGAATATTGATAATTCACCTTAACGTCTTGGATGAGATGAAAAAGGCGGTATCACGAGCGGGATTCGAACCCACGACATTCGGTTAAATTCGCCTCTGCTCTACCACTTGAGCTATCTTGAATTCAGACACTAACTTCCCATCTCAACCCCACCTTTTGAATCTTCCCTCATTTTTGCCACTTTTCAAATGTGTAATCTGTTTGATTCTCGGCGAGAAATGAAATGGCCACGGAGAGCTTTAATGAAGATATACTTCCTTTTAAATGTTAAATCCATTAGCTTATGTGGTCCAATTGACTGAATAACTTATTTCAATTTATAATAAATTTTTATGTAAGATATTGGTTGAGATAAAAAAAAGTCAGCGTCACGAGCGGGATTCGAACCCACAACCTTGAGGGGCCGCGGTAGCATAGTGGTTAGCGCGAGAGACTCTTGGCTCGTAGATCCCGAGGTCGTGGGTTCGATTCCCACCGTCGCCTCTGGCCTTTTCTTCACGGTATCCTCCCCCCCCCCAAAAAAAAAAACCGAATATGCATACAATACATTTGTCTTTGGCTAATATGGAAAGAACATAAAGCTATCAAAAAAAATTTTTTAAACCCACCATTTTCGGCTAAATACGCCGCTGCTCTAACCACTTGAGCAATCGTGACTTCTATCAAGTCTGACACAGAGAAGCGGCGTGTTGAGCCGAATGTCGTGGGTACAATGCTCGTGACTATGGAGTTTTCATCTCAGCCAAGATTTTAAATTAAAAGCATAATTGATTAAATCAAATAATAGCTCCATTAAGACAATACATATATGGATTATTGTTATTATTATTAACTAATCATGTTTTTTGTGCTTTATATAAAACATTATCTCTGTTTTAATTAATTATCAGCCTTCAATAATTAAATTTTCTATTGCTACCAATTCGGCTTTCGGTGTTTCCATTCAACCGTACAACAAGCACATTGTATAATAATAACAATAATAATAATTAGAATTAGAATTGCTAGACCTCCTAGGAGGTCTCTGGCCTCTCCCTGATAGGTCAGGGGGAGTCACCCACCTTGGTGCGTAAACGACTCCTTGGTTGGGCTCTGGTCGGGCGCCATCGACTTCTTTGGTCATTTCAGCGCCCTTACGTTCCCTAAGACTAGTCATTCACACACTCAATCATACAATAAATTCATACATACCACCATATACAAATCCAATCACACATGCCTATCCTCTATCTAGAGTCCGGGTCGGAGGGTACTCGACATTCCGACCCGACCCGGTAAAATAATATAATAAAAATAATAATACATCCTTTGAGCTAAAACACTATTGCCCGGGTGGGCTGCCGAGGAATCTAAAGAACATGCGACAAGCAACCTATTACCTTATTTTAAAATTCTATATTAACGATCGTTGCTTCCAAGTATCCCACAAAATTCATTGTCCCTATCCATCCTATTCTACCAGGAGTCCCGCAGGGCAGCGTGCTCGCTCCTGTTATTTATTAAATTTATAACTCCGACGTACCTACGCAACATAACACTATCACCTTCACCTTTGCCGATGATACCGCAATCCTTCCCCCTGATAAACACCCTGTAACAGGTTCCTGCTATTTCCAAAATCCCCTAACCAACCTAGACTGCTAGCTCCGTTAGTGGAGAATTAAGATCAACGAAACCAAATCAAAAAACATGATATTTACCCTAAATAATAAAACCCTCCCACCAGTATACCTCAACAACGTGTGCATCCCAATTGCCAACCGTGTACGATACCTCGGACTTAAGTGGGCAAACGACTGACGTCGAACCCCCGAGAAGATCAAAACTCTCACTAACACACAAAACCAAACTTTACATTGCCTTCCTGGGCCAACGCTTGGACATACGGACTTGACCTTTACGGGACTGCTAAGCGTTCTCAATCTAATCCAATCCCTTCAATCCAAAATCAACGCCCCATTATATGTATCCAATCATACCAACCATACCGACCTAATTGTCACACTTGTTTCCGAGTTAACTCAATCCAGGTACAAAACGTTCCACTCCAAACTACCTCTTCATCCGAACATTTTCGTCAAAAACCTGCCATCCACCTCATTACCTAACAATCCAAGGAGAAGACTGAAGCGTCGGTACCCCAGGGACAACCTTAACTTTTAACATCGGTCTCCTAGGGCTACCATCACTGGATGGAAGCTGTTCAAGCTTTTATGCTATTGTTATTTTGTTTATAGATGAAACTGAAATAGTGATATAGTAGGTCCAATATTGGAATTATCGGATTGGTACAGTTACGCAGGATGAATTTCTTGAAAATATTTGTTATCTAAGGAGTGTCATTGTTGTTAAAAAAAACAGGTTTCTGTTAGAAATATAAAGGTCTATGATGAAAAGTAACTTAACATTTCAAAACATTGTTATGTAACAGTTCATAAAACTCTTGTTCTTGGTCGAACGGAATGTCTAATTGGACTTGATTGTTGTTACAGGACGGGTAATATTCACGGTCCAAGCCCCCCCCCCACCCAGGGTAGGTTTTTGATTCATTGTTGCCGGGGAAAGTTCGGGAAAATCACACCCGGCTCTCTAACATAGGAATTTCAAAAAGGGAATAACCAACAAGGCCGGCCGGATCGGATTTATGACAGGCCGGAGCGATCGGACGTGTGGATCCGTGACGGTAAGGCGCACCGCAGGAAGGGAAAAAGGTAGAAAGTGAAACAGAAAAAATACATCAATGCGTAGAAAGTTTTTTTCGGCAATTTTTATATAAAAAAACAATGATGCTTCTGACTTGGAACATGTGATACGCGTGCAGAAAGAAAAAAAATCCACACTCTATGACTGTATTATAACGGCTTTCAGTACTATACAGTCGTTTCTTTATAGGTTTAACGAACTAAACGTATTGTTTCATCTTTAAAAATTTTCATGCTGCAACCTAACTCGTGAAATGCGAGGAAACTCATTGTTCACATTGTTACTTAATCCTTAATTTCACATTTACTCATGCAGTTGTGATTAAATCACATATTTCTATAATCCACTTTTGGTTCTCAGTCGCAATCATCTTGATCATAAAAGATATGGTATGAAATAGCGCCGATCAATCCATCCCCAAACTGTCCTACCAGCCGACATCGTATTTCGTCCCAAATCACCGTCATTTTGAATAATGTCGCAATACGATTTGACAATAAAACGTTTTTGGGAGAAAAAAGAAGATATTGCCAAACCTTTTGTAAATTATGAAAACCGTCGGGATTCTTCTCCTGCGTTTAAGCCATTTTGCAACGCGCGGGTTTCGCAAAATTGCAAATTTTCCTAATTTTGTGTTGTAAAACCTGTCAAAAATTAGTGTAGTAACTTATTTAAATAGTTCAAAATGATTGGTTAAAAAATAAGATTGTTAAAACTTTAAGAAACGAAATATTTACGTAATTTTACACGGTTGCGTTTAACAGTGGTTAAAACTGGGCCGTCGTTCGACTTCCTTATCGAAAAAGTTATATGTAGTTTGCACTATAATTGGCTGTTCGAAACGACATACTTTTTCCCTGGAAATCGTAGAAACATATTTCGTCAATATGCTTACCAGATCATTGTGTGTAGTATCGGCCTTCATGATACATATTGAAATAAAGAGATAAAAAGAATAAATAAATAAACGCCATCAAATTTGCTTTTAAAATTAGAATTTCAGTTCACCTGAAAATATTAGGAAATAACATCAATGTGAGTGATAGCAACAGTGTACATTAACGTACTTTCTAACGAAGCTATTTAAAAAAGAAATTCAATGCGTTCGAATTCGTAATGAATCTCGAAATTGAAAAAAAAAAATTGTTTTACTTAGTTCTCGCGTGCATTCAAAAGGTTAAAAGAAATACCTGGTAAGTACTGAAATAAAGAGATCAGGGATGAAGCCTTGTTGGTGAAAAAACCACTTCTTTTTCTGCTGTCGAGCTTTCGGCTATATTTAACGCCTCAGGTCCTTCAAAACTATTTAAAAAACTTAACAATCAATTCGGACATGTGGATGGCGTTAAATACAGCCGAAAACTCGACAGAAGAAAAAGAAGTTTTTCACCTACATGGCTTCATCCCTGATCTCTTTATTTCAGTACTTACCAGGTCTTTCTTTTAATTTTTTGAATGCACGCGAGAACGAAGTAAAACAATTTTTTTTTTTTCAATTTCGAGAGTCATTACGAATTCGAGCTCATTGAATTTCTTTTTTAAATAGCTTCGTTAGAAAGTAAGTTAATGTACACTCTTACTATCACTCACATTGATGTTATTTCCTAATATTTTCAGGTGTACTGAAATTCTAATTTTAAAAGCAAATTTGATGGCGTTTATTTATTTATTTATTCTTTTTATCTCTTTATTTCAATATTTATCGTGAAGGCCGATACTTCACTCAATGATCTGGTAAGCATATTGACTAAATATATTGAATTTCATTTTTAAATAGCTTCGTTAGAAAGTAAGTTAATGTACAGTTTTGCTATCACTCAAATAGGTGTTATTTCTTACTATTTTCAGGTAAACTGAAATTCTAATTTTAAAAGCAAATTTGATGACATTTATTTTTTTTTTTAAGTTCATTTATTTGTATTTGCAATGTACAACCTGCAAATGGATTTTAATTTATGTTTATGGCATTACGGGGGTTCTAAAGAAAGCAGCCGCTCTGGATTAATAAATGATATTAATCGTTTGAGAGGTCTCTTATCAATATTTTTTTCAGTACCTTTCGTAATAATTGTGGGATAAGGAGTAATCGAATTTGTGTGTATGAGTGAAACGAACGTAATATGTTTTGATGGGTGGAAAAACTTTTGCCATGTGACGTGAGGTATTGTTAACGTAAAAGGGGGATACCACAATTAGGCTTAAAATTTTGGACAGGAAACGTTGTAATTTTTGAAAATTGGAATATTTGACCGTACATCAAAATCGATTTGTGTTGGTATGTGTATGTCGAAAGTTTTGATTTTAATGGTAATTTTGAGTGTCGGTTGAGTAGGTAATAAAACATATAAAAATCGTTTGTTGCGGGCCTGCTTTTTTTTTAAATTGTAGGTGTATTCCTAGTTAGTCTTGTATAAATGGAACTCCTAAATATTTACTTTTGGTGGGTGGAAAAACTTTTGGCATGTGAAGATCTCTGTCGAGTGTTTTGTTTACGGAAAAAGGGGCAGATGCAAATAGTTTTAAATTTCTGTGATCTTAGAATATTGTAATTTTTGTATCTTAACCCACAAGTTTATGGCATCCGTATATTCCAATAGATTTGAGTACGTACGTGTATATCCAAAGTTCTGGATTTTATGGTAATTTTAAGCATTTTAAATCGTTTGTTGAATGTCTGTTTTGTTTTTTAGCGTGTGTGTGGATTTCATGTTAGTCTTCTATCATATATAAATCCTAAATACTTAACTTCGTCGGCTTGAGGGACAGGTGCATTGCGTATGTATTTTATAGTGGATTTATAACATAAGTGAAGTATGTTTAAAAGAGTGATGACTTGCATACATGGCGGTTTCAACTGCGTATGTGACCCTTGGTGCATTTGTGGGCATATTAGAAGTAAAAATTGTTTACAACAACGGAGCGAGTATTGACTCTTGTGGTACGCCTGTAAGAATTTCTTTCATCTCACAAGTCCCCAATCCCTGGTTTAATGCAAAAAGTATCTCCTTAAGGAATGATTGTATAATTAGATAATTGGCCAGGGAGAAAAGAATTTGAATTTATATAATAATCCCTCATGTCATACTTCGTCCAAGGCCTGAGAAACATCTAGAATACTTCAGTGCATTTTCTGCTCGAGACGTAATTTTATTATTATTATATTATTTTATTTTACATTATTGTTTGTAATTTTAAAGTAGAAATAGGGAGAAAAGGAATTTTCTCGAAGGATCATTCGAAATGAACTGCCTAAAAAACTGTGTACTGTCAGAAATCGAAAAAAACAAACAAAAAACATAAACATTATTCATGAAAGCAATCATCCCATAGAGCTAACAAACAAATCATACCGCTCTCAATTCACGACGAGCATCATAACAAACCCCCAAATTAGAAAGGTTATCATCCATGGCCCTGCCATAAATTTCTTAAAAATAATTCTCGCTTTTATAAAAGCCGCGCAAGTACCGAATTTTTCTTATCTGATGGTTTTAATGTTTAAAATACGGTAATATTAAAAACGAATCCAGTGAGGGCTTTTATTATATAAAATTTTGAAATCCAAGCTTAATTGTATTTAAAGTTTACTAACGTTTCATCGTTTATATTATTAGTATTAATTGTCTTTATTCTTGAGAAGTTCACCCATTCTTTCCACAGCCAAATACGAAAAGTTTAAAAACACGACTAGATTGAAAATAAATTGTTGCAGTATTATCACTAGTGATTATTATTCATTACTAATCATGGCCAAATGTTTGTTCGCTGTCTGTTCAATGATCAATTGATGTGACAGGTGACCTTAATGCAAGTATGCAATAATGGTTCACTTTTTAAACGGGTTAAAGTCAAGGCTGATGAAAAGCTGAGGCTTTACTGTACTTACAATTCTTTGACTTTTATCGGGAGCAATGACAGTTAAATGATGTGATTTCGCTTGTACAGCCAGAGAGTCCTTGGATCCGAACTCCTGCCGAAGACGTACGCCGATGATGTTGGGCACTCTGGCCACGAGGGACAACCTCCGCGAGAGTCGGCGGCCGAGCCTGGCTCTCCGCGTCGAGCCGGTTCGCGTCACTTCGTCCATCGCGCACTTATGAGATGACACGCAGTCGCACACTTCACGGCCCGGACACCGCTACAGTCGGACACGCACTGACGGCCGGGACTCACAGCTGACGCGAGCACGCAGGAGGGGGCCCGGCTACCCGCACTACCGATCCGTTGGTCCGGATTATCGCGCCCCTCCTCCGCTTACAGGCTAATAATACGTTTTTACAGCGTCGATTTAGTCAACTGACCGCTCATTTCTTACTTTATGTACACTATACTTTACCTGGCATGACATAATTTTTAATACTTAATTTATCCCTATCCATACCCCGCGGACAATGATTATGCTTTCCGTCGCCCATAAAGCAACTCTGACAGCCCCTAACCATCCCTAACCAAGGTCGTGAAAGGCTTTCTTGCCTAGATGCTTTGCGAGCTTTGGTCGAAAAAAACTCCGAACAACTATTCCAGGACATGCAGAAAACCTTTCGCTTAGCAAATCGATCGTCACTGACCATTGATCCACTGGTTATTAGTCCACTATCAGAAAAGTGAAAAACCTGGAAAGTTGGGTTCCTCTTGCATTAAACGATCGCCAAAAAATCATAGTTAGCAAACATCACTCCACGCTTCTTTGCTTTTTTCTTTTCTGGATAAAATTGTTACTTGTGATAAACAATGTGGCTCGACAGACAAGCAGTACCACATTTTCAAAGCCCCCAACTTATCAACAAGAAATAAAGAAAGAAGATGGTGGGCTTCATTTGGGCTACAGTTTCTTGAATCCTGATGAATCAACGCCGAAAAGTATTATTATTCAATTGAAGAAATGCACTAGAAATTGGCATCGTTGAAGACATCTTTAGTCAGTCGGAAAAGGCAGATTTTTTATACAGATTACTTCGTCCTTAATCCAACAGCCCGAAAATTGTTGGATCTTGGTTTTGACTCACCCTTCCTTTCTCCAGACTTCTCGCCATTCTTTCAGATACATAGAAAATATTTTAAAACATACAAAATTTATTGATTATATGTCGTTCGAAATAGTGTTTACAGAAATTGTTAATAATAAAGTCTCAATTTTTAAAAAATTATTTTATAACTATGAACTGCATTATTACTGAATAAGTTAGTAAAAATTAATAAATATAAATTAATAAGTAAAAAGCTAAATTTTTACTTATCAGCTATTTTTAGCTGGTGGCCAAATCAAAGAGGCAAAGAAAAGGGAATAATATAAAGGGCTTCGGTTGTTTTTTAAGTAAATTTCTTTCCTCAGAACAGATTAAAATAGTTTTTAAAAATCATTAAACAGTACATACACTTTTTTCCAATGTCAAAGATTCGACACCAACAGTCTACAGATCCGATGTAATTTATGAAATTATTTTTCTGAACTGTCCAGCAACATACTTCTAGAAAAAAACGGAACAAGCAACAAATCCATGACCGTAAAAACGGAAAAAACGAATCCCACAGCATTGGCCACACACTACATTGAAAAACAACACACACTTTTAATTAAACAAAATGCAAATACCAAACAAGGAAAAAATAAACAGACACACAACTTTTTAAAAATGGTTGTACATTAACAGACAGACACATAGTATTAATTACGAATACATGCAAACAGTCATAAAGCCAACATCATAAAGCAAATAAATAGAACTATTAAGCCTTATTTTTATATTTCCCATTCGTTCGTAATAATTACTTTCCTTCTCACTATCCGATGACGAATCACAGATCAAATCCAAAAAATCACCATACTCGACGTTAAATAACTTTATCTGTACTTCATCTCATTCAATACGATCCTGTCTATTTTTTATTATGATAATCTAAACATAGCAAATACAGACCGATAGAAATGAGTTTCAGCTTTCCAACGGTTGTAATATCGTTGAATTTGGATAAAATCCAGAGGAATTATAAATTTTTATAAGGAACTCCGTATATCGCCAGGGGAAAAAATTATTACACAAAAATTGCATTATTATTGCAATGACAATTCGCATTTAAATGGTTAAAACAAACCCGAGGTTTTGTTGTTTTAAAAAGGTTTTTTGATCTGTTATTCTTCCAGTTAGGTTTACCAGTGCTCACAGCTAGCCGTAGTAGAATCAGGACAAACTGCGGACATTCTTGTGAATTGGGATGTACTACTTATTCAGTTGGTAGCCACCTTCCATCAAATCGAGACCCAGTGTTCTTCAGGTGCCTTCAAAAATATGGGCAGCATCGAAGAAACCATACCTCAGAAAATATCTTTTCACCTTTCACCGCGTCACTATTCCCCATCTTCTACAATTATGTTCCTCTCCCGACAATGCTATCAGCTATCAGAGCATTTACAGAAAGGGTAACAAAATTGGTTAATGTTAAAGATCACACTTAAAGCCCATCGTTTCTTTCCTTTCCAACCATAATGTGTTAAAACAACTACCACAAAAAAAAAAACAAAAAAAAAAAAAAAAAAAAAAAAAAAAAAAAAAACCTACTTGGAAGATTATAAACTCCAGTGCCCGTGAACAGAGAAAATGTCCCAGATTTACCGCGTTCCTCATCATATGAAAACAGCAGAATACAAAATTTACGTTACAGAACACTTTCACACAAAAACCAATATTATATCATAAGAATAGCGCCACACTTTACGTAAGTATGATATGCTTTGTTCACAATTTACATTTATATTGGTATTGTATCTTTTCCAACCTACATATATTTTAAAATTGCCCAGGCCCTGAACATGAAAGGAATAAAGGTCGGAACGTCGGCAAAAAAATGCACCACCTCGTTCTTGAACGCTCTTCACGACCTCAACAAACCAACACATTATGATAAATAGTATTTTACCAGTAGGGGATGTTTAAAGGAAACAAAAACCAAAATTTAAAAACAATTTGGCAACATTCCACATCATCAAATTCTTCATAGAAGATACTTTTTCGGTCTAATTTTTTTTAATTTCGTTTTTTTTAACAGCTGTTTTATCAATTTTTGAACTGATACCAATAAACAGTAGATACAGAACGTAAAGAAGATATACGCCCGCTAGAATGAATGTGTAATTAGAACGTAAATTAATCTTTGATAAATGAGTGTCTTTCGATAACATAATTTTTCATTGTCATCTATCACGTCCAACATAATTGTATGTCAAGAGCCTGCTGCATTATTACCTAATTGTTTCACCCTCCACATCCAACACTTTCGACGATAAAAATAGTAAACATCTAATCTTCGAAAGGTTCATTTTGAAGCCCCTTTCGTCCATGGTATAATTGTTATAATTTATTGAACGATTCTTATCGTAATCCTATAATTTTTGAACTATGGAAACTATCGTAGAATATTCGTTGGGGAACAATGAACTCTGAGGTTTGGTTTAGTTAATGCTAATTAACTTCTAATTAATTATGATTCTTTGTAAACACTTTCCCTGCTGTGTGATTCATTCAATTCATTCTTACTTGTGGGAAGTCGGAGAAAAAGAAGACTTCACTGTTTTAGTAATGTTTAGGTTTTCTATTTAAAAGGAACGTATCAAGATGGTTTGATACGATTAGATGGATTTTTGTTATAGAAGTAAACGAATAGCAATAGTCGTAGCAAAAGTTACGACGATCACCGGAAAGCGTAGTGAAAATAATAATCGTTACAGAGGTAGTGGAAATCACGTGCAGTGTGTTTTCCTATTTTCAGAAATTCGGTTTACTAATCGTTTACACGCTTGGGTGCAACCAAGCAGCATGCATTACTGTTACAGATTTGCTTTCAAAATATCACGTTGACTATCAGTTTGTTGATTAAAAAATTATCCTTTAAATTTCAAGACCAAATTTAAAATTATACTGCAAAACATTTATAAAAATCGTCAACGTATTGCTTAAAATCAAGGATATATAATCTTTCTTTCTTTGCATTTTTCATTTTATTGAACATTTCCGTTAAAAACAAGTACATCCAAACTTACCTTAATGCTTGCAAAGATCGACTGAGCTGTTGTTTCTATTGTAAACAAGTACAAATACGTCGGAAAAAAAATCTTTATTTTATTAAATTATAATTTTTGATCTCGTAAATTACATACATTTCTATGAGATTGTCGGATCATGCCATTTCCAGAGTTAATTTTCTTTTAATATCATGAACCATATTCAAATGGTAAAATAAATGATTTTTGACTGATGAAATCGTGATTTTTTGTCTATAATTTTATCAATATACATTGTTGTATAACCATCAAGGAACAGTTTTAAGGGTTAGTTGTACCGATGACGTAGATGTATATATGTATATACTCACGATCACTTCTATGGTCTGTGGTCCCTATTGTCTGTATGTTCTTCAAAAAAATTTTAAAATAGGTAGACTAAGAAAAACGAAATTATGTCAGTCTGTGTATATTTTAAAGTGTTTTGCCCTAATGATGGGATTAAAGAATAAGTTGAAAGCTCGGCAGTAACTACTGAATTTGCTTTTTTATCAACACCATGATGATGATGATGATGATGATGATATTTCAGGGTGTTGTATACTGCGCCCTTTAAGAGCTATTCTATCCCCCGTTCTCTGCCTAAAGCACATCGGTGAGTCCTATTTCATCAAGGAATTTGATTAATAGGCCCGGTTTTATTGGTTGAAGTTCTTCTATGGTCACATTGTACATCCCAAAACGCCTCCTCCTACGGGCTAATGTCGCTCCGCAGTTTGTTAGCAGATGAGTTGGTGTTTCCTCTGCTTCTTTGCAGAATCTGCATGTGCCATCCTGGATTATTCCCATTTTCTTTGGATGTCCATTTAGTCTACAGTGTCCAGTTAGGAATCCTGTTAGGATTCGCAGTTTATTCCTGCCTCCTTTGACACATTCTGTGATTTCTTTCTTCCCTAAATTGGTTAGAAGATTCTTGGATTGCCTGTGTCCAATAAGCGAATTCCAATGTTCCCTTATTTTCTTTTTGTCCTTCTGTCTGAGATGTTCATTGATAATGTGGATTCCTATGCCACAGAAGAGTTCAGGTCCTATCAGCGGTGTAGCTGCCCCTTTCTTTGCAAGGGTGTCCTCTTTCTCGTTGCCATCTACACCCATGTGTCCTGGGACCCAGCAGAGGCTTACTTTATTCTGCGTACCTAGTAAATTTAATTTGGTTTTGCAGTTCAGCACCATTTTTGAACTAATTATGTTTGCACTTAGTGCTTTGATGGCTGCTTGGCTATCTGACATGATAGCTATATTCTTGTTTTTGTATCCTTTATCTAGGTTGAATTGGACACATCTTTCTATTGCGTGAATCTCTGCTTGAAAGATACTGGTGAGTTTTCCCATGGGTTCCGAGTATTTGATGCCAGGTCCAAATACTCCTGCTCCTGTACCTTTTTGTATCTTTGATCCATCTGTGTAGCAAAGGATGGTGTCATTTTTATAGGAGTTGATTTCCATTCCTTCCCATTCCTTTTTGATACCCAGATGTGTTCGGAATTTTTGATTGAATTCAAACATCCTGTTCATGTCATCTCTTGGAGCCATGAGTAATGGATGGTTTTTCCACAGTTTATTACTGTCTCTCCATTTCAGTTTTATTCCTGTTGGAGGTTTCTCTCTGATGAGATTAATTGTGGTTTTCTGTGCTGTCCTTTCTACCATGTGATGTAGGGGGATTAGACCCAATATTTTTTCCATGCTAGTCGTAGGACATGTTCTCATTGCCCCCGTTATGCAGATGCATGCAAGTCTCTGTATTTTTGTGAGTTCCTTTCTTTTTGTGACTTGTTCTGCTTTGTCAGCCCAGGCTATAGCTCCGTATGTAAGTAGAGGTCTTACTATTGCGGTGTACATCCATAACAGGGTCTCTGGCCTGCATCCCCAGTTTCTTCCTGCTATTCTTCTGCACACCATCAGAGCTTTTGTCGCCTTTGTGGTAGTGGAGCTGATGTGTTTCTTAAATGTTAGTGTTTTATCTAGTGTGGTGCCCAGATATTTGACTTCATTTTTAATTTCTATCACAATGTTGTTGAGTTTGATTTCTTTCATGTGATCTAGCTTCCTCTTTCGTGTGAAAGTGACTATGGTTGTTTTGTTTGGGTTGATCCCCAAACCTGCACTTTTACACCATTCCTCTGTAATTTTCATATCAACACCATACCGTCATTCAGAGTATTCTAGACCATCATGGACGAAGATGGACCTTTTTCGGCCTGTTAAGGACTGGTGCGTCGGTGGCCGCAACGGTTGACAGGTACGGACGAGCTGGAAATTTTTTTCTTTAAACTACTATTCTTACATTATAAAATATTAACAAAGACAAGTCCAAGCGGTCTATGATGGAATAGAAAGTCCTCAAAAACTACGCAAGGCCTTACAATTTTTTGTAAATACCGCTGCCCTTGAGTTGGGAGTTCTACCTCAATTACCGGATTCGCCGGATATACCATAGCGCCTTCAGATTGATATCTTTTCCGGTCAATGGTAAACATTTGTTGGAACAAAGCCTTTTGTGTCAATGAAGGAGTAAAAACCGAGGGTTTACGATGTAATGTTTAAAAGCGTTTATAATATTTTTGAAATTGTCTGAAGCATAGCAGGAAACCATTTTCCGGTCATTGCGGCTTGTCATTCCTAGCTAGAAAAAAGGTAATCATAAAAACGCCTGAATAATATCACTCACAGAACGACCACTGAACATGGCTAAACTGGCGATATCAGTAAGACATCAGTTCCACTACCCATCAACTTCACTGAGTCACAGACGACATTACCTCATGTCTCGAAGAGAAACTTTACGCGAGTGGAGTCTTTCTAGACGTTTTTCAGGCCTTCGACGAAGTATGACATGAGGAATTATTATACAAATTCAAATCATTATTTTTTTAACCCAGTCCTATTGTCTAAACCAGGAACTTCTGACATGAAAGAAATACTTACAGGTGTGTCAAGGGTCAATACTCGGTCCGCTCTTGTACACAAGATTTACTTCTGATAAGTCGGTCACTTACAGCCACATACGCAGATGACAAGGCCATATTAACAAGTCATCCCTCTTCTAAATAGGCTTTATTTATCTTACAAACCCACATATCCACAATTGAAAAATGGAGCAATTTTTTGAAAATAAATTTTAATCCTCTTAAAATCACTACGTATCACCTTTACCGTCGTGAGACTACTGTACAACTTATACAGAAAACATGTTCCTCAGTCCGACAAAGTTAAGTATTTAGGGCTATATATGACAGAAGACTATCTCGAAATCCACACACACACGATAAAAAAACACAGATACACAACAAACGATTTAAAATGGTTTATTACCTACTCTACTGACAATCAAAGTTACCATAAAAATCAAAACTTTCTAATGTATGACATGAGGACAGGGATTTTTCACCCTAAACCAAGGAGAGGGACTTCTGAGATGAAAGAAGCGTTTACAGGTGTGCCACAAGGGTCAATACTCACTCCGCTCTTGTACACGTCTGGTAGGCCCACAAATGCACTTAGCGACACATACGCAGATGAAACCGCCATGTAAGCAAGTTATCGCTCTTCCGAACATACTTCACTTATGTTAAAAATCTACATATCAATAATTGAAAAAATGGAAATTTTTTATAAAATAATGTTTTCCCCTCAAAGTCAGAACATATCACCTTTACTCTCCGTCGTGAGATAAGTCCTAGCATATCCTTATATCATAACCCCCGCATCCGACAAAGTTAAGTATTTAGGGCTTATATCAGACAGAACACTAACATGGAAACCACACAAGAAAAACAAAAAAAACAGATAATCAACAAAAGATTAAAAATGCTTTATTTCCTACTCAATCGACAATCAAAATTACCTTTAAAATCAAATTTTTCGAAATATACATACCTACTGAAATCTATTTGGATGTTCGGATGCTTCAAGCCCTCAAGAAGTCAAATATTCCAACCTTCAAAAATTACAACGCTTTCAATCCAAAATTTTAAGACTAATAGATTTAGTTAATTGAATAAATAATCAATATTGACCATATAATTATTTATTTAGAAATAGTGAGATGCGGTCTGGTGTGATGTAAGTTTCAGAAAAACATTTCCTTTAACGTGCCAACTTTTCGATCTTTATTGAGATCATCTTCAGGGAATGGGATTTATAAAAAAAAATTGTTTAAATTTTAAAATTTTGTTCCACACCCTACATGTATTTATAAAATTTAAAAAGTGCCCTCTCAAGACAACACGCAAGAATGGCACAAGTACACAGAAGACAAACACTTTGAGCTCTGAAGATGATCTCAATAAAGATCGAAATATTGGCACCATATAGAAAATGTTTTTTTCTGAAAACTTCATCACACCGGACCGCATCTCACGATTTCTAAATAAATATCGATTAACGGTCACTAATTACCACACATATTAATTATTTCAATTAATTAATCTTTTTAACTAAGTTCTTAATTGAGATGAAAAAGTCCTGTACGAAAGAAATGATGTTGTTATTATATAACTGTTATTACTACTCACTAAAAAAATTCTGTATTTTTTGTTGTATTATGTTATTATTTTGTTTTTATTTTTTTCATAATTTTCAACAATTGTTATTTGCATTACTTTTCATTATTATTACACTTAAGTGTAATTAGACAATTTGCTATTATATAAATGTCACTATTGCTCACTGAATTTTTTTCTTTAAATTTAATAATTGATTATTATTGTAAACATATTCACTATTGTGGAAAATTCTGGCAGGAGGAATTAGCCAATCCAAATGTCACTTATTGATGTTCTTTTTTTAAAATAAAAAGTACTAAGGTTAAGAAACAGGAAAATCTTCAAGAATTTTTTTTTTTTAATTTGAAGAAAAATTCAATTTTAAGTTCAAGCAGGGTTGCTAACGCAGATGCCTCCATCTAATAGGCCCAAGGAGTACCGACAGAATGGGTTTCCTGACGTTAGATGTCGCTGTATGCACGATCTACGCTCACAGTTGCTTGCTCGGAGGGACCATTCTCTAAAATGTAAACTGCAACAAAAAAGATGTTATACAGAGAGCATAGGTAACTAATTCTTGGTAGTAGATACAATATGTACAAAATTAATATAATGTAATTTATTAACTATATTTTTATGTATACCTATTCTTATATATACTGACAGGCAAAGAATTCCATTCAATAGATTTTTTTAAATTTTCTGTATAAAAGAAAATTCTGTCCTTATTGTCTTTTCCAATAATATTATATATATATATATATAAACTTTTAAGTTCCGTAAAAAGTAAAAATTGAAAAATCCTTTATCCTTACTTTGAACTAGGACTTGATTAACGGTATAATAATATTATTTTATATATATAATATGTCTTATTATAT
>CM077103.1:12662040-12683326 GCA_039619505.1 Cimex hemipterus | reverse complement strand
CCCCCTCTCTCTCTCTCTCTCTCTCTCTCTCTCTCTATCTATCTATCTATCTATCTCTATCTATCTACCTATCTATCTATATATCTATCAAATTTACCAAAGTTTCATTTCCCTTCCAGTGAAATTCAGGCTGTTTCATTCAGTTTGCCGCTTGATACTATGTTACGCTTCACAAGTCTGGGGCTTTGACAAATTTGAATAGCTTGAAAAAACAACCTTTTTTCATTAAAAAGTTATTTGCCCTTCCCAAAACCACCCCGAATTTTATGATTTATTTAGAGACTTTTTTTTTATATAAACTCTCAGGGTGCCGGTGTTTTTGAAAAAACAGCCTTAGAGACTAAAGTTGACCTGTTATTTTTATATACCTTCAAACTTCATTTTAATTTCATCTTTAAACTCTTGAAACTTCCTGATGACCGTCTTTCCAAAATTGTAGCCCTGGAAGTCGTTAGTCGTGGTGCATTGCTGTTTAACTGTTGCAATAGCGTGTGTAGTGATCTATCGTGTGATTCATCATTTTCTATAAATAACTCGAATGAGTGGCCTATGCAGTTTAAGGAAATTATAACAAAATTGAGTGTCAATTTCAGTGAAGAACTTCGTAGAATAAGTCAGATCAACCTGGCGCTTTTTATTCTATAACGAACTTTACCATGATGATTTTAATATGTTTAACCTGTCTAAGGACAGGTCTAAAGGTTTGTCATTGGTCGAGTTAAGGTGGTTATTCAAAATCAGAGGGGACCTCTTTTATCTCAATGATGCAGCTTTTGGGCAAGAGAAAATTAATTCGTTCATTATGCAATGACGAGGTTAAACAAGACATAGTGCATTTTATTGCAAAATGCACTCTCCTATCGGAGATTCGGTTTCCGCATCTAAATCTTGACTTACTGCTTAATGATTACAAAAATGTAATCAAATTTGCGCGCCACGCCTGGCACTATTGCCAAAGTTAATATTAGGATTTCATTTTTTAATATTTCAAAACCTTGTAATTCTAAATTGCTGGCCCAAATAATTTATATAACTATATTATTGTAAATTAAACGAATAACAAAAATTATTGTTTATAATGTATGCTAGTAATTAATATAGGTATTATAAATTAAATTGTCAATTGTAATATTTATTTTTGTATCAATTTGTTTTTAAATTTTTTTCTTTTGCACATTTTCCTCTGTGTCGACCAAAAATTTAAGTCAAATGAAAATTGACCTCTGGCAGACGGACCCTTCATGGCGTAATTTTACTTTAAATTATATACTATGTAATGTTTATAACTTTTCTTTTTTGCAATAAAGTATTATATTATTATTATATCTATCTCTATCTATTTATGTATCCTATCTGTCTCTCCCTCCCTCCCTTCATAAAAATTAAAAAGGTAAAAGTAAAACAAGAGTGGGATGGGGCGATTTGTTCGAAACAACATGAACTGTATGAATGACACTATGCTGCGCAATGTATCGTCAGCCGCCTTCGTACAGAAAAAGTATCAAGCGACGTAAAACGGAATCTCATACCGGTCGCCTCGGTCCGAAAAGAGCTTAAGGTGCTACTTGTTGAATGTGATGAATCGTACTAAACTATCAGATCGATCGATTTGATACACTTTTAAAAATACAAAAAGGATGTTTGCATTATTAACGCCCGACTCGCACGTGATAAGAGACGCTTATACGATATCGTTATGAGATACAAAAAGTATCCAGGCGACTGTCCTGGCGACTCAATTTAGTCGCCTCCCCTTCCTCTCTTCAAGATCCTCTCACAGACTGTTCAAAAACCTAGATTTTTACAATGGACTAGTTAGAAGCTCTTTGGCGTATAAGGTGAAAAAACAAGTAAAAGTAATGTGGGGCAGTTAATACGGAACGTGACACAAGACACAGATACGCCCGCCCTTCTTTATAAAGTACGTCAGCACAAATGAAATTATTTTTTCATTACAAAAAAAGTTTTATCCATTTGTAAAAGTTATAAAGGTAAAATTAAAATAAGAGTGGGACGGAACCATCTGCTCAATATAATATGAACTATGTGATTGGCACCATGCTGCTCAATGTACCATCAGTCGCCTTCATAGAGAAAATGTACCAACCGATCGAACATCCCAAGCGACAAAATTGGTATGTCATATCGGTCGCCTCCGTCTAAGGTGCTACTTGTTGAATGTGATAACCTGAATGGCACTGACTTATCAGATTAAACCATGTATTGCCATCTTAAAAATATAATACTTATGCAACAGTAAATTATTTTCAACGAATATAATTCATTATTTGATACACTTTTAAAACTGTAAGAAGTTCTTCGGGTTATTAAGGCCCGGTTCACATGGTGGCGAGCGGTATGATAAGAGAAGCGTATGAAATATAAAAAGTATCCAGGTGACCCTCCTGGCCACTAGATTTAGGCTCTCCCGTCCATCTCTTACAGTTTAAAACCCTACAAATTTGTCATATTTATAAAGGACGAGTTAGAAGCTTTTTGGCATGTATAATGCCAGAGCATCAACAATGACTATATTTCGCTGATTGGTTGAAATTTGTCAGTAACACAACATAATGGGTCATACGTATTAGGTAAAAATAAAGGGAAATTAGAGTAATGTGGGTTCACCCAATTAATACGAGACGTGCCACAAGGCGCAATTACGCCATTCTTTATAAAGAATTTCAGCACCAGTGAAACAAGTTGTTCATTATAAAAATGTCACTTTTATCCACTTTTAAAAGTTAACGCAGGAAAAAGTAAAACAAGAATAGGACGGAGCGATCTGCTCAATACAGTATGAACTGTGTGACACCATGGTACGCAATGTATACAGAAAAAGTATGAAGCTACCGGCCACCCCAAGCGACTAAAAATCGGAACCTGGAATGTAATAACCTGAATGGAACTCACCTATCAGATCGATCCATGCATCGCCATCTTAAAGACGGAATATTTAAGCAATAATGAATTATTTCCAACTAATATAATTGGTATTTACGTAGATTAACAGGGAACTCATCATCAAAACTTTTTGGCAATAAGGATTTGCTCAATTTTAAGGTGTAGATTATTGGCGTGACTTTAGTTAATCTTGTCTTAGTAATACACTGAAAATTTATTTATGATTTAAATGGAGGATAAAGTGAAAGTTGTTTAGCTTTCGTGGGATCGCTTCTTTAATGTACTCACGTTTTACCCGGTGGTGGACAAGTAGGTGGGAGATTGGCAGATAAGTGGAGGCGCCTCGACATTGTAGGCCGTATCGAGTCAATCATACGGTCGGCTCGGCTTTTGGAGGGGAAGCGGTCGGACCAATGTAAACAGCGAAGCGCGCCGGGGCCGGCACGTGCCGTTAGTGGGGGCCAAGGGTATATAAGCCGGGCACACCCCCGAAACGGGGATCAGTCTCGTTCTTAAATCCGAGATGAGCACCGCAATGTACACGTGTTTCGAACGCGAGTTCCAAGTCGACTCTGGGAACGAGTCGTCATCTCCGGCCTACCTGCCTCCGTTCTCCGACACCTACCAGAGATACATGCTCACCCCGAGCCCGGAGAGCGAGAGCACCTACAAAGGCGATTCCGAAGAGGAAGAAAAGAAGAAGAAGGAAGTGAGCCCGGTGGTGATGAAGAAGCGGCGGCTCGCTGCAAACGCGAGGGAGAGGCGACGGATGCAGAACCTCAACAAGGCCTTCGACAGACTTAGGACCGTCCTACCTTCGCTCGGAAACGACAGGCAGCTATCCAAATACGAAACCCTCCAAATGGCGCAGACCTACATCAACGCACTTTACGATCTTCTGCAATAACGTCTCAAGTCAGTACCCACCCCAAGTGCCTTTGTGAAATCTGCTCCCTTAGTCAATACCTAAATGTATTATTTTTCCTAACTATTAAGAGTTTCTGTGATATTAAATTAAGAGATTTTTTCGTATTTTTGTATATTTTTTAAGGAAAATAAAGACTTTCATGGCTGTAAAACTATTTTTAATTTTTTTCGAATCCTTTTAAAACTACTAATAACAAAAGTGTCCCATAGAATTTTCTATTGATTGATCGATCAATCGATGATATTGACAAAACACCTGATCCACCATGACAAAAAACATTTACTTTGACACCACGTGAGTACTATATATAATTAAATTCACTCACATTGCTAGCAACTGCCCAAAACAATTCGTTTGCTAACTTCTGAAATATTTCCATTAATGAGATTAAAAAAGAAAACGACAAAAATGTATTACTTTTTTCAATTTATCAATCACGTGTTATAACAAAAACCATCAGTTACGCTGGTAAACAGAATTTTCTAGTACACTGTATTCTAAAAGTCCCATCTTGAGTGAGGATGGTCTTGAGCTTTTGATAAATTCCAGCTCGTTAATATCCTTCCACAATTTGTTGACTAAATTCATTTTTAGGTTAGTCTGAATATTCAAAAACCTATGAACATTTTGCCAAAGAGTAGATTTTTCAATTTGTCTTATCACCATTGATAATGAAAACCATCAGTTACGCTGGCAAACAGAATTTTCCAGAAAATCGTATTCTAAACGGAGCTAGAAGTTCCATCTTTAATGCTGATGATCTTGAGCTTTTGATAAATTCCATTTCGTTAATATCCATCCACAATTTGTTGACTAAATTCATTTTTAGGCTAGTCTGATTATTCAAAAACCTATGAACATTTGGCCGAGGATTTTTTTTTTCGATCAAATTTTTCAATCAAATGGACATAGATTGATAACAAAAACTATCACACAGACGGAAAAGTTTCATGCCTAAGTGTTTTAATGTTCCATGTTTAAATTACAATTTAATTGTAATATTTACGACAGTAAAACCAGGACTTTTTTCGTCTGCTTATAACTCATACAGTCATTCATACAATAAAAATTTTCAGTTTTACTTTAAAACGAACTTTCACTGTTAAAGTTAAATGGACATTGAAACTAATAATGCTTGAGCCTAGCATTTCAATTATTTTTTTTATCAAGTTGGGTTGTAATATCTCAATACGACAATTTCTTAGCTGATTACGGTTGGAGGTTTTGAGGTCAATTGGTTTACGCGAAAGCTTGCTTAAGTCAATATACAAGAGGAAAAAATCACTAGTGAAAGTATTGAATGTAAATTTTTGTTTTAATTTGAATATTTAATATCCATTTTTCTAAACACTTTGAGCACTGAAGGTGATCTCAATAAAGATCGAAACGTAGGACGAAAATTGAAATTGTTTCTCTGAAACCGACATCACACCAGACCGCATCTCACGATTGTGAATAATCATCGACTAACGGTAACTAATTCATTTTTCATGTGATAAAAATCTTTCATCAATAATGAATAAGTTTTACCCTTTGCTTAAAAACTTAATTTTCCCGTGGTACATGGTATTTTGGGCTGTTTGACCTGCCATAATCCACGAAAATAAAATTTATCGATACTACCAAGTTTATTACATATCACAGTATCAAAATATTCTCCTATCTTTAGGAAGTTTTGTTACACCGTAGTTAATGTTTGAAATCCTTGAATGATCATATTTTTAAATATCATGGGTTATAAACGAGCAAACACGGCTATCAGTTGGACTGAAATGATCAAGTTTAAAAACTAAATCTTTATGAAAAGTGGCATTTTTTTTGACAGGGTCTTATTCTACTCCATTTAGAGTCCGCTATCATTTATCACACAATTAGTTTTTTCCAACTCATAGCACAATTAAAATAATTAAAAAGTAAAAACAATATATTGTTATCGACTTATAAAATTAATTTTTTTAGTATAGCAATTTAAATTTAATAAATTTCATCTCGATTTATACACGTTAAAATAACAAAACATTTTCTTCATCGTGCCAGCGATTCTATCATTATTGAGATCAGGGCCGTCGCGTTGGCTGAGGTGTTTACTTTGGCAATGCACCTCGATAGAAATGGTTGTGGAAGTCCTTCGACTGATGATGAGCTAAAAGGCTCGAAATCCGTTGAAAAACAAATTACGGTGAGTAGGAACTATCTTTTTAAAAAGGATTGAACCCCACACTCACTCCATCATTGATCATTGCTATTTTTTATTTTTTTATTATTATTATTTTTTTATTTTTATTTTTTTTTTTGACGAGGTTTCGCAGTAGCAGATGTCATATAAACCCTCAATGTGCCGGTGTTTTTTGAAAAAAAAAAAGCCCGTTTGTAAGTATTTCGGGTTCGAACGCAGGGCCGCTGGATTCGAACTCAGGACATTTTCCTGATTAGGTGATGAACGCTATGTCAAAGATTATACCTTGCGGCCACCGACGCCCCCTTTGATCATTGCTATTAATAACTAGAATGTTGTTTATTTACGAGATTCATTTATTAGTCAGTAGATTGTTACCTGTTGAGTTTGTACTTGAAATTATAACTGATGCTTTTACGTCATTTTTTGATAGAAAGATTACAATGGGGACATGTAAAAGCTGAGTTTCAATTAATTATTCTTTTTACGTAAGGTCTTGGTTGAGTTAAAAAAAAGTTAGTGGCCCGCTCGTGACAATGCTTTCATCTCAATCGAGACCTAACATAAAAATAATAATTAATTGAAATAATTTAATTTTATCTTATGAAATTGTGTTAACGTTAATTTTTATTCATTGAATTTTACAATTATAACTTGTTGTCTGAAGAGGGGACAGGATAAAAGATAGCTCAGCACAAATTAAAAACATACAAGCAGATAGATTAAGAAAACGAAAACGCCAACACCAATTAAAGGTAATTTGGTATATAAGACTTACAATTTAGTTCAGTTAGTTTAAAGTTTAATAAAACAGATCCTAGCCGTAGTGAACGATCTCTGGACTTCATAAACTCGTTTTATCTCAGATCTGATCTCACCTGCCTGTTTGTGGATGAATGAACGTTAACCCCGAAGGGACTCACTCCCCGATCTGCTGACCCTAGGTCTATACCACATCTTAAGCCAGATTCCCATGAGATTATCGCGTCCCAACATCAAAGGGGTAAGGCTCCAAACGGGCGCTTTCGACAGGTCATTTCAGCACCCAACGCATCACAAATATAATCTAAAACTGACCTTCTCTAATACAGTCGCACAAATAAATACATTCACAACCATCTACTTTGGTGGAGTTAATTATTAATTAGGAGTTATTTGGTCATCGTATAATGAAAATAATGTGTAGAGATTAGGGCCGTTAATCGATAATTATTGAGATATCGTGAGATGCGGTCTGGTGTGATATAGGTTTCAGAAAAACGTTTTCTTTATCGTGCCAACGTTTCGATCTTTATTGAGATCATCTCTAGACTCAAAGTGTTTGTTGCCCCGTGGTTGAAGGCACTCTCAACAAGACACGCAAGAATGTGTAGTACACAGAAGACCAACTATTTCAGCCCTGAAGATGATATCAATAAAGATCGAAACGTTCGCAAGATAAAGAAAACGTTTTTCTGAAACGTACATCACACCAGACCGCATCTCACGATATCTCAATAATTAATGAAAATCATAATAATAGTCAACCGTTTAAGAACTATCTTTGGGTTTTATTAACACTTATCTAACTCTGAAAAGAATGGCATATAGAAGTAAATTGTTGAAACGTGTTTATCTCATGTTTATATTATTGTTAAATTAGTTGCCGAAAACAGATATCTACATTGTTTAATACATTTTTAAAAGCCATCTTCCGAGGGTCAATTCCGACGGTTGCGTTTTTTTCACCACCGAATACGGCGGGCAGGTCTTCGCAGGGGTTTACCTGGTTTCAAAAAGGCCCGAAGATTCTGGAAAAAAAATAATTTGTCTAGACCGTGAATTTTCCTTTTGTTGGAAATCACCTTTCGGCCTATTTCGACCATTGTCTATGCATTGTTCGACCCGCTTTTGCCAACCGTTTCCACATATTAGTGAAATCCATTTTATGATAAACGCCCTTTCCCCCTTCCCCTCCTCGTCAAATGGGCTTCGCCCTTGTCTTTATTATTTCCGTTTCTTCGTCAAGCGAACAAAGAACACTTATTGCCACTCAAAATCAATTATTTAAAAAAAAAATATATATATATATATATCCCAGCAATTGGTTTCATGTATTTAATAAAACGCAGATCAGGATAATACTTTAGTTGTTTATGTTTATTATTATTAGTCTGAAATAATATCACTAAATAGTCAGCGATATCGCTAATATTGCTCTCTATGTTGTCAAAGCTCTTTCTAACAAGGGCCCATTTTAAACTTTTCCTGATAAAGTGACAGTTAAATACTTTACAAAATATCATCTTTTTCCATTCCTCTGTCCTTCCGTGATTAAAGAGACGACGTTAGAGACTAATATGAAGCCGACCTCTCATTAAAATAATTTATTTGGTCGGCTTAAGTGAAAACAATCGATGCCGGGTTTTGGAGAGAAGGTGGTCATGTAACCTTCGGTCAATAAGTGTACTTTGATTGTCGGAACGTTTAACATTCGGTCACGACCGAGTCACGCAAACGTCTCGACGGGCGACAATTTAAAATTTCAATAATGAAAACAACTTTTGCTTTCTTACGGGTCCTTCGCGTTGAAGTATGATTAATCGTTGGCTATTCGTAATTAAATATTTCTGCGCATTTAGACTAAACATCTGATTTTAATGATTCCGTATTTAAGATAATATTCGTCATTCAGAATGATTTGTTTTTATGATTTACAATAATGTTATTTAATGTATATTTTTGTTATTTGCTAATAGGCCCGCGTGTATTAGTAATAACACTGATAACTGTGACACTTGGACTCCTTGGAAACTAAACAAGATCAAATTTTCTTCTATGACTGGTGTACATTTCTCGCATCATTTAATGTTTATTGGTACCGTAAAAGATTGGTATGGTACTCCTCAGACACTGCAGCCTTCCAGATAAATTTAAGGAATTTTTAATAAGAAAATAAGGAATTCCTTAGAAATAGGAAAAGATCCCAGAAACACTCTTTATAACATCCTAGAAAGTTTCAAGAGACTACCAAAGAGAAGAAGAATACAGGAGGAAATCCGATACAAATGTTTAGAAATATAAATGGCTCTAAAGTAAGCGAGGGAACCGGATCAGGCGTTTTATGATGAAGCCCAAATATGATCAATCAAACTCCTGAAGAAAGAGAAAGAGAGAGTGAGAGTGAGAGAGAGAGAGAAAGAAAGAGAGAGAGAGAGAGAGAAAATTATTACGAAATCGTAAAACAATTTTCACTGATATAAAATCCTTGTAACAGCGGATATCTAAAACAATTAACAAATAAAAAATCACATAACAATTCGTCAGTTAATGCATATAAAATAACCAAAACCTGGAGAACTACAAGAACGTGAAGAAATCTTGGGGACAGGACATAAAGAAATTTTCGGTCTCCTAAAGGCAGACACATAGGCTAGAAGAGGATCTATAAGACCATTTACATATCCCCGAACGCTTTACGACAAAAAACTACATAGAATCTACCAGAATGGTTTCAAAAAACGAGAATTCTCTACCACTTGAACTATCGTGGCCTCGTGGCCTTTGAACTGTTGTGTTATTCCATGAAGTTGAGCTATCTCTAAGTTTATCAGTCTTGGTGAGGGTTGCTTTGACATAAGCTAATTCAATAACCTCCAGACGTGCTAGATAATTAGCTTATGTTAAAGCAACCCTCACCAAGACTGATAAACTTAGAGATAGCTCAAGTTCATGGAATAACAGTGCTATATGCCGGTCAAATGCATCTGAGAAATCTTTAAGAAAAGGTCTTGAAAAACGACCAGTATATTGCTCGAGTTTTTCGAAAAGACACGTAGAAATTCAAAACTTCTGACCGGATCGAGATGGGACATTTTCGTTCGTTGGATTTTACTCTATTTAGGATGTACTATAACGCAATTTTTTTTTGGGGGGGGGGGAGCTAAGCCGAACTATACGCAGTAAACACAGTATACGTATGTTTAAACAACTCTCACAAAGCCTGGCAAACTACCGCGAATTTAGTGGTCCGATTACACGACAGTTCGAAGGCCACGATAGTTCAAGTGGTAGAGCAGCGGCGTATCTAGCCGAAGACCGTGGGTTCGAATCCCGCTCGTGCCAGTGACTTTTTACCTCAACTAAAAAAACTTAATTAATTGTAATATATTAATTGCTCAAGCGGATCACGAAATTAGTGAATGAAATAATTTATATTTACAGTTGGTTTAGTCTTCTATAATTGGCATTAAATTTTCATTTTTTGATATTTATATATATATATATATATATATATATACTAATTATCATACACATAAAGGAAAAAATTTGGATTTTGCCAAAATTGCTTTGTATACATACGATTAATGGTTATGTAATCTTCGTTAGATAGTATAACAGATAACATTTTTAGAAGAAATCCATTACTCAAAACAAAAACAAATCTGTATGAAAAGCCACTTTGTTCAATAGGGTATTTCTTAACTCTTAAAGAGCAATATTTTTAAAGGGTCATTATCGGTCATTTAAGGTCGCATGTCTTCTCAAATAGGGCTTGACTATTTGTTTGTATTGCGATGGTTTACTGAAACGATCCCACAATTACGTTGGTAACGTTCGCTTATTAGAGGACCTTAAACGCGTTATGAAGTGTTATTTATCTCGGGTTGTTTTGTGTGGTGTGTAGGGCCGATTAAGTCATTACCTCGGCTGGTAACGTCTACCGGCCACTTGATATTCAATGGGCACGGCCCAGCCGATTACCGACCTCTCTTGTTTGATTTAGGTTCACCTACCTGGAATAAAGTGTTAAGTTATCGGATTAATTTTTTCCCCATTTGGAATACTGTTTACTTGATAAGAAACAGCCCGCATTTTTATTTTCTTTTGCAACATCTATAACAAATAAATTTTCCAAAAAGAACTGACACATTTATTTAATTTACTAACTTTTTCTAGTGCTTGGGTAAACACATTTTAATTCGAATCAAATTTTTTGATTATGTGTCAAAACACTTGATACATCTATTGCATATGAACTATAGCATTTTTGAGTCCTGGCATTTTTTTTCAACCATATGAACTTTTTTTCAATCAAACGAAAACGTTTTCAACCAAATGAAACGTTTTCAACCAAATGAAACTTTTTCCACCAAATGAAACTTTTTTCAATCAAACGAAACTTTTTTCAACTAAATTAAACTGTTTCCTATCAAATGACACTTTTCAACCAAATGAAACTTTTTTCAATCAAATGAAACTTTTTACAATCAAATGAAGCTTTTTCAATCAAATGAATTTTTTTCAATCAAATGAAACTTTTTTCTACCAATTGAAACTTTTTTCAATCAATTGAAATTTTTTCCCAATCAAATGAAACTTTTTTCATTCAAATGAAACTATTTTCAATCAAATGAAACTATTTTCAATCAAATGAAAGTTTTTTCATCGAATGAAACTTTTTTCAACCAAACGAAACTTTTTCAATCAAACGAAACTTTTTTCATTCAAATGAAACTTTTTTCATTCAAATGAAACTTTTTTCATTCAAATGAAACTTTTTTCATTCAAATGAAACTTTTTCATTCAAATGAAACTTTTTTCATTCAAATGAAACTTTTTTTTCATTCAAATGAAACGTTTTAATCAAATGAAACTTTTTTCATTAAAATGAAATTATTTTCAATCAAATGAAAGTTTTTTCGATCGAGTGAAACTTTTTTCAATCAAATGAAACTTTTTCAATCAATGAAACTTTTTTTCAATCGAATGAAACTTTTTTTCAACCAAATGAAACTTTTTCAACCAAATGAAACTTTTTCAATCAAATGAAGCTTTTTACAACCAAATGCAACCTAAAACCTAATGATAATAATTATGCAGAGGAATAAATAAATAAATGTCATTATAGCACAAACAATAATTTTTATTAGATTCTCTAATTTCGTGGTCCGCTTGACCATTAATATATTGCAATTAATTAATCATTTTTATGATGATTGAATATTGATATAACAATAAATGAATCGTAAGCCTTAGGTACAGAACGTTTCTTGTGAAGATCCGTATTCATCTAACTTTTGTACATTCACCCAGTCGAAGTGTAATTAAGTAAGATAGAAAAGTGCTTTTTGTCATTTGCTTGAAAAACGTTTAATTTGGTTGAAAAAAAGTTTCATTTGACTGGAAAAATTTTCACGTGATTGGAAAAAGTTTCATTTGGTTGAAAACGTTTTCATTTGATTGAAAAAAGTATCATTTGTTTGAAAAAACATTTCATTTGGTTAAAAAAGTTTCATTTGGCCGATAAATGCCGTATATCACGGAAGTCCAGTTCAGTGAACCAGACCGAAATAAATTGAACTCCTCCACACGAAACTAAACTTGATTATATTTGGAACCTGTACCTAAATAATATAATAGATTAACATTATTTAGCAGGTGCTAGATTTAGATTGTTACCCGATCAAGCTAAAGTGCTTTTACATTTGGTACTATTGTGCTACTCCACATATGGACATATCCTAACTTCAGATGTTTTATGAGCTTCAATGTAATTCGTAGCGGCTTCTGTGCTATGCTAGTTTGAGCTTCAACCTTGCTAAGCCTTCACAGAAACCGAAATGATCCTGTTTTTTCTGTAACTTCTATTTTTCCATTTGCCTTATCGAATTGTCCAGCTGGCAGATCTGAAATAAGAGTTTTCCGGCTGTTACGGGTCTGTTTCCAGACAGGTGTCAACGAAGTATTTCGACTGTCACTGTCATCGAGTTTTGTTCAACATCTTTAACATGATCCATTGGTATTTATTCATCTCTTACAGAAGTTTGAAAATTTGCAGAGGGTCCAGGTCCTATTAATATGGATGCGGAACCCTCCTTTCTTGACTTGTTTCTATTCTTCCGGTGGTTCCGCGAAGTTCTTTGCTCAAAAGTTTGTTTTTCTCAAATTTGATTGTAAACCATTCAATTTAAGATTATCTGGTTATTTTCCTTGAGATCGGTCTTTGTTTCCTAATGGCTTTTCAGGCTTCCCTGTTCCAAATCATCGTTATCTGGTGTCCTTTATGCTACTCTTTCAGCTTTGAGTTTTTTTTTTTTTTTTTTTTGGGGGGGGGGTGTAATTTATACATCGAAGCAAAGGGATTAAAAAATATTGTATCATATATAAAAGCTGAAGATTTCGTGGTTTGGTCATTTCCGACCATCTTAAGTTGAAAAAAATTACGAAAAATATAATGCGTTCTAGTTGTTCACCATGCAAACAAAAAAAATGATAATTACATAAAACAAAAATTCACCCCCAAAACAGAGATTGTGAAATGCATCTGGCAGCCAAAAAAAAGCTAGGATTGAAGGATGATGAAAGTCCACAAGTTTTATCACCATGTTTATATCAAGGAGAAATAAAACTACAAAACCTTTACTATAAGTCGTAAAGAAATGTGCATAATTATTAATGGAACGGGCAAATGAAAATGTCTTTATCCGAATTTTTAGTTTGGGAAGGAACTTAAAATAAACAGTAAATCAATTGAATAGCCAACAATTTCTAAGAGAAATTTATGAAAAATAACAAAACGAGTAACATTTCAATAAATATCAATATTATGGAATACAATCTTTCATGAAACAAACTGTCTTGCATTATACAAGGTAGCTGACTTTTTTCTTTCGCCGATCGCCGTCCTAATTCAAACCAGAATGTTCAAATACAGGGCGGACCCGTTCAAGTCTGTTAAAAATCGATGGTGTCCGGGCGGGTATAATTGCCGGTTGTGGCCAGATTTGCACGGCGAATTCCCACGGAATGCTGTGTCCGGCTAATCGCCGTCGTCATTAATAACTTGCCGTTACCCTTGACAAACTAGAGACCGATGGGAAAAATCTCAGAAAATTGGCCTGTTTACGATCCGGCGAATGCCACTTTCCCACGGAAAGTTCTTCAAATGTAATAAACGGATATTTAGCTTCAAGTGGTATAAGACTTAATGAATCGTACACCCTCGAATTATAACTTTGTAATGATACGAGAAAATTACAACCCTTTTACCATCGGAAAATCAAAAGTGTACCACTAAAAATGAAAAAGTCGTGGAAGGAAAATATGTTGGGGAGATAGTTCTTGGAGCAGAATAGTACGAAACAAAACTAAATTGGAAAAAAGGAAAGAAAATACGGTTAAAAAATAAATGATTCAAAATATAATAAATAAAAATGCCAATAATCACAGGCACAGTTCAAGAAGGACCGGTAAATTTATAAAAATATGGACGAATGTGAAAGAGCTCCGAGTGTCACAGGTGTTGAAACCTTGTTAGATTTTTGTTTCAATTTAGTTAGATCATGATATTATTAGATAATTCAGGGAAGGTTCTAATGCCATTAAAAATGTGTGGTGATTAGTAGTAGTTTGTCGATGATTATTCAGCAATCGTGAGATGCGGTCTGGTACGATGGAGGTTTCATAAAAACATTTTCTTTATCGTGCTACGTTTCGACCTTTACTGAGATCATCTTCAGATTACAAAGTGTTTGTCTTCTGTGTAATTGTACCATCTTTCCATGTCGTGTTGAGAATGTTTTAGGCTAGATTTTGGTAATAATAGTACACCTACTATGATCCACGATCATTAACCAGTGTGCGAGCTGTTTAAAATTTGACAACAGTTTGGGTGCAAGTTCGCTGTTTCTTTTATTTTGAGCCGAATTGACATATCGACAAAAGGAATGTTGCAAGTTTTTTCGGATAAAATGTAAATATGCAAGGTTAAGCATTTTATTTGAGCTAGGGGAGTTCATTCCGGTCGTTTGTTGCGATATTTTCACTGTTTTGATCCTTCAGAGTTGTGTCATAACGTATTTTCAGAACACCTCAATACACGCAAAGCCACAATTCAAACATCGATTACGAACCCCGTGTGAATGGGTGCTATTAGTGTTGAAAAAAAGTCGAAATCGGAAACAATTTAAATTACGAATATGCCGATGCCCTCGGACGTCGAGAGGAAGTTCTCACGTTTGCAAAAAGTAATCCATTGAACGTAACAAGGTCACGTGAGCGGGCCAAAACGCCCTTAAGAAATTAAATCGTCTTACTTCCAAACTTTAATAACAACACGCTGGGATCCAAGGGCCGGAGGCAGTCCCACAAGAAGAAACGCGGAGGAAAATAAGACGAGAGATGTGAGAAAGGAAGTAGAATCTGAGTCACTGGACCCGCTTCTAATGAGTATGGTAATCACGCTGGACAGCCCGCTTTCATTCATGCTCTCGTGAATTATCAGTCTGCCCACTCTAATTTCGACCTTGACTAAGATCATTTAATTTTTTACCCTTATGCTCAACGTTACAATTAGGACCATTCATAACTTGAAATTAGCTAACAACTACTTAGTACTATTCACCAAAGCATCGTGTGTAAGTATTACTGTGTTTTGGAAAAATAATGAACCTTTGATTAAACGAAATGATCAAATTACACGGTGCTACCAGAGTCGAATCTCTGATGTCCATATCATACACATACCCATTAGCCAAGAGCCGACGAGTTGTTACTTCTCACTGACACTACATCAATATGAGGAACGTGAATATAAAAATATATTTTCTGCATTGTATAAATTCACTTTTTCCATATCCTAAATCTATTTCTTAAATATAAACCATGTTTGTAAATCCCATGCCCTGAATATGATCTCAATAAAGATCGAAACGTTGGCACGACAAAGAAAATATTTTTCTCAAACCTACATCACACCAGACCGCATCTCACGATTTTCGAATAATCGACTTAACGGTCACTAATCCTCACACAAATATGAGGAACATTCGCAGCAATTGTTGCCAACCAATTAAAAATTAGATGAGCCACTTTATACCCTGCAAAAAGATGCCTGAAAATATTGCATTACAATTAGAATTGCGAGACCTCCTAGGAGGCCTCCGGCCTCCTCCTGATAGATCAGGGGAGTCACCCACCTTAGTGCCTGAGCGACTCCGTGGTTGGGCTCTAATCGGGCTCCAACGACTTCTTTGGTCATTTCGGCGACCTTAAGTTCCCTAAAACTGGTCATTCTCACACTCACTCATACAATAAATACATCCATGCTTTCATTCATTCTACTAGTCCAATCACACACGCATATCCTCTGACTAGAATCCGGGTCAGAGGTTACTCTATATTCCACCCCGACACGGCTTATGGAGTAATTTCATATTCATTTCCACAACATTCTGCCATCGACTGTCTCGTACTACACATTCACGATAATAAATACTATCACTTTCAATACACGCTGGAAACACAAAACTATCTTAACTATATACAATTAAATAACAGTTTCGTCCTAGAGGGGGATACAGATACTTGCAGCCGACTCAAGCAGGATTCTCCTAACGGAAGGCATTCGTAAGCGCTCTCTATATGAAGCCCAGGAATTGCACCTTTCAATTAGGTTGTTTACATTTAGCAACGTTTATCTAAATGCGGAAATTATATGCGGCTATGGCCCAAAACTAAATTTGTTAGGCTCGCAGGATTTATTGTTTATTGGGTGAGGAGTATGCGGAAACTTTCTTTTGATCTTGTTTTTTTTTTTAAATAGATTTGTAGCATCAGACGCCCACAGGTTTAAGTCCGGAAGTTGGTTTAGGACGGCCTTAGTCGCCTCGTCCGATTTTCGTTACCATCAAGAATTTTGTGTGTGCGTGCCCAGACAGCATCCACAGTTTAGCCGAGGCACTCCAACTCGTACTGTCTTGCCAACAAGAGCACAACGAGAGGGTTGACGGAGAACGGACAGTAGTAACCGCTCTGAAGGAGTCGGTGCAGACTAGGTAAGCAAACAGCGTGAACGCTACAGTGCGGGGATAGATTCACGGCCATCTTTTCCGGTTTTCGACCAGTCACGGAAGTCTCTTGAAGTTGTGCAAGAAATGTGAAAGATGTGAAAAAATAGCTTTTAGGAATTATTTCTGTCCTTTAAGATTCCAGAAGAACATCAAAACATTACCGATATTATGAAAAAGGGGCATTGGCTTCAATTTGGCTAGTTCATTAATGCATATAAAATATTATATTTTAAGTGCATTCCGATACAATTATTTGATACGAAGTTAAGAATTGTGGTTGTTTACCAACTTAAGTCAAATTACAGAAGGAAAAAAATATCCCGGATTTCCATGGAAAAAAATAATAATCCCCATATTTTGACTTTATACCTGAGAATATCGGGTGTAATGCAGAAGAAGAAAAAATCGGGCAATTATGATTGTTTAAACAGGCGTTGTCGAGGGTTGGTATTAAGGGTTGAAATGAACTTATCACCCGAGCGAGTAATGAAGGGTTGGCCCGGGGGTAAATTCACACGTTGATCGAGGGCGGGCACCGAACAAATAATTCCTGGTTGGGGGTAGTAATTTCACACCGGCCACATTCAGGCTAGGACTAATAATCCGTGTGTTAGACCATCGGATGAATATAAATCATCCCGAACGAACAACTGAAGTAGCCGCTGCCGAAAGAAACCTGTGAACGGTTTTTTCCCTTGAAGAAGCCTTTTATTTCGGAAGACTTTAATCTAGTTTCTAATTCAAATTTAGATCAATGACAAAACTGCATAGAAATGTTTAAATTTTTGTTTATTTCAGACATTTAAAGAATTTTAAGTCATGAAAACTGACGATTCCCAACCAAGAAACAGCAATTAACAAAAAAGTACGTTTACTATAATTTTTTTTTTTTTTTTTTTTTTTTTTGTAAAAGAGAATGTATGTTGTGTGTAGATTTATTATGTACAACCTTGATAAGATAAAGTGAACTCCTAATTAAATGACTACACAACATGTTAATTACACTATTGAGACTAAAAAAAGTTTTCTGAAATCAGATATTGACATCGGTCTCCTAGATGTACTCCTTGATCTCGCTCATTGTACCGATCACTGAATGGTAGCTGTTCAAGCTATCGTACTACTGTTATTATGTTCAAATGTAAATATTATTTGTTACGAAGAATGTAGTTGTAAAAAATATAAAAGAATAGTTTCTTCTGAACTTTTTATATACTTTATTAATTGCACAAATAACATTGTGATTCTTTACAAAATGGAATATACTTTAAATTCCAGTTATTTCCGAGAATTTAGTTTTAAATGAAACATGAATATCTACCGAGTTTACACCGAATACAGAACGAATGAATCCGTGGATGAGCCAGGCCGTTGCAAGTAGCAAAGCTCCCATAAAAGGAGAACCATTATTGTTGTAATTGAGGAACGCGTATTCTAATTTTTGCTCAGTTTTACAGCCCCATAAAACGTAGGCGATTGTTTTAAAATCTTCCCACACGATGCGTCGTAATAACACCAATTGTTAACAATAAAAGTTCACACTTTACCGGATCGGCCAGTGTCCGCACTCGTTAACGAAAGACACGATCTAGATAGTTACGGAACGATTGCCATCAGTAATCACACATTTTATAAAGCGACTGTGTGTATGAGTCGTGGAGATTCCTTTTATCGAGTGACATGAACGCCAGTAAAGAAACGATGAGGAGTAAAATGTATTAGGCACACACAGGAAATCGTAATTATGATTTTACGGTCGTAGGGAATATTGGAGATGTAAATGTAATAGTCGGGATGTACTGCCCTTTAAGATCTATTGAATTCCCCGTCCTGTGCCTATAGCACATCGGTGAGTCTTCTTTCATTAAGGAACTTGATTAGTAGGCCCGGTTTCAGTGGTTGAATATTTTTTACAGTCGCATTGTTCAACCAAAACCATTTCCTTCTGCCAGCACGTGTGGCATCGCAATTTCTTAGTATGTGTGTTGGTGTCTCCTTTGCCTCTTTGGAGAATCTGCATCTTGGATTACTCCAATCTTCTTTAAGTGTCCATTTAGCTTGTAGTGTCCTGTTAAGAATCTTAGGATTCTCAGTTTATTCCTACTTCCTTTGACACATTCTGTAATTTCTTTTCTTCCAAAATTGGTTAGGAGATTCTTGGATTGTCTTTGTCCAATGAGTTAATTTCTTTGTTCCTTCATTTTCTTTTTGTACTTCTTTCTGAGATACACATTGATAGTGTGGGTTCCGGCCACAGAAGGCCTTGGTCCTATCGGCCGTGTAGCAGCTCCTCTCCTTGCAATGGTGTCTGCTTTTCTCGTTGCCTTTAGAGAATATTTGTTGCTTGCATATTTTTATATGCGTTTGAAGTAACCTAATTACATTATCATTTCATTTCAGTTTAAGATTTTGTTTTGCTTGCTTCGTTGAAGTGATATAGCATATATTTTTTGTACTAGATTATGAAACATAACATGCAACATCCGTTGCATAACAATATTTAATATTTACGTAGATTACTAAAATATCGAAAATTTGGATCGATTTGGGATTGCATTTATATAAGCGCAAATCCGCACGTTGTGTACGTCGACAGAGTTAAGCATATAACTTCTCCCAATCCGCCGGAAATCCAAACTTTTGCTATTTACAGCAAATTACCGCCGAGAATCACCAACCCCGGGTGATGGCAGTGAGAATCGGTCTTACCCGTCCAGCAACGAATCTTGAGCTCCGAGTACTGTCAACAATTAGTTCAATCAAGCACCCAACCATTCGACCTACTACTGATTTGAAATGTGGGCGAAATTGGATAAGTCAAGTTATACCCAATTTTTACAGATGAAAAACCAAGATAATAGACCAAGATAAACACTAATTCACCTTTACCTAAAATGCTAATACAGGTAGATAAAAAATATATCACTTTGTCGAGGCAGATGTTCAATTAAATGTAATTTGCTATGGACAACTTGAATTACCGAAATTTTGATGTAACATTCCGACATATCTAAAATTGCACATGTCTTTTAAAAGAAAACAGTTTCCTTTCCGGCTTTGTGCAGACAAGTTTATTTCACCATTCTTCGATTTATCACGTTTTGCCAGAGGGTGGAGAAATTAAGTTAATTATTAAACTATGATGAGAAATTTTCTATGATCCTCCTTTTCTTTTAAGAGTATATGCTTTTCCGTTATATAGAAAATTGGTGCCCCATAAAAAATTCTTTTATCGTTTTGCTTTGTTATCTCACGAATCGATCTTGACAACCTAATTCATTTGTTTTTTTTTTTTTAATTTTCCAAAACTTTTTTAAGATTTACTCCGAATTTCCTTTTTTCTACTGAAAGCACTTTTGTTTAAATTGTCTTGTATTTTAAGAGAGGCTTAACACTATATGGCAAATATACGTAATATTAAAAAATCAATCTAGATGTTTTTATTTCTTATCAAGTGATAACATTTGAGCTGGTCTATCGATTGTTTCTGTTGTCAGGAAACATTTCACGGTAAAGAATTTCCTCACAATCCCAGGAACTGCATAGCGTGATCTTTTGTGATGTCCGACCTGGTAAAAATGTTAATGGAGGTTCCTCTTGCGATCCTGATCGCCGTCGAAATGTATTATGCTTCGTATACACTTTTGATCCCCCCCGTTACTACTTTACTAATAAATAATAACTAATAAAGAACACGATCTTTATGTTAACTCTGTTAAGTCTGTTAGCTCCTATTAGATTGAAAAAAAAAAAAAAAAAAAACTGATTACATATTCTTTTAAGAATTCGCTAGTTAACATTACGATCTTGCGTAAATCCCTTTCACACTAAGCAAACACGTACCCTTACGCGTGTAAAATAAAAATGAAAAGCAACATTTGTGCCACAAAATCCAACAAGTTAATGGAAAAAGACAAAAATTTCGGACCTGATCCAAATAAATTATAACAAGGTCTTGAAAAAAAAAGTATTCAGGTATTCAGATATTAAAAAAATAAAAAATAAAATATGTGATCAGTGACATACACAGTTAACTCCTTTCCATTCAAATAAAAAAAAAGCAGGTGGGTTCAATTAAATTGAGAAAGAGAGAGAGAGAGAGAGAGAGAGTCCTTCCTCGTCCTTTTGTAGCTCAGCTCGCACTCCCGAGCCTGTGGTAGGGGATTAGCTTATCCTTTCAACTAAGCTCCCGTTTGTAAAAATATTGTTTGATCCTGTGAGATCGAGAAAAATGATGACCTAGACTTGTAATAATCGGTTAGTAACCATTGCTCGATATAACAGGCCAGGGTCAATGTTAGATGTTAGGGCGAAAATGTAGTAACATTGCTATCCGTTAGGGCGTAGGAAACCAACATGGCAGCCATGAAATTAACAGCTGTTTTTTTTTTTTTTTTTTTTTTTTTGTGTTCACCTATTTTTATCCTTAAATACTCGTTAATTAAA